>OZ024899.1:19773198-20080698 GCA_964017195.1 Siderastrea radians
GTTTACAGATAATTAGGGTTACTTAATTATCATGACGTAAGGGACCGTTCATTTTTTACGAGGTAGGGGGGGCTGGTGGGACTTGGGGGGGTCACGTAAAAAAATGGCCTTTAAGGGGGGCCATCTAAAAAAAATAAGGGAAAGGGGGGGCGTCACGTGAAATATTTTTGTAATACTTAAAGATGGGATATGTTGTACTATTTTTAAAAATATATCCCTACCGAAATACACAAATTAGATTTAAAAATCTATTAACGAAGTTCCTTCTGCTTTTAATAACGTTTCCACGGCTACAGACTACAATTTTAAAGCTAGGGAACTTCAATAAACCAACAAAGTTTTCTTTCTTTCACCGCTCAACGTTCGAGCAGTAAGTGCAAAAATTAAGTTACCAAAAAAATACTTGCAGCACTGTCACATTTTGAGAACAGATAAGAAGAACTTATCGTTACTTTTGCTCCCAAGCTGACCCCGCGAGATAAAATTGGATTTGAAGTTATCCATATTTCAATTAAAAAGACGCTTCATGTCAGTTCAAAACAAAATGGCGCCCGTTTTAGCATACTTTTACGAGATTTGAAATTAATTTTCTTGAGAATGCTTGAGAATTTTATCGCGGGGTCACTTGGGCAAGTGAACTAGAGTGAGATGTTTCAAATAGCATTTAAAATGTTACCGTGCTATGAGTAGTTTTTTAGTAAATATTTTTTGCACTTATTGCTCGAACGTTGAGCGGAATCCGTCTTAATTTTCATTTCTGTATTTTTAGTGGTAGCTCGACCAGAATAGCCTAAGCTACCTGCAAGCTGCTATAAAGGCCTGTAAACTATCTTGAATGAATAAAGTTACTGTTACTACATTGCTTCTCTCTGCTAATCTTCTTCAAGCTCTTCCTCGTCGCTTGTGCTGCTAGCGCTGTGGAAGTCGCTTTCGTTCCTTTCAGGCAGAGCATACTCTTCAGGGTACAGGAAAGCAGTACACATCTCTAACGTCAGGCTTGAGGTTTGTGATTATTCTGCTTCCTGCCGTATTGCTGAAGTGGTTTGATTGCAACATCTGTGCAATATATGGTGCATCTCGTCTATTCAGTAATTCTGCAACATCTTCGACGTTGACGCACTCTTCAGGGATGGCTAGGGAAGGAGGATACACAAAACATTCTGCAAGATCATTGCCTAGCGGGTTTCCAACACAGATGCCATATACTCGTTGGACGTTGTTTGCATCCCGCTTCTTCTTCCTTTCATTTGATTTTCTTCGGTTTTCTTTCTTTCTTCGCCTCTTACTTATATGTTCTTTATGTATGCCCTTATATATAGTGTGGAAACTTCTTGTTTTCTTCTAGCAATTCCATATCCTGCTTGCACTTGGTCTGCTCCACATTAAAATCGTGAGCAAATTCTTCTCCTTGCTTCAAGGTAAGCCCATTAGGCTGGAAGAGTGTGAAATCATGTTCTTTCAAATGTTTCACCACGCCATCCAACGTGTCAAACATGCTTCTGTGCTCTTTGATGAAGAAGTTCAATCTTCTTCCATCACTAGGCTTCAAATGATATCCTGGTTTGGAAAACTCACTTGCTCTTTTCGAACACCCATCCGCACTTAGAAAGATAACCTCTTAATATTTTGATTGTAAAACATGGTATCGACGGGATCGTTCAGTGGTGAACCTATTCTTAAACGACTCGTCACTTTCTCCATTCTTTCGCATTTTGGAATGAGCCTCTTTGAAAATGCTCATGTGGTATTGCATTCTCTTTCCTTTTGGATTTACAATATAGCCAATACTTGTTTTCCGAAGTCCCTTTGAGATGTCCGCATCTTCAGCAGGGGAGGAACTAGTAACCTACCAGGAAAGAAAGACGACGTTTTATATAGATGTTATTGAGTGCATTGTGTTGTAATCGATTATTAAATGCTGTATGCGTTTGGTCGAATGCAGTTCAAATGCAGTTCACAGCATTTCAAAACGGAATCATAAGACAAACGATATCAATAGATGTCACAACACATCATACCTGGTACAGTTCCACAACGCTGGAGCGAAAAAAGAGTCTGTCCCTGGTAAAAACTACTTTTCCAAGATTGAGAAGTTCATAACTGAACATTACGAGGAAGGGGAGAACTACAGGGAGTTTTTAAAGTTTTCTTGTAGACAAAAGGTAGGAGCCAATTGTTTTTTGTAAAGAATGGACTGGACCACTCATAGATAGATGTCCGAAGCCTTTTCCTGACCATAATCCATTCCTGTCTTCCCGAGTACCATTACCTACCGTACAACAACACTCCAAGGGAGGGCCGATTGGCAGCCCAGATTTCAGTTGAAGAAGGAGCGTGGCAGTGGCAGGCTAGTTTTATCAGATTCAGAAAGTGTAGCAGCATTTTCTGACAAGTTTATTGTTAAGCCAAAGTTTGTTGTTGAACACCTTAAGCATCTTGAGGTGGTAGATTTCAAAAAGAAGAAGAGGGCAGAGGAGAGGGCCAAGGAAAGCCAGAAGGCGAAGGAGAAAAATTATGAGGATTATGCTTGGAAAGGTTTGTGCGAAGATCCCACAAAATTGCAAAAGCTTCGAGTGCCAGAACTTAACAAATACCTCAAGCACTATAGACTAGACAAGCATCTGAAGAGCACCAAACATGACAAGGTTAAGGTAATTGCCAGACACTGGCTTCTCCAAATGAATCCTGAAAGAACTGATCTGCTACAAACAAGATTGAGAGAAAAAGACTCAGCTGAAAATGAATCTTTGGTAGACATTGATCGCTTCATCGCTATCAACGATGATAGCGATGAAGACGTCAACAGTGGAAGCGAAAGCAGCAGTGAAAGAGACGAATCGAATGACGTCATTCTTGCCTTCGTCGATGACGATGAAGAAGTTGCCTTCATCGATGACGAAGAAGTTGATAGACCAGCCACAACACGGTCGGGAAGAGCCATAACCAGAAGATCAGAAATTGATTTGTCTTTTTTTTTTTTTTGACTCTTCAACGAATTCAAAGTTTATAGCTAGCTGACACATTTCTCTTTTGCTGACTTAGTCCAGTTAAAAGTGGCAAATGCAACCGTAGTATTAATTGTAATATATTGATATTGTCAAAAAGATGGTTTTGTTAACTGTACAGTATGCATAGCTGGCTTAATTGAGTTTTCTTTTTCCTTTTTTTGGGGGGGTCCTCAGAAAAATCTACCCTTATTGGGGGGGGGGGGCATGGGAAAAATTTATAAACTGAGGGGGGGCCATGCAACTTCTTAATGACAGTTCAAAAATCCCACCAGCCCCCCCTACCTCGTAAAAAATGAACGGTCCCTAATAAAGCGTATCAATTAGCGATGTTAACTAGTTAACAACGTCCTGTGAGATCGTTATTACGGTAATTGTTTTGACGGTCTAGAGTAAGACGCCCTTTATAACTTATGTTTTGAAACTTTTTTTGCACGCAATTCTTTATAAAGGTATTTGCGTCCCTTCTCTCTAGCTTATTCTTTTATTCAGTCCATTTGGTTGCAAAGTTTTAAGAGTTCTTTGCCAAAAAATTTCTCTTGTGCAAAGGATTTCCTTTTTTCGTTCGATAGCCATGTCGTTTTGTTTAATTTGCTCAATGATGGTAATTATTGCGTCATTGTCAAAGTTATGAGTTCTTGGGTTATGTAAAAAGTGCTCAGTGAGTTCGCAGCTACTAACTCCTTTTTAATATGATTTCTGTGATTGTTGAGTCGTAGGTTAAAGCCTGTCTCCCTCTTTCCTACATACTGTAATTTGCAGATTTTGCATTCGAGTATATAAATCACCCACGTCGATTGACAATTCACTGTATGAAATATGTCGAAAACTTTGCTGTCTTGAGTCCCTGTAAAGGTAAAGGTTTCATTTATGCGACTACACCAGCTGCATTTCGGTTTGCTGCAAGGTCCACAGCTGCCAGTTGTGCTGTTGGCTCTAGTAGTTTTACTTTTTAATTTGGTACTCACGAGTATATCTCTGAGATTTTTCGGTCGCCGATATGCAACCAGTGGTGGCTCTTGAAAAATACGCGCCAATCTTTCACTTGATTGGAGAAAGTGCCAGTTTCTGTTAGCTATCTCCGCGATAAATGTGATATGCGGGTTGTATGTCGTTACCAGGGGTATACGATTAGTGGTTCCCCTTTCTCTCGCTCGCAGACTCTCTCCTTGCGTTATCGAGAGTACTTTCCGCATTTCTGCCAGTACTCTTCCTTTCTGGTAGCCACAAGCGACAAAAAAATTTGAATATTCCATTATCCTCTGTTTGAGTGTGTCTGTAGATGAGCATATTCTCCTAAGTCGTAATGCCTGGCTATATGGGATGCTATATTTTAAATGGGGCGGATGTGCTGAAGTCCAGTGTAGGTATGGGTGGGTATCAGTGGGTTTCTGATAAACATCAGTGCTGATGTTGCCTCTTGTGTCCTTTATGACCTTAGTGTCAAGAAAGTTAACCGAGTTATGGGAGACTTCATGTGTGAATTTAATGGATGGTACCACGCCATTAAGGTATTCAATGAATGCGGTGAGAGAATCATTGTATCCATTCCAGATAAGAAATATATCATCTATGAAACGAACCCAGTCAATGATATAGCCGAACCAGTCCGTCTGGTAGACAAATTTTTTCCTCTAGCCGGCCCAAATATACGTTTGCGAAGTTTGGAGCCGCTCCTGTGCCCATTGCCGTACCCTTAACTTGTATGAAGTTTTCTTGATTAAACGTAAAGTTATTTAGTTTAAGGACTTTACCGAGGAGACAGGTAAGAGTTTTCGCTGAGGGTGAGTCCCTCGTCTGTATCTATATTCGTGTATAGGCTGGAAACGTCCAGTGCGCATAAAATGCAATTCTCGGGTACTTTTCCTAACCTACGCAATCTTTTAACAAAGTCTGTAGTATCCCTTATGTGTGACGGTAAAACATATATAGAAACAAACACAAAGGGAAAACCCTAAAAATATATATATATATATATATATATATATATATATATATATATATATATATATATATATATATATATATATATATATATATATAGCTATCGAGAAATTACGGTCAACAGACCAGTACACCAGGAGGGCAAGAGAAGAATACTGGATCAATAAATTGAAGCCGGCAATAAACAGTTTAACTTAACCTAATTGTTATATTTTATTCAATTTGTTTGTTTGTTTTATTTTTCATGTCAATTTCCCGAGTATTTCTCTGTTTTGTTTCTATTTTCGAATTTTATTGTATGTTATATATATTGTTCACGATTGTACTACATCGCCACGTGCACTTAACTGCGTCGCACGTGAGCTTATGTAACCAATCACTATTGTAATTCCACATTTTAAATAATTCCGTTCACACTCACCGTTATACAGTCATTACGCTCCTGAAGAAGGCCAAGACGGCCGAAACGTGGAGCAAATAAAGCTGAAAAGTCTTAACTGGAGTTGGCTACTTGACCGTCACTAATATACATTCTATATATTTAACAATTATCCTGCGAAATCGCGCGGAATATCACCTGATACTTAGCCGACGAGGCCGTAGGCCGAGTTGGCTAAATCAGGAGATATTCCGCAAGATTGAGCAGGATAATTGTTTTATTATTCAACAAATTCTCATCGACTACCATTTTCAGAACGAGAAAAACTATGGTGCTATGATGAAAACACTAAAAGCTAGCAACACATAATAAAAATCAAGACAGAACTTCAAGAAATCGAAGTTTACTACCGTTGACTTAAAAAGACTTATTTACAAACTCATGTTTGGAAATGACAAGACAAAATAAAAAAATATTGCTTCCTTACCGAGAGTAAGTCCTCTTCCTGTGAATTAAAATCTTTTCAACTTGACAACTTTCCGTGAGCAAGTCTGCTACTTTGCTCACAATAGCATTTTCTTGGTTGAGTTCTCACTATGAAAATTCCACGTCAACCTCTGGATATCTTTGTGAGCTGAAGCAAATACTTGTTGACTTTTTGAGAGCATTTAATCGTGGAAAGTTTCTTCCAGGGAGTTAAAATATCCGGAGAACCCTGCTCAAACCGCCTCGCTTTTCAAAATGGCCGCCAAACAAGCAATGAAAGAAAATCTGCAGTGCACTTCCAAATATGGTCTTTTACGTATATCGCAGGATATCTGTCATGTAAGGATGACAGATATTGAGGACTTCCTTACCATATATGGGCATAGTGACAATTTGTTGAATAATAAATATATATATATGTATATATATATATATATATATATATATATATATAAACGAGTTGATTTGCAGAACTGCTTTCAGAGTGCTCAATAGTAAACTAGAGCGTGATTATAACAGATGATGAACAGATCAACAGTAGATTTGACTTGGCATTTTATTACTATTTAGTTTCGTACTACACAACTTGTGTGCAGCACTCATCAGATAAAATTGCCAAATGCCAATTTTATCTGATGAGTGCTGCACACAAGTTGTGTAGTACGAAACTAAATAGTAATAAAATGTCAAGTCAAATCTACAGTTGATCTGTTCATCATCTGTTATATATATATGTTACAGGTCAAATTTAACTTTAGGTAATTTTTTTCAACCTAGGTAAATTTTATTTTAACCTAGGTTATTTTTTTTTAACCTAGGTTATTTTTTTTAATCTAGGTAATTTTTTCCCATCAACTGTCTGAAAAAGGGCTTTTCCTTTTTTTGGGGGTGTAGTAAAAAGATTGGGGCATGGCATTTTTGAGGGGTTCTGAAAAAGAATAAAAAACAATAATCGACTTTTCCCTCCTCCTTCTCTTTAGCTTCCCTCCTATCTCCCGCATCCTATCCAGCCCGTACCCCTGATGTTCTATATGAAGAAACCTGTTATTAAACCAATTGCAGCCGATAGTTTCCTGAAGCATGTCGAAATTGATTTAACTGACTTTCGAAATTTGCCTTGTTCATGTTCTTTAAGTCATAAATGGGTGCATCACATTAACGATCATTACAGCAAGTATTCTTGGCACATTCCACTAAAGTCAAAGACATGCGAGGAGGTTGTACAAGCACTGCAAAACGTTTTTTTCATGTTTGGATTTCCTCACACCTTGCATAGTGACAATGGAAAGGAATTTACAGGCCAAAAAATGAAAGATTTCTGTAAGACAAATTCCATCACACAAGTTCATGGTGCTTCGAGAACGCCCACTACACAGGGGCCAGTAGAGCGAGGCAATCGTACTTTCAAAGAAAACTTAAGTAACATTCTTAGAGAGAAAAAGGCTAAGCTCAACAGTTGGTGCGGTGTACTGGGTGAAGCAGCTTACAAGAAAAACATAACCATACATGCTGCAACCAAACAAATTCCATACGTTGCAGTCTTTGGGACAAAACCATGGAAGGAAACAAACAACAATGGTTCATCAACAGAGGATAATGATGAATCAACAATTGTCACACCATCTTCATCATCCCACAAAAGGCAGTTAGAAGAGCAATCGGAGCAAAGAAAAAAGATGCAAAAAACTGTAAATGAAAATCAAGAGCAATATAATGCAGAAATCAAACAAGCCAGGAAAACAAAAACTTCCTTCAAAGTCAACCTTGCACAAAAGCAAACCAGGCATTGAAAACTTAACGCTTAGCCCTAATCACTGAAACACGTGTAGTAGCCCTAACCTTCCATGAAAGCTAACCATTTGAAATAAGTGCTTAACCCTAATCACTAAAGTAAGGGCTTAACCCTAATCACTGAAATACGTGCAGTGGCCCTACCTTTAATGTTAATGAAAAATAACTGAAACAGTATCCTTATGCAATTACCAACTTAAGTTTAAAAAATTTTGGAAACCTACTTAAAAAAATCCGAGGTGAAAAAGATTTAACCTAGGTTAAAACAAAATAACCTAGGTGAAAAAAAATAACCTAGGTTAAAAAGAATTTAACCTGAATTTAAATTTGACCTCTAACATATATATTATATACATATGGATTTCTACCATTCTGATTGGCTGAACGGAGCCAGGCTATCAGCTCATATACCTGCTGTGACCAAATATGGACAATGAACACTCAACAACAAAATGAACAAAGTGAGCTGGAAGTTTTTTCCTCGCCAGCAACCCGGCGAGAAAAATAGACAAGAAAAATCACTTGGCAGCGAATTTGAATTAAGCAGAAATTCCAACAGCGTCACTAACAGCGTCGTCCCTGAACACAAGTCAAAATTGTTTGAAGAAACTGTGCAGAAAAAAAATTAGAAATTTAAGCATTGAGCGTTGTGTTTACAATTAATTTCTTTCATCGATCGTCACGTCGATCATTAAAATTGAACAAACGGTAGGTTTTATCAGGAAGCCTTTCCACTTCAAAATATCAAGACAAGACAAAATAAAACACAGTGAAATGGAGCAGAAGCATTTAATAACAACTGTCACACATTCATGACGATTCGGTGCGAAAACATGAAGCAGTCTAAACAAGTAAACAAACTACAGCTGCAAACTACCAAGAAGGCCGCAGGAAGGGCGAAAATGTTTTTCGGCTTTAGCACGCAAAATTGACCCTGGTTTACCTGCCCTCGTTGTAGCTCTGTGTTCCAACAGGTCCAAATGCTGAGATAGAAATCGGATGCCATGTAAACGGAGTTGAATCGCTTTTCCAGTTGTTTGAATGTTGTTTTTACCATTCCGTCCGCAACCTCTAAACCGAGAACAACTGCATTTTGTGCTTTGCATTAAACAAACTATGATGGTGAATTCTAATGTTCCTCGCTACAGCAATCTTGCTTCTGAGCTGCATAGAAATTACTTCTTCAAGTTCCAATTGGTTCTGTCTTCATTTCGATCAAACACGCTGTGCGAACAGATTACAAACTTGTTCTGTTTCAACTCCAGCAGCTAATATGGTGAAATTGTACAGCTTCAATCCGCTTTGAACGATGTTTCGGGAAAAATCAAACATGTACCATATTTCAGAGCCAATGATTAGAAGATTTTTTTCCCAAACTTGTGCCACTTCGTTCACTTTCGAGCAGTTTTCATTGATTCATTCAGCTTTGCAATGAAACGCTGCAACACTTCGCAAGGTTTTGGCGCCTTTTTCGTTCAGTCATGTGATCGATTCTTGCTCCCTTTTTATCCCTTTTCTCATTTTTCTCTTTCTTTCTTGATTTTTTAAACAAAAATAGTAGTTAAGTTTTTAATAAAACAATTATTCTACTCGGGCTTGCTGGATATGAAATGATTATAACCAACTCGGCGCTACGCGCCTCGTTGGTTATCTATCATTTCATATCCAGCGCGCCCTCGTAGAATAATTGTTAAATATATATATATATATATAATTCAGTTAAATGTTCACCGGCGAAGCCAATACAGTGCTCTACTTGCAGCGAAGGAGCGGAATAAACTAGTTGGTGAACTACTCAAATCTTGAGTGAATGGACATTTAATACAAACTTGTTTCGTAGGCCATCGAAGAGGTGACCCACTCATCAGTTAAACTTACACTGAGTCGTTAAAGTCTACATCATTGTTTTGATCGCGTTATAAACGGTTACAATCATAAATTTGAACAGCGCGCGCGCACGCTCGATCGTCTACGATGCTTTTGCCAAAGTGCTCGCGCTAAAATTAATGTCTTTGACGTGCTGAATTAAACCTTAAAATGAACTTGCGCCGATGCCTGCATGTTGAGATAAGCTCATTTCGCTTGTTAAGTGTTGCCATGTGCGGCCTACAGATTAAAAAGAATTTCTCTGTGCTACAAAGATCACACCGTTTTGTAATGTTTGTGTAAGGTTTAGCCTTGGCAAGGATTTTCCACGTGACTTTGAATTTCTTGTTTTCCCCTTTGAGCTGCCAGATGTGTTTGCTTAGTTCAGTCTCACTTTTCCTCTTTTCGTGTCTAAAGGACATCTGGTGGTTCCCATACCTTGCCTTGA
The DNA here is from genome assembly GCA_964017195.1 of Siderastrea radians. NCBI lineage: Eukaryota > Metazoa > Cnidaria > Anthozoa > Scleractinia > Rhizangiidae > Siderastrea > Siderastrea radians. The sequence goes on from OZ024899.1 coordinate 19,783,118, forward strand.
AGTTGTTCGCTGTGAGGCCGATGTATGTTTCTGTTGTGTTTTCGGTTGTGACCGTGGCTTGGTATACGACTTCATCCACCATACATTCACCATTCAGTGGGCAATCCTCCTTCTTTCTACAGTTACACTTCTTACCTTCGTTTGTCTGTAGTGTTGTTGTGTCTGCTTTCTTTAGAATGGCTTTGTTGTGGCCATCTATGATTTGTTTGACGCTAGGCATGCAACTAACGGTGTGATCTTTGTAGCACAGAGAAATTCTTTTTAATCTGTAGGCCGCACATGGCAACACTTAACAAGCGAAATGAGCTTATCTCAACATGCAGGCATCGGCGCAAGTTCATTTTAAGGTTTAATTCAGCACGTCAAAGACATTAATTTTAGCGCGAGCACTTTGGCAAAAGCATCGTAGACGATCGAGCGTGCGCGCGCGCTGTTCAAATTTATGATTGTAACCGTTTATAACGCGATCAAAACAATGATGTAGACTTTAACGACTCAGTGTAAGTTTAACTGATGAGTGGGTCACCTCTTCGATGGCCTACGAAACAAGTTTGTATTAAATGTCCATTCACTCAAGATTTGAGTAGTTCACCAACTAGTTTATATATATATATATATATATATATATATATAAAAAACAGTTAATGGTTGCCTCAGGCCAACAAAGAATGCCACTGCGTCAGGAGGATCAAAGATTCACAGTCCAAGCCTCACTGCATGGAATTAAAACTCGTTGAAGGAAAGCGAGGACGGACAACTTCTGACGATTAAAAAGTTAAAAAATTTAATAAAAAATAAAAACGTTTCGGTCTTAGACCTTCATCAGTTACATGAAAAATTAAACTTATCAAATCTACCTAAATAAGATTACAGAACAAAACAAGACGCAAAATACAATTCAACGCTATGAGTTACGTAACCGGCGTGATTATAACAATACTAAAACGAGGATAAGTGACGCTAACATTCAAATATAAAAACAATGTAGTACAACGATTATATAACGAAAAAAGGAAAAATAAACAATACTAACAATTAAACGTAATTACAAGGTGTAGATACAGGTACAACACTAGATAAATGAACGATACAAGGCAAAAATATAACAAAAGACCGGAAATATGCTGCTATAAATATAAATAACAAAAGATGACAGATAAGACTAAAAACTAAAAACTGCTAATTCAAAAAAGATGACATTTGCAAAGCGGCAAAAGAAAGGGCAGTCAAAAGGAAAGCAACCTACGTTTACGCAAACATGGATCATACCAAAATCCCAAATCGAGGCCTTTGGAGCCCCAAAGGGCCGATAGACAACAAAATCCCTGGGGGGGCCCTTAAACAATAATGATTGCATTTCTTGCAAGAAATGTCGTTTGCAATACATAGGATCTACAACCACTGATTTTCGAATTAGGTTTCGTAATCACAAGTCTGCTATGCTCACAAACAAAACAACTTGTGAAGTAGCAGTGCATTTCAACAAAACTTCACACATTTTAGATGATTTTTCGTTTCAATGTATTGATCAGGTGCAGGCCCCAAACAACTCGGATGAGATCGACAGGCTTTTAATTACAAAGGAGGCTTATTGGAGTGCTCAGCTATTCTCTTTGGCACCCCATGGTTTAAATAAAAGAAAAGAATTTCATTCTAGGAATAGAATTTGTTATAATTAATTTTCTTTTTTGCGATTCTTTGTTTGCGATATATGGCCGTTCAAAGGCCCTTTTCTTGGATTTTGTCAGCCTCTTAGGTGTTGGGTATACTCAAAGGCCCTGTTCGGGGAACTTATTACGGTCATTATTGTTTAAGGGCCCCCCCAGGGATTTTGTTGTCTATCGGCCCTTTGGGGCTCCAAAGGCCTCGATTTGGGATTTTGGTATGATCCATGTTTGCGTAAACGTAGGTTGCTTTCCTTTTGACTGCCCTTTCTTTTGCCGCTTTGCAAATGTCATCTTTTTTGAATTAGCAGTTTTTAGTTTTTAGTCTTATCTGTCATCTTTTGTTATTTATATTTATAGCAGCATATTTCCGGTCTTTTGTTATATTTTTGCCTTGTATCGTTCATTTATCTAGTGTTGTACCTGTATCTACACCTTGTAATTACGTTTAATTGTTAGTATTGTTTATTTTTCCTTTTTTCGTTATATAATCGTTGTACTACATTGTTTTTATATTTGAATGTTAGCGTCACTTATCCTCGTTTTAGTATTGTTATAATCACGCCGGTTACGTAACTCATAGCGTTGAATTGTATTTTGCGTCTTGTTTTGTTCTGTAATCTTATTTAGGTAGATTTGATAAGTTTAATTTTTCATGTAACTGATGAAGGTCTAAGACCGAAACGTTTTTATTTTTTATTAAATTTTTTAACTTTTTAATCGTCAGAAGTTGTCCGTCCTCGCTTTCCTTCAACGAGTATATATATATATATATATATATATATATATATATATATATATATATATATATATATATATATATATATATATATATATATATATATATAATTCAGTTAAATGTTCACCGGCGAAGCCAATACAGTGCTCTACTTGCAGCGAAGGAGCGGAATAAACCAGTTGGTGAACTACTCAAATCTTGAGTGAATGGACATTTAATACAAACTTGTTTCGTAGGCCACCGAAGAGGTGACCCACTCATCAGTTAAACTCCATCTTACACTGAGTCGTTAAAGTCTACATCATTGTTATGATCGCGTTATAAACGGTTACAATCATAAATTTGAACAGCGCGCGCGCACGCTCGATCGTCTACGATGCTTTTGCCAAAGTTTAACTAGTCTCACCAAGTGCTCACGCTAAAATTAATGTCTTTGACGTGCTGAATTAAACCTTAAAATGAACTTGCGCCGATGCCTGCATGTTGAGATAAGCTCATTTCGCTTGTTAAGTGTTGCCATGTGCGGCCTACAGATTAAAAAGAATTTCTCTGTGTTACAAAGATCACACCGTTTTGTAATGTTTGTGTAAGGTTTAGCCTTGGCAAGGATTTTCCACGTGACTTTGAATTCCTTGTTTTCCCCTTTGAGCTGCCAGATGTGTTTGCTTAGTTCAGTCTCACTTTTCCTCTTTTCGTGTCTAAAGGACATCTGGTGGTTCCCATACCTTGCCTTGAAGTTGTTCGCTGTGAGGCCGATGTATGTTTCTGTTGTGTTTTCGGTTGTGACCGTGGCTTGGTATACGACTTCATCCACCATACATTCACCATTCAGTGGGCAATCCTCCTTCTTTCTACAGTTACACTTCTTACCTTCGTTTGTCTGTAGTGTTGTTGTTTCTGCTTTCTTTAGAATGGCTTTGTTGTGGCCATCTATGATTTGTTTGACGCTAGGCATGCAACTTTAGCTGAGTTTTAGGGTGTTCCTATTAAAAATTTTCCTCAGTTTGTGGCCCGATGGAAAAGATCGTTCGATAAGGCTGATGAACTCGCGCCCGATGTTGTTTTTGATGTTTTTGTTATATGGTGGATTAAACCATATAACATTTCTCCGGCGTTTGCGCTTCTGTGCTGGTGTTTCCTGAGGTGGGGGTTTGAATTCAAGCTTGAATGTATAGCCGTTCTTCCGTAGCGCTTCTATATATATATATTTATTAAAAACTGGACTAGGTATATTGGATTTCTAGCATTTTGATTGGCTCAACGGAGCTAGGCTATCAGCTCATATACCTGCTGCGACCAAATATGGTCAATGAACACTCAACAACAAAGTGAGCTGAAAGTTTTTTTCCTCGCGAGCAACCCGGCGAGAAAAATGGACGAGAAAAATCACTTGCCAGCAAATTTAAATTAAGCAGAAATTCCAACAACGTCACCAACAAGCATCACCAACAGCGTCGTCTAACACAAGTCAAAATTGTTTGAAGAAACTGTGCAGAAATAGAAATTTAAGCATTAAGCGTTGTGTTTACAATTAATTTCTTTCATCGATCGTCGCGTCGATCATTGAAATTGAACAAACGGTAGGTATTATCAAAAAGGATTTCCACTTCAAAATATCAAGACAAGACATAAAATAAAACACAATGAAATGGGGCTGGAGCATTTAATAAAAACTATCACACATTCATGGCGAGTCGGTGCGAAAATCATGAAGCAGTCTAAACAAGTGCTAAAAAAATACAGCTGCAAACTACCAAGAAGGAAGGGCGAGATTGTTTTTCGGCTTTAACATGCAAAATCAGGACACTGGTTTACCTGCACTGGTTGTAGCTCTATGTTCCAACAGGTCCAAATGCTCAGATAGAAATTGGATGCCATGTAAACGGAGTTGAATCGCTTTTCCAGTGGTTTGAATGTTGTTTTTACCATTCCGTCCGCAACCTCTAAACCGAGAACAACTGCATTTTGCGCTTTGCGTTTAACAAACTATGATGGTGAATTCTAATGTTCCTCGCTACAGTAATCTTGCTTCTGAGCTGCATAGAAAATACCTCTTCAAGTTCAACTGTTCAAATTTGTTCTGTCTTCAGTTCGATCAAACACGCACATGATGGCTCCGTTGTGCGAACAGATTACAAACTTGTTCAGTTTCAACTCCAGCAGCTAAATGGTGAAATTGTACAGCTTCAATCCGCTTTGAACGATGATTACAACAATGTTCAGGAAAAATCAAACATGTACCACATTTCAGAGCCAATAATTAGAAGATTTTTTTCCAAAACGTGTGCTACTTTGTTCACTTTCGAGCAGTTTTCATTGATTCATTCAGCTTTGCAATGAAACGCTGCAACACTTCGCGAGGTTTTGGCGCCTTTTTCGTTCAGTCATGTGATCGATTCTTGTTCCGCTTAAATTTCTTTTCTCATTTTTCCCGTTCTTTCTGATTTTCTTTTTAAATAGTGGATAAGTTTTTAATAAAACAATTATTCTACTCGGGCTTGCTGGATATCAAATGATTATAACCAACTCGGCGCTACGCGCCTCGTTGGTTATCTATCATTCGATATCCAGCGCGCCCTCGTAGAATAATTGTTAAATATATATATATATATATATATATATATATATATATATATATATATATATATATATATATATATATATATATATATATATATATTATTAAAAACTGGACTAGGTATATTGGATTTCTAGCATTTTGATTGGTTGAACGGAGCTAGGCTATCAGCTCATATACCTGCTGCGACCAAATATGGTCAGTGAACATTCAACAACAAAATGACAAAGTGAGCTGAAAATTTTTTCCTCGCGAGCAACCCGACGAGAAAAATGGACGAGAAACATCACTTGACAGGGAATTTAAATTAAGCAGAAATTCCAACAGCGTCACCAACTAGCATCACCAACAGCGTCGTCTAACACAAGTCAAAATTGTTTCAAGAAACTGTGCAGAAATAGAAATTTAAGCATTAAGCATTGTGTTTACAATTAACTTCTTTCTTCGATCGTCACGTCGGTCATTAAAATTGAGCAAACGGTAGGTTTTATCAGGAAGACTTTCCACTTCAAAATATCAAGGCAAGACATAAAATAAAACAGTGAAATGGGCAGAAGCATTTAATAAAAACTATCACACATTCATGGCGAGTCGGCGGGTGCGAAAATCATGAAGCAGTCTAAACAAGTAACCTTACTAAACAAACTACAGCTGCAAACTACCAAGAAGGAACGAAGGGCGAGATTTTTTTTCGGCTTTAACACGCAAAATTGACATTGGTTTACCTGCACTCGTTGCATCTCTGTGTTCCAACAGGCCCAAATGCTCAGGTAGAATTCGGATTCCATGTAAACAGAGTTGAATCGCTTTTCCAGTTGTTTGAATTTACCATTCCGTCCGCAACCTTTAAACCGAGAACCACTACATTTTGTGCTTTGCGTTTAACAAACTATAACGGTGAATTCTAATGTTCCTCGCAACAGTAATCTTGCTTCTGAGCTGCATAGAAATTACCTCTTCAAGTTCAAATTAGGTCTGTCTTCAGTTCGATCAAACTCGCACATGATGGCTCCGCGTTGTGCGAACAGGTTCAACAAAGTTGTTCCGTTTCAACTCCAGCAGCTAATATGGTGAAATTGTACGGCTTCAATCCGCTTTGTACGATGATTACAACAATGTTTCAGGAAAATAAAACATTTACCATATTTCAGAGCCAATAATTAGAGGATTTCTTCCAAAACTTGTGCTACTTTGTTCACATTGACTCATTCAGCTTCGCAATGAAACGCTGCAACACTTCGCAAGGTTTTGGCGCCTTTTTCGTCCAGTCATGTGATCGATTCTTGTTCCCTTTTTATCTCTTTTCTCATTTTTTCCCGTTCTTTCTTGAATTTTTTTGTAATAGTGGTTAAGTTTTTAATAAAACAATTATTCTACTCGGGCTTGTTGGATATCAAATGATTATAACCAACTCGGCGCTACGCGCCTCGTTGGTTATCTATTTAACAATTATCCTGCGAAATCGCGCGGAATATCGCCTGATACTTAGCCGACGAGGCCGTAGGCCGAGTTGGCTAAATCAGGGGATATTCCGCAAGATTGAGCAGGATAATTGTTTTATTATTCAACATATTCCCATCGCCTACCATTTTCAGAACGAGAAAAACTACGGCTCTATGATAAAAACGTTAAAAGCTAGCAACACTTAAGCTCAATAAAAATCAAAACAGAACTTCAAGAAATCGGAGTTTACTACCGTTCACCTAAAAAGACTTATTTACAAACTCATGTTTGGAAATGACAAGACAAAGGAAAAAAAATATTGCTACCTTACCGAGAATAAGTCCTCTTTCTGTCAATTAAAATCTTTTCAACTTTAGTCTTTACAGCTTTCCGTGAGCAAGTGTGCTGCTTCGTTCGCAATAGCATTTTCTTGGTTGAGTTCTCACTATGAAAATTCCAAGTCAACCTCTGGATATCTTTGTGAGCTGAAGCAAATACTTGTTGACTTTTTGAGAGCATTTAATCGTGGAAAGTTTCTTCCAGAGAGTTAAAATTTACGGAGAACACTGCTAAAGCTGCCTCGCTTTTCAAAATGCCCACCAAACAAGCAATGAAAGAAAAGCTGCAGTGCACTTCCAAATATGGTCATTTACGTATATCGCGGGATATCTGTCATGTACGGATGACAGATATTGAGGGCTTTCTTACCATATATGGGCATAGTGACAATTTGTTGAATAATAACATTCGATATCCAGCGCGCCCTCGTAGAATAATTGTTGAATATATATATATATATTAAAAACTTAACCACTATTAAAAAAAAAAAACAAGAAAGAACGGGAAAAATGAGAAAAGAAATTTAAACGGAACAAGAATCGCTCACATGACTGAACGAAAAAGGCGCCAAAACCTTGCGAAGTGTTGCAGAGTTTCATTGCAAAGCTGAATGAATCAATGAAAACTGCTCGAAAGTGAACAAAGTAGCAAAAGTTTTGGAAAGAAATCTTCTAATTATTGGCTCTGAAATATGGTACATGTCTGATTTTTCATGAAACATTGTTGTTATCATCGTTCAAAGCGGACTGAAGCTGTACAATTTCACTATATTAGCTGCTGGAGTTGAAACTGAACAAGTTTGTAATCTGTTCGCACAACGGAGCCATCATGTGCGTGTTTCATCGAACTGAAGACAGAACAAATTTGAACTTGAAGAGGTAATTTCCATGCAGCTCAGAAGCAAGATTACTGACTGTAGTGAGGAACATTAGAAGTCACCATCATAGTTTGTTAAATGCAAAGTGCAAAATGCAGTTGTTCTCGGTTTAGAGGCTGCGGACGGAATGGTAAGCTTAAAAACAACATTCAAACAACTGGAAAAGCGATTCAACTCCGTTTACATGGCATCCGATTTCTATCTGAGCGTTTGGACCTGTTGGAACACAAAGCTACAACGAGTGCAGGTAAATCAGTGTCAATTTTGCGTGTTAAAGGCGAAAAAAATCTCGCCCTTCCTTCCTTCTTGGTAGTTTGCCGCTGTATTTTTTCTAGTACTTGTATAGACGTCCGCCTCATGATTTTCGCACCGACTCGCCATGAATGTGTGATAGTTTTTATTAAAGGCTCCTGCCCCATTTCACTGTGTTTTATTTTATGTCTTGTCTTGATATTTTGAAGTGGAAAGCTTTCCCGATAAAACCCACCGTGTTCAATTTCAATGATCGACGTGACCACCGATGAAAGGAATTAATTGTAAACACTACGCTTAATGCTTAAATTTCTATTTCTGCACAGTTTCTTCAAACAATTTTGACTTGTGTCAGACGACGCTGTTGGTGATGCTAGTTGGTGACGATGTTGGAATTTCTGCTTAATTTAAATTCGCTGCCAAGTGATTTTTCTTGTCCATTTTTCTCGTCGGGTTGCTCGCGAGGAAAAAACTTTCAGCTCACTTTGTTGTTGAGTGTTCATTGACCATATTTGTCGCAGCAGGTATATGAGCTGATAGCCTAGCTCCGTTCAGCCAATCAAAATGCTAGAAATCCAATATACCAAGTCCAGTTTTTAATATATTTAACAATTATTCTACGAGGGCGCGCTGGATATCGAATGTTATTATTCAACAAATTGTCACTATGCCCATATATGGTAAGAAAGCCCTCAATATCTGTCATCCGTACATGACAGATATCCCGCGATATACGTAAATGACCATATTTGGAAGTGCACTGCAGCTTTTCTTTCATTGCTTGTTTGGTGGCCATTTTGAAAAGCGAGGCAGCTTTAGCAGTGTTCTCCGTAAATTTTAACTCTCTGGAAGAAACTTTCCACGATTAAATGCTCTCAAAAAGTCAACAAGTATTTGCTTCAGCTCACAAAGATATCCAGAGGTTGACTTGGAATTTTCATAGTGAGAACTCAACCAAGAAAATGCTATTGCGAACGAAGCAGCACACTTGCTCACGGAAAGCTGTAAAGACTAAAGTTGAAAAGATTTTAATTGACAGAAAGAGGACTTATTCTCGGTAAGGTAGCAATATTTTTTTTCCTTTGTCTTGTCATTTCCAAACATGAGTTTGTAAATAAGTCTTTTTAGGTGAACGGTAGTAAACTTCGATTTCTTGAAGTTCTGTTTTGATTTTTATTGAGCTTAAGTGTTGCTAGCTTTTAGCGTTTTTATCATAGAGCCGTAGTTTTTCTCGTTCTGAAAATGGTAGGCGATGGGAATATGTTGAATAATAAAACAATTATCCTGCTCAATCTTGCGGAATATCCCCTGATTTAGCCAACTCGGCCTACGGCCTCGTCGGCTAAGTATCAGGCGATATTCCGCGCGATTTCGCAGGATAATTGTTAAATAGATAACCAACGAGGCGCGTAGCGCCTCGTTGGTTATAATCATTTGATATCCAGCAAGCCCGAGTAGAATAATTGTTTTATTAGAAACTTAACCACTATTTTAGAAAAAAATCAAGAAAGAACGGGAAAAATGAGAAAAGAAATTTAAACGGAACGAGAATCGATCACATGACTGAACGAAAAAGGCGCCAAAACCTTGCGAAGTGTTGTAGCGTTTCATTGCAAAGCTGAATGAATCAATGAAAACTGCTCGAAAGTGAACAAAGTAGCACACGTTTTGGAAAAAAATCTTCTAATCATTGGCTCTGAAATATGGTACATGTTTGATTTTTCCTGAAACATTGTTGTAATCATCGTTCAAAGCGGACTGAAGCTGTACAGTTTCACCATATAGCTGCTGGAATTGAAACTGAACAAGTTTGTAATCGGCTGTTCGCACAACGGAGCCATCATGTGCGTGTTTGATCGAACTGAAGACAGAACAAATTTGAACAGTTGACCTTGAAGAGGTAATTTCTACGCAGCTAATAAGCACGATTACTGTAGCGAGGAACATTAGAATTCACCATCATAGTTTGTTAAACGCAAAGCGCAAAATGCCATTGTTCTCAGTTTAGAGGTTGCGGACGGAATGGTAAAAACAACATTCAAACAACTGGAAAAGCGATTCAACTCCGTTTACATGGCATCCGATTTCTATTTGAGCACTTGGACCTATTGGAACACAGAGCTACAACGAGTGCAGGTAAACCAGTGTCAATTTTGCGTGTTAAAGCCGAAAAACAGTCTCACCCTTCCTTCCTTCTTGGCAGTTTGCAGCTGTATTTTTTTAGTACTTGTTTAGACTGCTTCATGATTTTCGCACCGACTCGCCATGAATGTGTGATAGTTTTTATTACATGCTTCTGCCCCATTTCACTGTCTTTTATTTTGTGTCTTGTCTTGATATTTTGAAGTGAAAATTCTTTCTGATAAAACCTACCGTTTTTCAATTTCAATGATGGACGTGACGATCGATGAAAGAAATTAATTGTAAACACCACGCTTAATGCTTAAATTTCTATTTCTGTACAGTTTCTTCAATGAATTTTGACTTGTGTTAGAGGACGCTGTTGGTGATGCTTGTTGGTGACGATGTTGGAATTTCTGCTTAATTTAAATTCGCTGCCAAGTCCATTTTTCTCGCGAGGAAAAAACTTTCAGCTCACTTTGTTGTTGAGTGTTCATTGACCATATTTGGGCACAGCAGGTATATGAGCTGATAGCCTAGCTCCGTTGAGCCAATCAAAATGCTAGAAATCCAATATACCTAGTCCAGTTTTTTAATAAATATATATATTTAACAATTATTCTACGAGGGCGCGCTGGATATCGAATGATAGATAACCAACGAGGCGCTACGCGCCTCGTTGGTTATAATCATTTGATATCCAGCAAGCCCGAGTAGAATAATTGTTTTATTAAAAACTTAACCACTATTAAAAAAAAGCAAGAAAGAACGAGAAAAATGAGAAAAGAAATCAAAAGGGAACAAGAATCGAATAAGGTGCCTAAACCTTGCGACGTGTTGCAGCGTTTCATTGCAAAGCTGAATGAATCAGTGAAAACTGCTCGAAAGTGAACAAAGCGGCACAAGTTTTGGAAAAAAAATCTAATTTTTGGTTCTGAAATATGGTACATGTTTGATTTTTCCTGAAACATTGCTGTAATCGTCGTTCAAAGCGGATTGAAGCTGTACAATTTCACCATATTAGCTGCTGGAGTTAAAACTGAACAAGTTTGTAATCTGTTCGCACAACGGAGCCATCATGTGCGTGTCTGATCGAACTGAAGACAGAACAAATTTGAACTTGAAGAGGTAATTTCTATGCATCTCAGAAGCAAGATTACTGTAGCGAGGAACATTAGAATTCACCATCATAGTTTGTTAAACGCAAAGCGCAAAATGTAGTTGTTCTCGGTTTAGAAGATGCGGACGGAATGGTAAAAACAACATTTGAACAACTGGAAAAGTGATTCAACTCCATTTACATGGCATCCGATTTGTATATGAGCATTTGGACCTGTTGGAACACAGAGTTACAACGAGTGCAGGTAAACCAGTGTCAATTTTGCGTGTTAAAGCCGAAAAAATCTCATTATTCCTTCGTTCTTGGTAGTTTGCAGCTGTATTTTTTAGTACTTGTTTAGACTGCTTCATGATCTTCTCATCGACTCGCCATGAAAGTGTGATAGTCTTTATTAAATGCTCGTGCCCCATTTCACTGTGTTTTATTTTATGTCTTGTCTTGATATTTTCTTCCTGATGAAACCTACCGTTTGTTCAATTTCAATGATCGACGTGACGATCGATGAAAGAAATCTTATTGTAAACACAACGCTTAATGCTTGAATTTCTATTTCTGCACAGTTTCTTCAAACAATTTTGACTTGTGTTAGACGACGCTGTTGGTGTTGCTTGTTGGTGACGCTGTTGGAATTTCTGCTTAAATTCGCTGCCAAGTGATTTTTCTCGTCCATTTTTCTCGCCGGGTTGCTCGCGAGGGAAAAACTTTCAGCTTACTTTGTTGCTGAGTTTTCATTGACCATATTTGGTCACAGCAGGTATATGAGCTGATAGCCTAGCTCCTTACAGCCAATCAAAATGCTAGAAATCCAATATACCAAGTCCAGTTTTTAATATATATATATATATATATAGTTAGAAGACAGTCTGATCAACTGAAGATTAGACTTGGCATAAAAATGCCAAGTCTAATCTTCAGTTGATCAGACTGTCTTCTAACATTTATGCTCTAGTTTTTCTATTGAGCACTCTGACAGCAGTTCTGCAAATCAACTAATATATATATATATATATATATATATATATATATATATATATATATATAGAACAGTTAACGGTTGCCTCAGGCCAACATAGAATGCCACTGCGTCAGGAGGATCAGAGATTCACAGTCCAAGCCTCACTGCATGGGATTAAAACTCGTTGAAGGAAAGCGAGGACGAACAACTTCTGACGACTAAAAAGTTAAAAATTTAATGAAAAATAAAAACGTTTCGGTCTTAGACCTTCATCAGTTACAAGAAAAATTGAACTCATCAAATCTACCTTAAATAAGATTACAGTACAAAACAAGACGCAAAATACAATTCAACGCTATGAGTTACGTAACCAGCGTGATTATAACAATACTGAAACGAGGATAAGTGACGCTAATCAAAAACATTCAAAAATAAAAACAATATAGTACAACCATTATATAACGAAAAAAGGAAAACTAAACAATACTAACAATTAAACGTAATTACAAGGTGTACATACAGGTACAACACTAAATAAATGAACGATACAAGGCAAAAATTTAACAAAAGACCGGAAATATGCTACTATAAAAATAATTAACAAAAGATGACAGATAAGACTAAAAAATAAAAACTACTAATTCAAAAAAGATGACATTTGCAATGCGGCAAAAGAAAGAGCAGACAAAAGGAAAGCAACCTACGTTTAAAGGGACACTATCCCGATAATGCGCACGCGTGAACGTCAGCTGTTATCTTTCAAAAAAACAATAGAACTGTCACATTGAGGTGACAAGATTACCCCGCGGCCCATGCGGTGATTCGCTGTTTATATCCGCCATTTAAATATTTGCTCGCGTTTTATATATAACTCCAAGGAAGCTACAACTTAAATTTCTTGACAAAAAGGGTCTATAGATCGCAATCCATGATGCGAAACACAAAATATAAATCACCGGAGATTTTCGGATTTAATTGCAGTGAAAACTAGAGATTTCTTTGGCGAAAGATCACGTCGGACTTTCGTAACAAGAGGACTTATTAGTTCCTATTGTTTTTGGAGGGACAAATATGTCGTTTAGAGTGCAAAATAAGGTCAGCTAGCATTTTCGGCGAGCCATCAGCAGCTCGGAAATTCGCGGATAGGATTCTGTTTCCTAAAATTTTCTGCGACCTAAATATTCAGCTAAAAAATCCGAACAGATCAATCTGTATTAGCTTTCACAAATATGCCTTTATAAGCATCTGAAGCAATCTTATAAAGCAGGAAATGATATTTCAAGTACTTTGCTACAATTTTCTCGTTGGGTGCCCTGGTTGTACACAAAGATTTAACCAAGCGTGATGTGAAACACAAAATCCTGCAACAGAATTAAAAACAATAAGCCAAGCCCGGCGTTACAAACATCAGCAGGGAAACTCGTCACGCTGCAGTGAATATTTCAGATCCTTTATTGTCGAAAATATAAACATGAGAGGCGGAAAAACCCATAAATTTCCTAAATGAGCCAAATTCAACATACCTATTATGGAAGAGCGGCATGAAAACCATATTGAATCGCTTAACAAACGATCGGAAGTCAAACCAACGGAGAATAACAAACGACGAAAGCCACAAGAATCCACCAGTTTATATGACCTCGATATGACCTCGAGAATGCGACGCCTAAGTTGTAACGGCTCTATTCAGTCAACATTTAAAAATCCTCCGTTCTAAACCCGCTACAAAAAAAGAAGCAAAATGGGTCAAAAGACCAAGATAAGGCGCCCCGTACAAGTACAAGTAGAAGTCGTGCAGCGTGCAGGCCTTCCAACCCATCAGTTTATGGCTGTGTCGGTCGAATACATACACCACTGATCCCTTCAGTCGTTTCCATGTCTCATGGGTTGCTTTCTTTATATATATTCAGGTATGCTGCTAGTTCCATTTCTTCTTATTCCTTTCACGATTTTCTGAGCTTTTATGGAGGCTGCCGGGAGAAAGAAGCCTTCGACCGGCGCCATAGCGCTTCCCTCCTCTCGGTCCTCCGTCCAACGGCATTGAAAACAAAGCCAAAAAATCCCGATCTCACACAAATTGGAACTTAACGAAAACTATATATCATTAATCTATAACTGGGAGAAGCTTTAGGGTAATATTGAACTAAACTGAGCACGATGCAAACGGATTTTTGAAGGTTCTATATCACTTCTCGCGTCTTTTGAATTCGCGACATCCTGTCAGGGAATCAAAGTTTGGAGCATGCGCAGTAACCGGATATTGGTCCTTTAAGCAAACATGGATCATGACAAAATCCCAAATTGAGGCCTTTGGAGCCCCAAAGGGCCGATAGACAACAAAATCCCTGGGGGGGGGGGGGGCCCTTAAACAATAATGACCGTAATAAGTTCCCCGGACAGGGCCTTTGAGTATACCCAACACCTAAAAGGCTGAAAAAATCCAAGAAAAGGGCCTTTGAACGGCCATATATCGCGAACGAAGAATCGCAAAAAAGAAGATTAATTATAACAAATTCTATTCCTAGAATGAAATTCTTTTCTTTTATTTAAACCATGGGGTGCCAAAGAGAACAGCTGAGCACTCCAATAAGCCTCCTTTGTAATTAAAAGCCTGTCGATCTCATCCGAGTTGTTTGGGGCCTGCACCTGATCAATACATAGGATCTACAACCACTGATTTTCGAATTAGGTTTCGTAATCACAAGTCTGCTATGCTCACAAACAAAACAACTTGTGAAGTAGCAGTGCATTTCAACAAAACTTCACACATTTTAGATGAGTTTTCTTTATTTAAACCCCATGGTTTAAATAAAGAAAAGAATTTCATTCTAGGAATAGAATTTATAATTAATCTTCTTTTTTGCGATTCTTCGTTCCCGATATATGGCCGTTCAAAAGCCCTTTTCTTGGATTTTGTCAGCCTTTTAGGTGTTGGGTATACTCAAAGGCCCTGTCCGGGGAACTTATTACGGTCATTATTGTTTAAGGACCCCCCAGGGATTTTGTTGTCTATCGGCCCTTTGGGGCTCCAAAGGCCTCGATTTGGGATTTTGTTATGATCCATGTTTGCGTAAACGTAGGTTGCTTTCCTTTTGTCTGCTCTTTCTTTTGCCGCATTGCAAATGTCATCTTTTTTGAATTAGTAGTTTTTATTTTTTAGTCTTATCTGTCATCTTTTGTTAATTATTTTTATAGTAGCATATTTCCGGTCTTTTGTTAAATTTTTGCCTTGTATCGTTCATTTATTTAGTGTTGTACCTGTATGTACACCTTGTAATTACGTTTAATTGTTAGTATTGTTTAGTTTTCCTTTTTTCGTTATATAATGGTTGTACTATATTGTTTTTATTTTTGAATGTTTTTGATTAGCGTCACTTATCCTCGTTTCAGTATTGTTATAATCACGCTGGTTACGTAACTAATAGCGTTGAATTGTATTTTGCGTCTTGTTTTGTACTGTAATCTTATTTAAGGTAGAATTGATGAGTTCAATTTTTCTTGTAACTGATGAAGGTCTAAGACCGAAACGTTTTTATTTTTTATTAAATTTTTTAACTTTTTAGTCGTCAGAAGTTGTCCGTCCTCGCTTTCCTTCAACGAGTATATATATATATATATATATATATATATATATATAAACAAAGAAAAATGTAAATGGTTTCACACAATCGAGTGAGTGCTCGATGCAAATACATGCAGAGCGGAATACTATAATTAAAAGATGGAGACTGCACGGACAGTTACTTAAGTTTCACGCACAAGGCGATCATCAGACTGTGCCGTTAATGGCACAGTCTGATGATCGCCTTGTGCGTGAAACTTAAGTAACTGTCCGTGCAGTCTCCATCTTTTAATTATAGTATATATATATATATATATATATATATATATATATATATATATATATATATATATATATATATATACACACCCGTTTTCAAAGATGTTACAATTTGAAAAAATATATACCTTTTATTTTGAAACAATAGTTCTTTTGTTTTAATCCACATTTAGATATTTCTATAGCTTATTTCCATATTGTTACTTTCGCCTTATTTTAGCTTTTTACGTCATGGCATATCAAATATTTTTACCGTTGACCCGAATTTTAAATTTGAATGTTGTAACTAGTATATACCTCTAGTCCTCCTGATGAAGACCGTGATGGTCGAAACGTTGAGCGCTGATTAAACCAACAACGCTATCTTACATTTCATATATATATATATATATATATATTTATTAAAAACTGGACTAGGTATATTGGATTTCTAGCATTTTGATTGGCTGAAGGGAGCTAGGCTATCAGCTCATATACGTGCTGTGACCAAATATGGTCAATGAACACTCAACAATAAAATGAGCAAAGTGAGCTAAAACCTTTTTTTCTCGTGAGCAACCCGGCGAGAAAAATGGACGAGAGAAATCACTTGGCAGCGAATGTAAATTAAGCAGAAATTCCAACAGCGTCAGCAACAAGCATCACCAAAAGAGTCGTCTAACATAAGTCAAAATTGTTTGAAGAAACTGTGCAGAAATAGAAATTGAAGCATCAAGTGTTGTGTTTACAATAAATTTCTTTCATCGATCGTCACGTCGATCATTAAAATTGAACAAACGGTAGGTTTTATCAGGAAGGCTTTCCACTTCAAAATATCGAGACAAGACATAAAATAAAACAGTGAAATGGGGCACGAGCATTTAATAAAAACTATCACACATTAATGGTGAGTTTGATGCGAAAATCATGAAGCAGTGTAAACAAGTACTAAACAAACTACAGCTGCAAACTACCAAGAAGGAAGGAAGGGCGAGATTTTTTTTGGCTTTAACACGCAAAATTGACACTGGTTTACCTGCACTCGTTGTAGCTCTGTGTTCCAACAGGTCCAAATGCTTGGATGGAAATCGGATGCCATGTAAACGGAGTTGAATCGCTTTTCCAGTTGTTTGAATGTTGTTTTTATCATTGCGTCCCGGCGCAACCTCTAAACCGAGAGCAACTGCAATTTGTGCTTTGCATTTAACAAACTATGATGGTGAATTTCAATGTTCCTCGCTACAGTAATCTTACTTCTGAGCTGCATAGAAATTACCTCTTCAATTTCAAATTCAGTGTAGTTCTGTCTTCAGTTCGATCAAACACGCACATGATGGCTCTGTTGTGCGAACAGATTACAAGCGTGTTCCGTTTCAACTTCAGCAGCTAATATGGTGAAATTGTACAGCTTCAATCCGCTTTGAACGATGATCACAACAATGTTTCAGGAAAAATCCACCAAGTACCATATTTCAAAGCCAATAATTAGATTTTTTCCAAAACTTGTGCCACTTTGTTCACTTTCGAGCAGTTTTCATCGATTCATTCAGCTTTGCGAGTGAAACACTGCAACACTTCGCAAGGTTTTGGCGCCTTTTTCATTCGGTCATGTGATCGATTCTTGTTACATTTTTATCTTTTTTCTCATTTTTCCCGTTCTTTCTTGATTTTTTTTGTTTTAAATAGTGGTTTTAAGTTTTTAATAAAACAATTATTCTACTCGGGCTTGCTGGATATCAAATGATTATAACCAACTCGGCGCTACGCGCCTCGTTGGTTATCTATCATTTGAGATCCAGCGCGCCCTCGTAGAATAATTGTTATATATATATATATATATATATATATATATATATATATATATATATATATATATATATACATACATATATGTATATATACATATATATATACACCCGTTTTCAAAAACATTGCTACTTGAAAAATATATATACATATATAAATACCTTTTGTTTTCATATTTATTCTTTTGTTTTCGCGTTGTGAAGACAAAAGATGTATATATGTATATATATTTTTCAAGTTG
Organism: Siderastrea radians; assembly: GCA_964017195.1. NCBI lineage: Eukaryota > Metazoa > Cnidaria > Anthozoa > Scleractinia > Rhizangiidae > Siderastrea > Siderastrea radians. The sequence goes on from OZ024899.1 coordinate 19,801,073, forward strand.
CAATGTTTTTGAAAACGGGTATATATATATATACCTAATTGCAATAACGTCATTTAAATATGAAAAAAAAAAAAGAGAAAAGTAAAAAGCCAAATAGGAATAAATTAGGCACGCGAACTATATCCAGGGAATTGCCCTGACGAAGGGCTAAAGCTTAAAAGGTCTATACGGTGACCAATTTACCTTGTATCAACTCATTTGATATGAAATTGGAGTATTAACACCGTAGTCTGTATGTGCTTAATTCATTCCTTTTTGGCTGTTTTCTTTATCCTTTTTTCCACTTTTGTATGACAACGTTATTGCAATAGGTGTATATATCTATATCTGACTGATTTTACAAAACAAACCTACACAAAATTTAACTAAAGACAGTTTGCGGCTTTGTTCATCTAAGGCCTCTGCTAATCAATATGCAATCCTAAATTACGGCTTATTATGACAATCCTAGATCGAGTGAGTGTTTGGAAAGATTTCTAATATAATTTAAACTGACAAATTTTTGACAGACTAAGAAATTTGATCATGACCTCTGATCTCTTGAGAAGGTGGGCTGCAAAGTGCAAAATCTCACTCAAAATCCGACCCTTTCGAGTTAAAATTTCTCCGTCAAAGACAAGTGGCCTTAAGAAAAAGTGAAACAGCGTTTTCAATCGGGACTTTATCGAATTCCTTCTTTTATCGCTGTTCAAAATAATCAGACGAATGGAGCCTCTAAAATTTGGTCAAACATGTGGTAAATGTTATATCAACTCTCAGGCGGAATGCACAAAACGACACTGAAAGGATCAAGACCATAAAATAACATCCCTCTAGCGGGATGAACGAGAGGAAATCGAAAACTATTAAAACTCACGCTTTTTGAAGGCAAATATCTTCACAAAAGCTTCCTCTGCTTCCCGTTCCAGTTGAAGTCCCGGATGTTGAGAAAAAAATTTTAATTTGACTTCGTTATAGGCCCGCCTTTCAGAGGATTTTTTCCAAGTCCTTGCCAGTTCAAAATTCAAGTCCGATTTTGCTCCGTCCGCTTAGAAAAGAGCCCTTAGACCTACTTACAACCTTGAGCAAAAAACCCACACTATCATTCCCTGCAAATGAACCCGAGAGGAGAACCCGTTAAGTTCAAAAGGCAAAACAAACTGCAGTTGAGATTTTAGACGACACATTGGGCTTCATGACGCCCTCAGGAAATCTTGTTTCAGACGGCCAACTGAAAATCTAGATCTGTTCATTTCAACTTAGAACATACAGCGCAAATTTGCAATCTTCTGTCGCTAACTCGTGTAAGAGAGAGAGAGAGAGAACGAACGAGAGTGAAGATAAAACAACCCTTCCCAGTGATGGAGGAGACAAAGGTTGAGGGGTTGGGGGGGGGGGGGAGGTGTTGGGTAGAAAACATAACCATAAACAGCCGATCACTCTGTTCATTTCTCTTTTACCACTAACTGTTTTGCAACTGCTCAGAAAAAAAAATATCAAAGAAAAAAAAACAACATCAACAACTCAAGATCAACGAAGATTTCTGTAGGCATTGCTATCGTCAGAAGTTTGATTAAAGGCAGGTTGCGTTGAGGTTAGCGGCCCAGACTTTCATCGGCTTTTGTTTCGTAACTGACCAAAGTGTCGGTAGTGCGAAGCTAAGTTGGTTTCCATATCGTCGTGTAGTATCATTTGGCCACTGAACCGTTGCCAACAGCAACCTGCACCTTAAAAAACGACTTATTGACGACAATAACAGGACAGACAAACAACAGAAAAACCGACTAATTTTACTAACAATTGACCAACGGACAAAAGACGGATATAAACGCACCAATAACGTTTTACAGCCTTCACAGCGAATAAAATCACGGCTTAACTGACAGACGACCAATAACATCACGAGATCGTCGACTAATCAGGACAACGACCGGATACTTAGGGGCCGATTACATGAGCTGGGCTGGCCCGGTTAGCAGGGCTGGCTCGGTGTACCGAGATGACTGCTCAGCCCGGTGTTACACGAGGCGAGCCAACCCGCCTGCCGCTAAATTTAGAAGCTGTCGTGTGAAAAGATGGCTACATCAAAGAGCATGAACCAAGGGTTTTTATTTTCGCCAATTCATTATTTTGGCGTATTATTTTCAGTTTTACGTAGCTTTATGGTCTGATAAACCTTTATGTGTTATATAGAAAGAGAAATATCGATCTTCTGGTGAGCCATTTTGCTCTGAAGCGAAATTTAATGACGAGAAAGTGTTGCCCCGGCTAGCCGAGCTGGCCCGGCAATCGCGATTACATGGTAAATTTTCAGCCCGGCTAGCCGAGATCCCGGCATCACGATGACGGGATCCCAGCTAGCCGGGCCGAGATTTTTCCATGTAATCGCAAAGTTGATTTTTAATATGTTTCACAGATGTGCCGAGATCCCGACAAACCGAGCCAGCCCGCCTCATGTAATCGGCCCCTTAGAACATCTACTGACGATTCACAGTTCACTTGACTCTGACGATGACTTCCGCTCAGGTTGTCGAAACGTCGGTCAATGTCATCACTGACAGTCCTTCTCAGTACTACACTCACCCGGACGATCATAATTTACCGACCTATGATATGACTCCTGGGTTTAAACCATTTACAGGAAAATGTACATCGCATCGCCTTTATCTTTCCTAATGTGTAAAAATGGCTACCAGCGTGCGGAGCAAATGCTGGACATGACCTGCTTCATGCTACAAAAACTGGACCAGGTTAAGCGCTGGGTGGATGAGCCGCTTGCGGCCCCTGTGCGACTTCACCTCACTCTGTTGGATTTCAAACCACTGTTAACCCTATTCAGACCCGTTGGGGGGGGGGGGGGGTTGTGCCCGCACTGACTTTGGACGTTCATAACTTTTTTCGCATGCAAGCTAAACCCATCAAACTTGGTGACTTTTCCTAAATTTTAACTGGGAACAATTTGGCATAGCGAGCGCTTGTCCATCAAGTTTGACGTTACCATGGCAACCACTTTTTGACAGGTTATTTTTTCAGGATTTCAAATTTTTCCCTTTTCTTTGAAAAAGTATGACTTCTCTGAAGTAAGTTGTACATTTTTATATCATTTTCGTGTTTTTTATTGATTTCCGTCACTTTTGTCGTCAATTTTGGTAAATTTCAAAGGTTCTGGAAAATCAAGAGATCCAAGATGGCGGATCTAAGATGGCCGCCATTTTAGAACCTGACGTGATTGTTATGTCATATGACGTCACCAGCTTATGTTGCGGACGTCAAAGGAAACACTTCCCGGTGTACTATATACCGTCTAGGTTTTGTTGTCATAGCTTTAATATTCTCGGAGTTAAGAGGCGGGGGCCGAATCAGCCCCCCACACCCACTCTCCGTACCGGAAGACCAAAAAAGCACGGTCTGAATAGGGTTAAGACGTATACACGACAATTAACGTGGTAAGCCTTTTTCGTACAAGGAGACCTTTTTCACAGAAGTTAAGACTTCTTAATACAAGCATTTGTAAACCCTGTGAAATTTACCTTTGTGGAATTGTCATTCCGTTTCCCAATAACCTTAATATAAACAACTAAAGGAAATAATTCTGAAATGTCACTCTTACCAGTATCACCATAATAGGAATATGTATGTTCAGGAATTCCTCCATGGGAGCGCCAGTCCCATGTCCATGTCAGCGAGATGTTGTTTAGAGTTGGTCCAGAATAATCATTCCATCCACAATTTCCTATCTCGAATGTACAAGGAAAATCTGAAATGATAAACAAAGCAAGCAAGCAAGTAAAAAGTAAGTAAGTAAGTAAGTAAATAAGTAAGTAAATGACGTAACAATCCATATATTTTGACTACTGGCTTTTCTTACAATGGATGCCAAAAAAAAAAGAACATGACACATGCTGTCAGTTAGGTTTCCGGCATATCTTAACATGTCTGTCATTTTTATCAGAACATAATTGCTTGAAGGGTCCTATGAAATGACGATTTTTTCTTTTCATTCTAGGTTGTAAGTAGCCGAAGTTACCTCCCTATTTAGTCGGTAAAGTTTCCGAATTAACTATAAAAGTATAACAGCAAACTGCTTCAATTTGCCTGTATACGCGGGGGGGGGGGGGAAGCTATGAAAACTAAAATCAAACAACCAAGATTGATGCGCACTCTGAATCAACGCAACTTATTGGCAAGGTAGAACATGAACCATATTTTCACTAGATGAAACGTGCTGTACCAAAAAGGGCACCACTCCATGCGATACAACTTCCCGAGATTTCAATCTAAGATATTTCCATACTAAATAAAACCGCATAGTTAATTTTGTGGTTCCATTTCCGGATTAAGGTTACCTTAATCAACATTAAAGAACAAACTATGAAATCTTTTACTTACCGCGGTTTTCAACCCGCTTCAGATGCAAAAGAACTTCGCTTGTGCTGTACCACCCCTCGAAATATACTGTGATAGTATTCCAAGGAACAAGTTTGATCGTATTCCTAGGAACGAGCCTTAGGTTTGACCATTTTCTAAGGCGTCTGTTGGAATACTTCAAGATTTCACGTTTGTAAGGGTCCTCTATTGTTATATATTCTACATTCTTCATTACTAGCAGCTGAATAGCAATGCCACCATGGCCTCCGGTGCGAACATCTTTCATGCAATACACGGGCGGGTTATTGTAAGTCGTGAGAGGTGGTCTAACATAAAGAAAAAGATCGCTATTTGCAAGGTTGACAACTGAATTTGATCCACACAACATGGCGTGTCCATAGGATATTCCATTCATCAAGTGACCTGCTGGCTCGTGAAAGGACACTCCAGCTTTATTTTTTATGAACGATACTTTCTCTAGAGTAACGTTCTGTTTCGTGATTATGATTTCAGTTCCAGTTCCTCCTGTATTAATGAAAGAGCTGTTTTTCAAGTGGATTTCTTTTTCTGGAAACCAAATCTTGAACCCACCCGCCGTGCAGTTTGAAACATGCACAGAATGTACATGTGGAACGTACTGGAATATTTCTATTGCAGCGACGTCGTTTCCATGTTTTTTGCCACAGTGCTCTATTTTCAAGTGTTCAAGTTTTGATGACGACCACTTGTACGAATTACTTGATTCCCTCAGAAATCTAACATTTCCCCATTGTTCTCCTCCAGTGCAGGATAACCTAAACGAGCCACAAGAATTGCAAGGGTGATCTTGAAAATTTAGCGGGCATTCGCCTATTTCAGACTCATTTCCACGACAACTAGAGCTCACGATGAACGCGCAAATACCAAAAGACAATTGCCGACTTTCGTTGATGTTTTGATCAGTTATTGACGGTTTTTGATAGCCAAGCTGTTCACATATCACTTTAGCGGTTTTCATTTTGGACGATGGATGTGTTTTGTTAAAACACACTGGAGTCCAATGGCCATGATACATAACCTCAACACGTCCTTGCCAAGGAAAAGTACCTGCAACAAGTCGAACTGGCATCGCTGTTTGAGTTTGATCCTTCCTTAACAGAGAGAATCTGACAGGGTGAGTTTCGTTCCCATTGGCAAAAAGTGAGCCTAGTACCTGCAAACCAACACCAGAACTAAACTGTACTTCAACGCCAGGATCTATTATTAGTGAAGCTTGTGGCAAAACGGTAAGATCAGAAACAACTTTATAAGGACTGTGGCGTACATTTAAGTGTACAATAGATGAAAGGCGTCCGCCAATTGAACCGTCAACTTTAAAGGTACGTGTTCTGTTCGATTCGTACACAACCCTTCCAGTACCGTCGAGGAAGGGAACGAAGGAAGCCAAAGCATACTCGTAATCGACTTCTCCGTCGAAAATTCTCTCCCTGATATGAGTTTCATCATCATAGCCCCAAAAGTTTAAGGAAACATCTACATTACTTGTGTGGGAAGATGCAAACAGGTTTATGCAAAGCTCCTTTGGAAAGTTTTGGCTGTGGAATATGTTGTGGTGTATGGAAAAGGTTTTGTGTTCAATCAGTCCTGAGATATTAAATTCACAAGGAAGAAACGATGATGCCACCATCGAGTTATTTAGGAAAGAATTGTTTGTAAATACCAGTTGCTGTGGTATATAATTTTCACAATGAAGAGAAGCCACGAATAGGCCCTTGTTCGATTCAAACACGTTGCTAACAATTACAATTCCTTTATCCATTGCTCTAACTTCTACAACGCCTTTTTCGGAACAGTTGTTATCCTTAAAGATGTTATTTTGCACGGTAGTGAACGAGTAAGATGCTCCTTCTAGAAAAATTGACCGCCCGCTGTTTCCTTCAAAGAGGTTGCCCTCAATGGTCAACTCTTTTAAACCACCAATGACATCGATGACGGCTTTTTCTAGACAATGGTTAAACAGAAACGTGTTTTTTCGTATGTAGATTGCAGGTATATAGTGAGAATGTATATATTGCGTTATCATGATAACAGATGGTTGAGTGTTGCTCATGAAAAAGTTTCCTTCAAATTCCCAATGACCCTGGTTTGACGACTGTCTGATGTTTATCACGGGGCCTTTATTCATTAGAAATGTGCAATTCTTAAAGAAGGTTATTGGCACTGTACCCTGATGCCAACGGTAGCGGATTTCTGAATAGACAGTTGTGGCTTTGTTCCATCCGAAAAAGCTGTTGGTTGCAAAGAAGCGCAATTGAAAACGATCTCCATACACACGCACTGCTTCCCCCTTGTTGTAGAAAATGCGGCTGTTACTAAGATGGATCGTTTTGTGACCATCTGAAGGTACATACAATGCATTGTTAGTCGAATTTGAAACCGTGGTATTTTCAATGTTAACGTTACCAGAGAACGAAGAAAGCTTGACCCCATTATTATTTCCAACCAAGTAGCAGTTAACCAGGTTTAGGTTTTTAATAGTCGAAAATGCAGTCTGAAGACCGTTTCCCGGCGAGTTGCGAATAACACAGCCTTGGATCTGGACATTTCCCAATATATCACGACCATAGCTCAGGACGATTCCACTAAGGGAGTTCCTAATGAAGTTACTCTCAGAAATAATCAAGTTTGGTAGCTCCATCCTTGTGATGTCTTTCTCTGCCATTAAAAATGCATAAACAATTTAAATAATAATAATAATAATAATGATGATGATGATGATGATGATGATGATGATAGTAATAATAACAATACTATAATTATACTAAGAACTTTCCCGGAATCCTTTTTTCTATCCTTGTGATGTCTTTCTCTTCCATTAAAAATACATAAACAATTTAAATAATAATAATAATGATGATGATGACGATGATGATGACGATGATGATAGTAATAATAACAATACTATAATTATACTAAGAACTTTCCCGGAATCCTTTTTGTGATTCAGTAAAGATCTTGGACTTGTTCCGAATTTTAATTCGCCCAAAGTAATTTTACTCGTTTATTTTTTTGGCCACTGGTTGCGGAGAAAAAAAAATTACAAGCTCACCTTGTTGGTTGGTTGTTCATTGACCATGTTTGGTCACAGCAGGTATATTAGTTTATAACCTGTCTCCGTTGAGCCATTCAAAATACTTGAAATCCAATATAGCTTAGTTCTGTTTTAAATAGTAATAATAAGTATAATTTTAATGCTGTATTCACCGCCCTACCCGGTGAATATAACATTTCAAGGCGCGGCTGCTAAGCCAGCTTACTTTTTTCGTGTGTTGTTTGTCAAGTTTTAGCTCATTTCTTTTTAATTTTTGATGTCCACAACTCAAAATTATGCTAAAACAAGTATTTGCCTCAGGCTCAGTATATATTGGCCAATATTCGCCAATATATTTACTTCGCTTTCGGCGAATAATTGTTAATTATACTCTATCAATTCAAAGGACCTTACCTTTGACTAAATACAGCATAAAATGCACCGTCCTAACGTGTCCATGGTAGCTATAGAAACTTTCAAGAAGAATTGAGCTTGTGTTCGACATCCAAGCAGGGCGACTAAACCACTTTAGTGAATGGACATCCCAAAGAGCGCCTGCTGTTTTGTTTGTTCCGCTGTAAACGTGGAAAACGAAACTTGACCAGAGATCATGATGGATTAATTGCAGGGCAATACTATAGTCCTGTGGGACTTTAATAACACTTCTGCAGGCTTGACCACTTGCTGTCGTCGTTACTAGGTAGTACACTAGGGTAGAATTGTCTAGGAACATGTTTTTGTTGTCGCACAGGTTCAAATATCTTTTAACCTTTGCTTGGGCCATAGTAACGACGTGGACATTAAGGGGTCTCCAATTGAGATCGGAGACAAAGCCATGACCTTTGGTGTTCACCACATCGTTGTTCACGAAGTTACCAAACGGAGATTCCAAACGTATTCCATCGGACTCGGTATTCGATATAGTTGAATCCGTCAAGTCATGAGAGCTTTTGAAAGGATCTGGATACATTATTTGAACGCCGATGGACGCAGCCTTATCCACTGTGATCCTGGTAATGTAGTGATGACTAAGGTCCACTCTTAGTGAAATACCAGGTATGCTTAGGTCATTTCTGTAAGCGAAGCCTGCGTAGCAGATGTCAAGGTTAGTAATGACACTTTTCTTTTGCGTGATTGCCAAGTGAATACCAGACCAGTAAGGGATTTTGCATTGGATATACACGACGTAATTTGAGCAAGATGACAGCGAAATCCAGTTTTCCCGGTTACAGTGTAGGACGTTATCATTTTTGTCGGTATCACATCGAACATTGTGTAGGAAGACATTTTCTTTTCCACTTGAATAACGACTCCAGTAACCGTTTCCTTCATATCCCAACTGTCTACACACAATAGTAGACTCGTACCTATATCTGCTCAGGCACACGGGCATCCACGTGTTATTGAACCAAATTTTCAGTCTTCCCTCCCATGGTCCTGGACCGTCAACCAGCTTTATGTCCTCCCGCGGTGTCCTTGGAACAAACTTTACCCTTGTAACATTTGTGCCTTTGATGATGACTTGTCCATAAACTAGGAAGATCGCTTGCAAAGGGAATTCAAATGTGACATTTTCTTCTATAGTTAGAATGCCTTTTGAAAGTACAATGACGTCGCCAGTCACTTGGTAGATGGCGTTGTCTTTAGGTACAGTAACTGATCTGTTTAAAGTCCCACCAACTTTCTTTCCCAGAAGAAAACACTGAGGTCTCGCATCATAATGCAGTTTGGCATTAGTGGAATTAGAGTGAACCAAAAATGGATAATATTCAATCTGTGCTAACTCGACTCGATCTTCAAAGTCGAAAATTCTTTCTTTCACTTTACATTCGTCTCTCGATCCCCACCAGTTTTCTCTGGCTTGAATAACGCGGCCGTGGTCTTTCACAAAGGTTGCCATTTCGTGAGGAAACAGGGAATTGTCAAATGAATTGTGTTCCACGGTGAAGTTACCTTCGTGCAAAGCTAAGACAGCTTGCGTATTGGTGCGAACATATTTTGTCGAAAATTGTTGCACGTACTTGTTGTTTAAAAATGTGTTATTTTTCATTATCATAACGCGTTTGTCGGGGAGGGAACCGTAGTCAACGTAGACGATATATTCCCCTATATTCTTAACGAAAGTGTTTTTCAGAACATTTATACCAACTGGAAAAGCATGAGAGTTATAACAATGCTGCCAACGAGACACTCCTAAGCTATATCCTATGTTTTCCTGGAACACGTTCTCTTCCACCGTGGCATTTGGTTGGAATAATTCTGGTGAGGTTAAGTACAAGCCAAACTTCTGGTTTCCTGTTACTTTATTCCCTGAAAATGAAAGTTGAAGGTGTCTGTTTTCACTGTATCTATTTATACTGCAACTTGAAGGGTAAAACTCGCATCCTCCCAACGTGCTGTTGGCAATTGTCGTGTCTGCCACAGTAACATCGTAGTTAACGGGGCCTTTGTTATACGAAACAGAGGATAGTTCAAAGACGATACCATATCTGTTTTTCAAAACAGTACAGTTTTGAATATGGAAGGACTTAAGCCTAGCATAGGGATTATCAACCAATCTCAACCCGTCCATTTTGTTAGCACTGATTTCGCAGCTTTTAACGGTCACCACTCCATCTTGTTTTTCTAGGTAAAGGCCATGCTTGGTGTTTCCGACAGAGGACCAAGACTTGACATTTAAGGTACTGCCACCTCCAAAAACATAAACACCAGAGTGATAGTTTCTGGAAGTAGAAATATTTGCCAAAATAAGTTTACGAGCCACTACTTCTCCAAATGATAATCCATGCAGTCCATTCTCGTCAAATGAAGAAGAGCTTACACTTAGACTGATGGCTCTAAGTCTTTGAAAATAAGCTCCATTATCTCGCGGATTTGCAAGCGAAAAGATGTTTGATAACTGAACATAGCAGTCTTCCGCGAAATCTAAAAGATGTATTCCTCCACCGCGGCTGTTTCTAACAATGTTTGTGCTGATGATATTTATAGTCGAGTTTAGCTGGTTCCGGATGAGCACACCACTGACAGCGTTTTCCTCCACGAAGCTGTCGGACATCACAAGAGATACAGTTCCACCGTCAAATAAGATACCGGATTCTTGATTTTTAGACGAGTTCAACTTCGTAAGTCTAACCGATGCTGTTATCCTTTGAGCGTACACGCCGAATTTTTGGTTGTTAAGAAACGTCGACGATTTGATGTCGAGTATACCATGTGTTCCATCTGTGTTAAGCCCAGAGTAACCGTTTCGTGTCGCCACAGTGTTTAAAATATTACAATGGCCTATCGGGTTGCTAATTGAGATTCCATTCTTGAAATTATTGCCAAAGCTGCTATTTGATATCATTAATGAAGCTGGCAGACCTATATTGGGAATGGAAGACGATACCTCAACTATTTTAAAAGATATTCTCTAAAAATACATTCCACCGTATATTCTATACATACAGTAGACTAGTAATCAGGGCTAGTACCTTCGATTTCCGCTATCTAGAGCTGAAACTCGTTTCTCTTGGGTGATGCTGCTTGCTTACTTGCTATTGGCTAATTCAAACCCCACTAGCTATCACTTGCTATTGGCTATTTCAAACCCCCTTTAGTTTCGAACAATTTTACTTTCCGTTTCTTTATCTGTCACTTTGAGATCCGTTGAGAAAAATCCCCCACTCACTTTTTGCATTGTTTTAAATCTTAGAAGAAATGAGTTCTAAAGCAAATAGCTATAGTATGCAGCGCTACCGTCTGTTTCAAAGGCTTAAAAAAACACTAATAAAAGTACGTGCCAAAAATGCTTCCTAACAAGCTAATGAATTTTCTTCAGGAACGAAGTTGTTTGCAACCCTGAAAAAACGTTTTAATTTTCACTCAAATTAATATGTCCATTAAGCCTGATCCGTTGATTAGTTGGGTTAATGTTTTCTAAATTTTCCATAGCTTCAAATCTGTAGACAATCAATCAATCACTTGTAGTTGGAAAAGTGGCCTGAATAAACACATTCATTTTTTTTCGTAATTCAGAGCTTTGTACTAAAACAATCCAAAAAGTGAATCATGTAATGAAAATCGTAAATGTTAACCCTATTTAGCTTACAGGGGGGAGGGGGGGGGGATTGTGCCGGGGCTGACTTTAACGAATTATAACTTTTACAGTCCGACTACTCCAACCAAGGCCACCCAGGAAATTTCCTTACAAACTAGTCAATAGCGTTCGAGTATCATAACAATAGAAACACGGCAAATTTAAAATTTTCAGTTTCAAGTTTCAAACGGCTGAACGGTTCTGCCATGGAGCAGAACTTGCGACTCTGCTTGAATCGGAGCGGAAAACTTTACGACAATGGCCGTTATTATCCAAGACGTTTACGAGAACAAGTTCTTGATATGATCCATAGCGGAATATCTCAGCGAACGACTGCAACGGAGCTGACAACAAGCCGGTGTTTTGTCCAAAACGTCTTAGCTGACTACGACCGTACAGTATGTTCGTTGCCGCACATGAAAGTCCAGCCAGAGAGAAGAGTTATAACTCCAGACGTTATGGTCTCCATACAAATAGAAAAACTTATGAAGCCGAGTATTTATTCAGCAGAGTTACAAGATCGTCTATTACTTGATGGGATCGCGTAGGTACTAAAAGAAGGAGTGACCTAAAATGATCTAAAATGACCTTAAATGATCTAAAATGATCTAAAATGACCTAAAATGATCTACAATGACCTACATGGAGATCTAAAATGATCTAAAATGACCTAAAATGATCTACATTGAGATCTAAAATGTTCTCAAATGACCTTTAATAATGATCTAAGATGATCTCAATCGGTTAAATGCTCTTAAAAGGCCTTCAACTAAATACACAATGGTCTAATAAACCCTAAAACATTTAACCCAAGTACAAGGACTTTTACCGATCTTTTATGAATTGCAAAACACAAAAACATCTTACCTGAAACATGCGAATCAAAACGAACGCATGTATACGCGTCACGCAAAGTCAGTTTCTGACGGCAGAAGCGTTGCGTGATGTCCAACCCAAATAAGGCTATGCGGGTTTTAAGATGCGTGCTGCGGACTCGACCACCCAATGAATGAGATATTTTAATAAAGCAGATGTTGATGGAAGTTGTGGACCGTAGACAAAACTTGCCGTGTACAGAAGCTGTCGCGAACGGAAGTAATTTCACGTGCTACCCCTCCCCCTTTTATAGATAAATGAAATTTTTGTATTGGTCGTTGTTCGGGTCGTCACGCAACATTTCTCTGGGCCGAGGTATTGTGTGACATAACCCAAATAATAAATTGGACTGATTTTCCTCTGCTTTTTCTAAGCTTTTTCTTCTTCTTTCGCTATGAGTCTTGCACTAGACGGATGCGCATATTTCCAAGGCGACCTGCAGTAATTTATAGTTTCCAGTAAAGGCAAGGCCCGGGGAGGCAAGGAAAGAGCTTTTGCACTCTCTGCAAGCCACGAACAACGTGAACCATGGAGAACAGGAAACATTGCAATCATTATTAAAGGCCATTTGAGAACATTTTAGATCTCCATGTAGGTCATTTTAGATCATTTTAGGTCATTTTAGGTCATTCCTTCCTTTAGTGACTACGGATGGGATCGCCCATCCCTGGAATTTACCATCAAGATCCACGATATCGAAGTGTGTTAGGAACGATCTCTTTATGACAAAAAAGAGAATACAACAAATACCGGCCGAATCCCAGAGAAATGACAACATTGAACTGAGAAATGATTTTCTCGAGCAAATGGCGGACTTGGATCTGCGCACCGTTCATTGTTTTGACGAGAGCAGTGTCTTGAAAACAACTGCCAATCGACGGTACGGAAGCGCTCCCAGAGGCCAGCCTGCCCTCGAAATACAACGATACGCATCTAATTGTACTTACACGATTAATCTTCTCCATTGTCCCTTCGGAGTAGACTTTGTTGATGTAATCGAAGGTCCCTCGAACGGGAATTTGCTCCTGCGTTTTTTCGAAGAGGCAGTGAATCTCACGAGAGCAGACGGCACAGCAGTCCTGGAGAGAGGTGATACTGTGATCTTAGACAGCTGCGGCTTCCATCATGGCCACTTTGTGGAACCTATTTTTAGAGAGATACTTGGAGAGTGTGGCGTGAACCTACTTTTCCAGCCGCCGTATTTACCGGAATTCAACAGCTGCGAACTATGCAATCTACGAGGCGTGTGCAAACATCACGCAAGCAAAATCTGTTGCCTATTTTCTACACTGTGGATATCTGCTGTAGGTCACGAACGATGAACTTTAGCGTTAACTCTCCGGCTCACTTGAACAGTAAACAATTGTTAACACAGTGCCGCTGCAGTAACAAACAATACTATGCAGCGCTTTACTCTCAGTCTCACGTTTGCTTACTATGAGAGATCGTTTGTAAATATACACCTGCAATTCAGTCAGCTGAATGAGTTGTGTATGAATCTGTGACGTCTGTAAACAATTTTAGAGAGAATGGGGTTTCCCCACACGTTATAAGTTTCCGGCTGTCGCTTCTCTCCGCCGACAAGTATAGTAAATAAAGAGACCTCTGGTAGAAATAAATAAAGTGCGGATATATTTGAAGTCTTTTAGTCAACGTACCTGGTTGTGTGTATTTCATTTTTCTGTTCGATATAATTCAACATCATAGCAAAAATATTTTCTATTAGTTTGAAAGCTTTATAATTAGACTGTGAACTCAGGCACAGCAAATGCTTCTGATTTGTCACTTCTTGTGTTGAAAGTTTGCGAATTCGCACAACGCGAAGTTTGAACTTTCAATTTGCTAAAGCTTGGATGCTTTTTCTGGGGAAATCTGTGCCAACCATCAAGAGGCCTGCAGTTTTGGGGGCGAAAATTTTAAACTCGAAAGGGCTTCTCATATTTTTCAAATACATTGTATTACACACTGTTAAGAGGCTCTGACTGTAAATATCGAGAATCGTTGGACAAGCTCAAAAATCGAAAATCCTGATAACTTGCCAGAAGAACACCTTTGGGGAGCTATCTTCAAAAATATTACTTAAACCTTCTGGGATTCTATTGTTTTCGAGAAATTAAAAAAAAAACGGTTTTGCTTAATTAATTATGCAAAAATCAGGTTTAAAATTAAACAAATTGAATGCGCTTGTTTGTAAACAACTTGCAACGCCAGAAAACAATTTTAATTTTAAATTATAGCAATACTCTTCTACTGTCTATCAATGGGAATTGCATGGAGTTTTGCTTTATTTATATGGTTTGGTGGTTCTTTGAAAGAAAGGCATTTTGCGCACTTCCGAAAAAGGCAAAAAGTAGTAAACTTCAGAGGCTTAAAATAGGTCTTGGTATGTCTAATATCGAATTGAAATAAACACTGTGATAAAGTTTGGCCCTACCTTTATTATGATATGAAATAAAAAATCTGGGCAATTCAGACTCGCGCTGACAAAAAAAAAAATTCGCGAACCAGTGTTGCCAAAATTTGCATAATTTGGATAATAAAAAAAACTGTAATGGAAAGATGACTTGAAATATACCAAATAGTTTACCGTAACTAATTTCAGGTGATCTTTCTACTAGATGATGCATTCGCTGGTATCTTCATTTATCTTTCTGAAGAATTACGAACAAATTTGGAAAATTGTTGGTGAAACTTAAGAGTGCAGTGGGTTATCATATTTTGTTGGATGTCTTTACTCTGCAGCACCAGAGGCCTTCTTTGTTATTTGCAGTTTCTTTGGGAAAATACTAATGTTCTCGAAAATCCAAACGGTTTCTTTTATTAATCATTAAAGTTGACGTATGCGTATAAATTGAGAGCTAAAATGGTTGTGTAAGGTAAGGAACACAAAGTACCACTCAAAATAATCAAGTCACACAACCGATCACTGCACGTTCATGCAAACGTGAAAATATTCTTCAATGAAAATCTTTCCTCCAAAACTGTGAAAGAGTTCTCAGCGATCTTGCAAAGTAAAACCAAACAAACTGTGTATTGATATCTCTTACATATACAGCCGCATTAAGAACCTGATAAATACCGATCCCGCTGCCAGGACGTCCGTGGTTTGCGTTTAATTTTAAACATATTTAAGTGTAATAATATTGATAGAAATAGCACATGTTTTGACAAATACGTATAAATCATAATAATAATGATGCACGTTTGCTTCCTGGCCAAAATAGCGTCATTTCAAAAAGTCGCCCGAAATCTTAGTAGCCGTTTGAAAAGAGCGATCGAGTCACGTACACAACAACATACTATGTCGCAGTTTTCTTCTCTCGAAGAGAAAGGTGTCATATGTATACGAAACTAATTCTAGATTTTCGTCCCAGTAGAATATCAACTGCACATGACAGTATGCCCCAAACACAGGGATGCGTACAGTATTCGCTGGAGAACTAGGCATGCAAAAAACAGCGGCCAATGTAGGAGACCGCATTCAAAAACTGCCCTAAGTAGGTTGACAAATTGACAAAAATATTCACGTGACACGGGTCACGCAACAGCTTGTGTAGAACTTTTCAAACTTCTTCTCCTTCTCTTTAGTTTTACGTAGAAACAGTACAAGCCCAAAACAATGCAAGAATAGATTGAAGAAATGTTTCAGTTCATTCTTTGTTTGTCTTCAGTGAATAAAATCCTCTAAATTGAGCTCACCCCAAACTACTACTTTTCATTTCATTCATTTCATTATGCAAATTATGGCAACACTGGTTCGCGAATTTTTGTTTTTGTCAGCGCGAGCCTGAATTGCCCAGATTTTTTATTTCATATCATAATAAAAGTAGGGCCAAACTTTATCACAGTATTTATTTCAATTCGATATTAGACATACCAAGACTCATTTTAAGCCGCTGTAGTTTACCAATTTTTGCCTTTTTCTGAAGTGCGCAAAATGCCTTTGTTTCAAAGAACCACCAAACCACATAAATAAAGCAAAACTCCATGCAATTCCCATTGATAGAAAGTATAAGGGTATTGCTATCATTTAAAATTAAAATTGTTTTCTGGCGTTGCAAACGGTTTTAAAGCAAGCGTTTTCAATTTGTTTAATTTTAAGCCTGATTATTGCATAATAAATTAAGCAAAACCGTTTTTCCGAATTTCCCGAAAACAATAGAATTCCAGAAGGTTTAAGTAATATTTTCGAAGATAGCTCCCCAAAAGTGTTCTCCTGGCAAGTTATCAGGATTTTCGATTTTCTGAGCTTGTCCGCCGATTCTCGATATTTACAGTCAGAGCCTCTTAATGAGCGTAGTTGCGTGACAGGGACTCAGGGAGAAGCAATACTGTCAATCAAACGTTTGGCAAAAATTCTAGTTTCTCGCAACCTGTACTCGCGCTGCCGGTGAAATGGCGGGTCAAAGTGACATAGGAGTTTCTTCAGAGGTTTATTCCTGGCTTTCTTCCATATCTAATGGCTTGAACCTCCAAAGATTAGCGCCAGAATTCGAAAGAAGGGGTTTTCGAAGCAAGCATTCACTGAAATATATGAATGAAAACGATCTTGAGATTATTATAAACTCGCCCGACAAGTTGTTGTTGGCGGAACGAAGAATTCTTGAGAAAGAGCTACAAGAACTGAAGAAACCCTCTCTACAGCCCAAAGAACTCTTTCCTCCATCATCACATGGGCCCTTACAATTCGCGTCACAGTACACTGCTAGTTGCATGGTTCATCTAGCAGCGTGTCAGTGCAGTCGATTGAAGGCCCCGCAACTGAGGAAAAATCGCGCAAAAAGACAACAGATCACCCCAGCTAGTTAGAAAGCAAGCGTGCGCAACTAACGGAAAACCTGTCTCTGTTACAGACACAAATCAGAAGTGCTTCTGATCAGCTGCAAAGCGTTCGTAGAGAATACGAAGAAGCATCAAGCAAAGCCAATGGACGGCGAGAAAAACTCTGTGGCCGATGCCATTTGGCGGGACATTACAAGGGTCGCTGTTCAAATGCGCCATGCACAGACATGAACAAACGCGGAGCGAGCGAGAAGCATCCAGAGAGCAAAAGTGAAATTCAAGAACTACAGAAACTAATCAGGGACTTGGAGAAAAAAGAGGCTAAGGCTGCAGATAAGCTTCGTTCTTTCAAGCTTGCAAAAGAGCGCTCGAGCAACAATTTCTTCGCCATTATGCGGCAAAATCTTTAAAGCTTTAATGAGTATACTCCTAAAACAGAGAAACTATACTAGGAGTTTAAAAGCAAAAATTGAATAAATAAGTAAATAAATAATTAACATTATATAAATATAAATATGAACACGCAATATAATCTAATAAAATGAATATGAATAAAATATAAAAATACAATACAATATAGCACCCTACATGCTAGAGATAATGGCCTTAAATTCATCTAATGAAACAGGAATTAGAGATAAGGGTACACTGTCCCAAGTTCTTATAGCTCTAGGGTAAAAAGAGTGTTTATACGTCAGAAAGTAAGCGTATAGAGCAAAAACAAGACTAAGAAAGCAGAATGAAGGTCGGTATGTTGACCTTTTTGCTCTGGATAAAGACTTGATAATACTGAGGAATATTGTCAACAACAAAGTCCCTTTGGATGATTCTAAGGACTGGCAAGAGCCATTTCTGATTGAAAAGTACCGGAGAAATCTACCGTGTCTAAATCTTGGTATGTAAACAAAATCGAACGGGAACAGTTGCAATCCGATCTTGCTAATGTTGAGTTCTGAAAGTTGTAGACGTTACTTGGCGCCCTTCACACAAAATGCGCCTCTGAGAGAGAAAGTTCCATAATTAATACCCTGGATATGTTGAGTTTTGCTAAAACAAATGATTAAAGTTGATATTTTTATGCTGTTTTGCCGTTTTAATTTACTATCGCGTATAAACATTTGCAGAAATTCTATTGTTTACAACCGATACTGTGATTGGCTAATTTGCGGACATTTTTGTCTGGTGGCCTTGGTTGGAGTAGCCGGACTGTAAACGGCTAGACGAATGATCACCAACTCTCGTGACTTTTCCCAAAATTTATCAGAGAAAATATTCCCGTGTCAATGACGTGTCCATCATGATTGACGTTTCCTTTGCTACCGTCTACTCAAGAGGTAGTTTGACTATTTTCTGTCTTTTTTCAGTCTTTTTTTGTTTTTTTCCCACTTCGTTTGTAAGAAGAATATAATCCGTTACTTTTTGGGCTTGTTTTGATTAAGTATGTTTATATATATTTCGCTATCGTTATTGTCAACTGTATTACTACAGGCTCGGGATTCAAGATGGCGGCCTCAAAATTCAAAATGGCTGCTTTGTGACACCATTGTGACATCATGACACGTCAAAATCCATACGTCATCAACCCAATCTGTTAAGCTAGTGACGTAATAAAAACGTGCCAAGTTTCGTCACAAGAGCATGAATACTTTTCGAGATCTAGTGGGGGGGGGGGGCACTTTGTGTCCCCCTCAGGCTCAGAAACTCTCAAAAAGAGCCCAGGCAAAATAGGGTTAACAAAGGGTCACTTCTTACCATTCACAAGGTGAATGAGGTCTGCTTATGGGGGTTAATTGTCATGCTTTTAGTTTAGGCAGTGTCTAGATGCTTGGCAGCCTGGCAAAACTAACTGCAAGCGGCAGTCCGAGAGTTTCAAAGGATTTCGATGGAAAGGCTTATTCAAATGTAAACAAGACGTTTTTCAACTCCAACCATATTTCAGCCGAATACACCAGCCTTCATCAGGATGAATGGCCGTTATAAGCATGACACACCACTAGATTACAAATGTGAATTATTTTTGCGTGCTACGAAGAAAACCGTTAGTCAAAGATACGAAAAGTTTAGAGCGTGCGCTTTTAACAATAGCAATGAAAAAAAATAATGAAGGTTTGTTAAATACATGTTGTCGCACAAAATGTGAATCAATACATGCTTACAATTTTAAAATAGAAAATAGATATATCTTAAAATTAGCTAAGAGGAATGGGGTTACGATTGCTTTAAAACTATTCTAAAAATACTTTTTACAAGAAATTATTAAGAAACCAATTCAATATATTTTTATAAATATACCATATTAACACACATTATTTTAGAGCTTGCTGAAGTGCCATCGCTGGAAAAAACTATTTTTAAAACGCTGTGTTCTGCACTGAGGCAACGAAATGTGATCGGCGTGACGCAAATTACGGTCGTGCACCACGTTGCGACGCAATACGCTCTGAACCAAACACTTCGCCTTTGCGAATTCTATTGGCCCTGTTCTGGCTGAAGAAAAAATCACTTTCCTGTGGCTTAATGCACCTTATTATATGTCCAGAGCTTGCAAATTTATAACGCCCGCTCTGATTGGTCAATACTCGGGGTCGAATTTTCCCTTAATGCCCACGGGCATTATGAGCCATGTTAATGCCCGGCTGGTAAAGCGCGGGAAACGACATCGCGAATGATTTGAAGATAAATTAAGAGACACTTTGAAAGTTTTTACTTTACTTTCGTGCGATATATTTTTTTTGTGTAACATATAACTGCTGGGTGACTTGATATTGAATGCTTTCCGGTAAACTTTTTCATTTATCACATGTATCATTGAAAATTGGTCCAAATTCTGAGAGCGACTAGAATGGACCGTCTCCTGATTAGCAATGCAACGAAAAGTTTACTTAGCTTGTTACTTCTTCTTCTAGCCTGCGTAGCAGGCGTAAACAGGAAAGAGGAAGGAGAGCGAGAACGCAGGAGAAGAATTGATGACTCGAGCATGGGGACGAGGGAACGCCTGCTACAAAGAACCCCCATTTTTTAATCTCCGCCCGCCGATTTTCAGGATTTTCCAATTAAGTTAACTGTCAATGCAACCACCAATCAGAACCGGGCGCCCGCTTTTTTGCATAACTGACCTCACGTGGGAATTTACTGAATAATTCAGTGTTTATCAGTGAAGTAGAAAAATAAAGAAAGGATGAGATTTTTTTTCGAACCAATTGCCCTTATTTTGGAATATAAGAGACACGAAGCTTTTCTAAATAAAAAGGTTAAGAAAGCAAGGTAAAGCAGCGTGGAGGCAGCGTGGCCGAGTGGTTAGGGCGCTGGACTTGAAATCCAGAGTTCTCGGGTTCAAGTCCCGCTCTGAGCACTAGCTGGAGTTGTTCTCAGAAGACCCGAGTTCAACTCCTTGGTCATGCTTGTAAATAGCCAGCTGGTTTGCCTCCCGCCAGTTGGGGTTCTGAAAGCTGTTGGGTCCATTTAGATTATTTCTTTCATTGTTCCTGAAAAGCCCCTCACGGGGAGTGGTCAATTAAGTTATTATATTTATTATTATGTTAAACAAGCAAGCGAAGAATCGCGATACAGTTTGAACGGAATTAATTGACCGAACTGCACGTTTTTTTGTGTGTCTTTAAATTGCCCGAAAGCCATAAGGAATATCAATAATCGGTCAATCAAAAATTATTGTGCTACAAATTTACAATCAAAAATGTAAATCCGCTACATAGTCAACAGCTTGAGTGATGTCTTGAAACGTCAAATTTCTCTTTAAGGCCGCGGGTGACAAGCTGCTCATGAATAAATTTATAAGGCAAAATTTTGGTGGAGGTCTTACGTTAAAAAACTTAAGATCTTGATCGTTTGGGAGCTGATTTCGGGGAAACTTAATAGAGGGCTTGAGGGATGTTGGAAGTGCAACAAGCTTGTTTTTCCTTTGATAAATTGCGTTTCTTTGCGATGTTTCGAGCTTCTAAAGTTAACATTTGATAAAACGCTACTCCGTGTCCAAGTTTTCTCCTCGTGGAGAAGACAACGCTTCTTGATTTTGCCACTGATTGATCAGTTAAAACCTCTATTGTGTCACAACAGAAGCCGATTTTGTGATTTCAAGTTCCACTGAAAGTTATAAGCCTTTAAATTAGTAAAATCGTCCTTGTTTAAATTTGAAGACTAAAAACTTCTCTTAAAAAGCCTGTTTTAAGAAAGTGCTTCTGTTGTGACAACCTACAACACACCTACTTTACCTGTCTGCTGTGTCAGTTCAGGAAATTTTATATCCGCGCTATATTCTTGGACTCAAAATGGGTGGTTTTAGGGCTTTTCCGAAGGCTTATCGAAGAAACACGAGTGTTTAAGGTGGCTCCATACAGTTTCTCATCAGTTTCAACAGACAAATATACATAACTTTTTTGATGATTTTCAGGACATTGATTTACATTTCACTAGGGAAAAGCTACAAAAGCAACTAGCCTTGCCTTTATACTTTTCAAAAAAGTCACAATTTCTGGGCCTGGCCCGTTTCCATGGCAACCACTGATATAGTTGTTTGGCTTATTTTTTAAGCTTACCCAGTTTCTTCACGTCATTTCTTGGTTTTTACACGGTGAATTTTGGCTATTTTTGTTGTAAAGATGTTGTCGTTTGAGAAGTCTCAGCTGGCAAAGCTGTGAGAAATTTTTGTACATAAGTTTTGTCAGAATAGTGAATTTCCGTTTTCGACGATTAATGCAGAAGTGCATGTACAAAAATTACTCTTACTTTAGTATGATTGAAAAACACAAAAATCCTACAAATGTTCCAATTTTAAAAAAATTTCACCGAGTGGAACACGCGCAATTAGCGTTTGAAAATGCCTCAAAACCCACCTTTTTCCGCCACGTTACCAAAATAAGAATTCTTCAAGTTACGGGGTTGCGCATGCTCATGATTCCTTTTGCGTGGACGAGCGTGGACAGCACGCGGGTAAGCGGTAGAAAAGCTTTTCTAAAGCTTTTCTTTCCAAAGAACAGCATTTTTCTGGACAACTGCTTTCCTTTACTGTAAAGGATCCATGTGACCAAAACATTCGCAAAAATAAAGAAAGAAACGAACAAACAAACAAAAAAGAAGCAAATTTATACCGATTCGCGATATAAAACTCGAACGAAGCCGCCACTTTATTGCCAGCAGCAAAAAATTTCCTTTACTGTTTCCAGAACGCGGAATCATTAAACCACTTTCAGTTTCGTTTTTACCATTAACTGATTACAACCGTTCTTCAAGAAAAAAACTAAAGTGGTCATGTTTGCTCTTAGAACTTCTTTTGGTATGCTACCCGAGAAAAGCAGGGAAGCTCGTTCTTTTTATGTTGTAAGCTCAATATTTTGTCTGCCGAGACCCGCGTTGTTTCTTATAGCGGCTACTTGCGTGTTTGATAACTGCATGGAATAGCAAATAGTATATAAATAAGCTTTCAATTTATATTTAAAGGCAGAGGTTGGAGAAAGGGAACAAAAAAATCCACAAGAAATTATACGTTTTGAAAAAGACCACATTATTTTTCTGCAAGGTTCAACAAGTCAACAGAACGCCTGCGAAACGCCGACTGTTTTAGAACCAGCCGTCAACTCGATACTCATCTTTTATTCGTTCACTGAATGCCGTCATTCTAGGCATAATTTTTCGTAAAAATAAAAATTGTATTTGAGCTTAGGTACAATTGAACCTTTTTTCAATTTTCGGTTTTATTTTAGACCACCGACGTTTTTGAAGTCGCACATTGTCAACACAAGTGAAACTTAGATCAAAAGCTACTGTTGACTGATAAATAGACACTGAAATATAAGTGTTCTTTTGAGTTTCAACTTCTATCAAAATTCAATGACAACTGTTACCTCGTTACAAGTGTTTAATCTATTCATCGCTCAATAAAATTCACAAGTCAGCTGTATTTTGCTGAAACCGTATGAGAACGGCCGTAGAGACAACTTTTCAACTAACAGATAAAGAATAAAAAGAACTTTACAGATACAACAAGCGAGCGCTCAACGCATTTTTAATTATTATTATTGTTATTATGAAAATTTTTATTTAACAATTCTTAAAATGCACAATATTTCCTGCCACACGATTAAACGCACGAGCAATCAATGATGCATAAACCAAAGATTTTATACTGCAGAGCTCACTCATGAATATTTCGCGCAATGTGTCGCTATCATTCGTCGCACTTCGTGCATACGCTTTAAATAAATAAATACTGATGATCTAGTCTCTCATCCGCGGCCTTAAAACAACCGTCTGTCCTCAAAGAATAATTTCTTTGTTCCTAGTTCTCTTTTCTCTGAATTCCATTGTTTAATTAAGCTGTCTAGTGTTTCTTAGGGCTTCTTCTGATTTACAGTTCCCAAAAGGCGAGTCTTGAGTCCCCTTTTTACGGCATATTTACACCGCCTTGAAATTCTCGCACAAAACAGTGCAATGCTTTTGGAAATGACTTCTCTGAAAATGTCAAAATATCTTCTTTCTAGGACCGTATCCCGTTGGCAAAACCGCTAAAACATCTTTTCTCTTTAGAAGAGCTCTAACTGTCGTTTCTCACTCTGGTTTTAATTTACGTCAATTCCCGTGGGATTTACTGTCTAAAATTAACCAATCAGAAGTTTGCGGTCGCGCGGCCTCAGGAATGAAAAAAATGGGGTTCTTTATAGCAGGTGTTCCCTCGTCCCTAGCCCACAGATCCTCATTTTCCCCTTGAGTTCTCGCTTCCTTTCCCCTTTCCCGTTTATGCCTGCTACGCAGGATATTCTCCTTCTTGTCAATGATACTGTTAACTTACCACATATTTTAATTATGTTTTGAATACACTTGTCCCTGACCTGCAATTCAACTGCTTGGAGAATATTTCTCTCTAGAACCAAAATTGTCCTTTCAATAGCCTCAACGGCTATCCGCGCTTCTCTTGTGACCAATTTGCGCATAGCTTTTGAAGCATTAGAGAGAATTGCCATCCAATTGTCCTCACACTCCTCAGAGAAACTATTAGTGTTTGCTGTTTTGTGAAGTCACAATCCGTCTGGTATAATATATCGAGCTTGACAATTAAGAAGAAATTCATGATGATGCAGTATATATGTTTGCAAACAAACTTCGAATATTCTTCGGAAGATTGCATGAGAATTTTAGTCCACATCATGCAAAATTATCTGAGTTTCTGACTCACAGGTCAAACCACAAATTAATATTCCAAGTGTCGTGAACATAACAATATTATAGCATGCATAAACTCAGAAAACTCGCCAATTACAAAACCAAATACTTTTCTGAATCTCTTGGGTATTATAAACAATTTCGAATACTTCCAGAACGCCTGAATGAACCTTTTGGTCGAAATCCTATGAAAACTTCGGACTGCCGGTCATTTAGTCTTAGAAGCTGAGTATCTCGCTGTCGGGCATCTAGGAGTGCATTTAGTGTAGATATAGTTTTCTTATTATCATTCCTGAGGAGAACAACATTTCTAGCAAGTAAGCAAAAGTATAAAAGTCGAAATATGCTTGAGTTAAAATTGACAAACTCCCTTCCTTTTTTTCTTTTGCTTTTTGGATGTAATGAATGGTAATAGAAATAGAGGGCGCCCATGAAAGACGTTGTTGGCATCACTAATTTCAATAGCTGGCTCTTTCCCTCATCACATCAGATACTAAACATCACCTTTGTCTTTTGCGGCAAATGCTTACCTCGATCCTTCATTATAATCATCTTCAAGATAGCAGGGGTTTTGGCATTTCTTGCAGAATAGAAGGCGAGTTCCAAAACAGAAGAAGAGCTAGTTTTTATTGTCATTCCGTTGTAGTCGCTGGTAATCCTGCTAAGCAGGGTTTTGTTTGATGTACTTCCATCTGTAACGTTGAACTCAAATCCACTTCCTGAAATTAGTTGAAAATGTACGGACAGCGTTTCTCCAGTTGAGGCCCGAAAGATCTGAAGTAAAAATACAAATAACAATTACACTTTTCATTTAAATAATGGAATCAAATGAAAAGTTAGGGGAGGCTATCCACCAACACAAGGCCTTTTTGCCAGCTGAGGGAAGGGTGCGTAAGATCTGGGATAGGATTGTGTGGGGGAGAGTGGTTTAAGACGAAAGAGTCAACAATGTCGCTGCGAAATAAAATAACGCGGGTACAGCTCATACCTCAAAGAACGACAACACGTTATACACGTATGAGACCACGTGTTAGGCTTAGCGTTTACTGGGCTATCTTTTTAATTAATGGATGATGATGATAAAACTCTTCGCCTTTTATTAGTCTATAAGAATCACCAACATTCATTCTCAAGGAAGTTAAGGCATGGGTCACCTGCTTATTTGGCTTAGTGGCGTTTAAAATGGTTTGTTTAGACCAATGTTTATGAAAATTGGCAAATAACTTTTTCTTCGAGGCTTTAACAATATGTGACATATTTGACGTTCAGATTTCAGTCACGTGACCTGCAAATGGTTAAAACGATCAAAATATTCAGATTAAAACGGGGCAAAGAAAATGAAAGAACAGCGCATATTCTTGGGTTCAATTTTTTTATTCTTAAGGTGGATATTATGAATTAGCCCTGCATGTGTGTCTATGTGGAATAGGGATTACGTAATTAAGGGAAACAGGTCACGTGACTTATAAAACAGCATAACAACTTTTGATATAAATAGCTTTGTCCACATCACAAGGCAAAGTGACAGTCCAGACAATTTGGCTGACAATGGGACGACAAATATTTCTAAGGTAATGCTTAGCAACCTTGCCCCATTTGAGAAAACAAATATTATGACGTCAGCGACAAAGGAATGTCACGCGATACTAATGATCACTTTAACAAAAACCATCTAGTCAGATACAACTGATGATAGTTCTATGGAACCTTAAATTTGGATCCTTCTGCGTCTTTAAAAGGATATAAATATTCTCTGCGGGGGGTCTTTCAACGCCTCCAAACCATGCCTTAAATTGCCTCAGTAATTCACTATGTCATCTAATGCCGTACTACGTTAACAGGATGTCTGCAAGCTTCAAGAGAGGGCTAACACAATGTATTGGGCAATTCTAGAGAATGATATAACTTTTTCATATCCCTTCCAAATGTTTATTATCGTTATTTCTTAATGATTAAAAGTTATTTACATTTGCAAGATTAGAGCTTTTTGTCCTACCTTGCTGCAGTTATTCGCTTGTGCATTTCCCGATGCACTGAGAACCAAAGGAGAGGACACCTCTTCAGGAATATCAGAACAAAAATCAACGAAATCTGCAATCCGCTTGAACACAAGCCCATCTCCATACCCTGTATCTTGAACAGTCACAGCCTCGATAACAACAGGTGCACCGAGACTCGTAACATTGATGCCTGAAAAATGGCATCTAAAGATTGTAGAATCGACGATTCTTAAAGGCTGTTCAATTTCTGTAGCCAGCACGCCTGTAAAACCACCTCTCACGGTAACGTTGAACAAAGTCGGCGGCTTTTTCAGTGCTTTGATACCTTCAAAGGCATTAATTATGTCTACGTGTTCCAATGATGAGTTGCCTTGTTTATCTGAGCTATTGGACGGTGAGAAGTAGAAGCCCTTCCAGTAGACTCTCTCTGTTAAGAATGCAACCAGCATATCGCATTCAATTCCAATGTCCAAGCGATGGTCTAAAAAAACGCAAAGAAGAAATTTACTAAGAGAATACAGAAGGAACGTTTGTTCTCAGGCGAGCACCAACTTAACTTTATAAATTAGTTTCGAACATGATACCTCTCCAAGCCCCGTACTGATTTTTGAAACGCAGTTTTTGTTACAGTGGGACACTGTTGTTGAATAGCCTTTTACTCAATGTCAGAGTCACAAGATCTTAATGTCTTAATCTGCTTAATGTTCTCTTCGTACTCCCACAATGCAAACATGAAAACCCTTGTTTTATTGTTTTGATGTAAATAAGCATGTAAGCAATTTATCTGGCATCAGTTTGGTGTTGAACTTTGAACTGCCCAAGGCAACCTCCTTTTGAAAGCAAGTTTTTCAATATATTGATTGTTTTTACTGAAACGTAATTTTTATAGTTTCTTTTACTCTGTTAAGTGTTTCGCTTTTGGGGATACCAGAAATTGAAGATGTCGGATCTAGCATAACATTACTGTTTAGGATCATAACGTTTTTCTCATATCAATGAAGATATCGTTTTGAGGGACATGAAAGGAAACAGTTTTGGACGCACCATACTCCCACAGAGTTTGATTGTGATAGCTTAAACTTTTGAAATTATGGTGACGGGTCGTAATCCCCCCCCCCCCCCTCTTCGTGAGTAATTCTGAAACATGATGACACCATTTAACCAAATGATGATTTTTTTTCACAAAATGCGCTCGAGAATTTCGTTTTGTTAGCTCATTCATGGTATAAAATTGGTAGAGGGTGTCCCTTAAGTCTGTAATCAAGTTTAAGAGATGGCTTAATTATACAAAAATACGAACGATTCATGTGAATAATAAACGACTGGTGCGTGCACGACTAGGAATTGGCTAATTTAGCAAGCTTGCGTGTTTCACTTAGCTTGCTGAACAATTCCTGTTGGCTGATAATTATCTTGAGTACGGAAGTTTCTCTCGTGTGCCTTCGTGAAGTACCATCCTTGGAGACCCAGCAGCAGATAGCGACGCGAGAGAAAGTCAGAACACGCAAACAATTGGACAAGAAGAGGTTGAATTTTCTTTGCCTTTTTTTTCGCCCATTCCGACTTTCCTGCGCTCCACTATCTTCTCCTAGGTCTCCAAGGATGGTAGAGCAGTCGACAGCTGAAGGTCATGAGCATCGGGAGAAAACCTTTTTGTATGGTTCGCTGTCATTCGCCGTTTCGGGTGGAACTTAATTACGTTCACAAATAGGTGTCAGAAAACCTTTTACTTTCGCTTTCTGTATGTGAAGAAATTTAACTCACCACAAAACAAACTCCCAATGTGCTTGCACTGCCATAGGGTCTCTTCATTTCCACTGCAGCGCAACTGGCTTATCCAAATTGGGCTTTGGGCTGAACCAGGGTGATAATATGACCTCTTAGCCCTAAGGAACCCAAGTTGTCTGCAAGCCACCTCAATGTTCTTTACATTCCAATAACTGGACCAGCTGCATACGGTTCCCCATTGCCCGTTCCACTCCAATTCCAAGCGACCGTTATTGTGCGATGTGCCATCCACCAGCCTTATTCCAGGATTGTATAGCTTGGTGCTATTACAGAACTTTGTTTCGCCACACGAGATCGCTCGAAAAGAGATTCTTTGCGAGTGTGTTCCTTTAGCGAGTAGTGTCCCGTGAACGCGAAGTCCAATATTTGGAGCGATCAAAACTTCAGTGCCAGCCTCTACAGTAAGTGTTGCATTCTGGGCAATTACCAAGTCACTTGTGACAAGGTATGGACCACCCGCACGTGTGAAGGACTGGTTAAAAATGACAGTGCCGTTAACTTCATGGAAACTGTAATTTGCGCTGTCAGAGAATCCAAAAGTCAAATAGAAGAGCAGGAGCACACACGTCTCTACTACCATCATGGCCTTGGTGCCAGGGTTACATCTCAGCTTGTTAATATAGCGGTCTTAAAAACTTCCTGAAAAAAAAAGCGACGCTTGTTAACTGCCGTTGAGCCATTTCAAAAATATGATAAGCCCATTGCATTGACTTAAAATTCCAACAGCTTATAGCCTCAGCAGTTGGCTTATTTCAAAGTGTGGACTAAGAGATGAATGTTGAATGAATGAATGGACGGATAGATGGATGAGTGAATTGATATTTTTCATCAGTACCTGCCGTTAACAGTAGCTGTAGGCATATCCCTTAGACACATTTTAGCGCAAGTGTCGTGAAAATAGGTTGCTATGGTTACGAGATATGATGTTAGGTGGTCAAGCAAATTTTTGGTAAAACTGTGTGTTTTCGCCTTTTTAGGTGAAATAAGCAGAAATTGTACACAAAAAGCAGTAAAGCGTTTAATTATGTCATTTTCCATGACTAGAATTGACAATTGACAATTTTCTTTGTTTTTTGATAATTTTTAATTTTTGGTAAATCCAAGATGGCGGCCATACCTTGGATGACGTCAAAGAACCCCAGCAGCTCCCCAACCCATAATATGTACTTCATCTTGTAGAGCACATCAAAGGCTTTCTACTAAAGGTAACATATCTCCTTAAATAACTGATAATAATAATAATGATGATTATGATGATGATGATGATGATGATGATGATGATGATGATGATGATGATGATGACAAGCAAATATTTTAACAGGATAATCCTTCAGTGCGAGATTGTATATACAAAGATATTTACATTTTGGGTGATTTGAATTGTAACACCTACAATGTATCTCTTGAGTATTACACCAAACGACTCTTTGATATTCTTGACAGCTATCAAATGTTTCAAATTATTAATGAGCCTTTAAGAGTGACCCAAACAACTAAGACTTAAATGGACCACACGATCACCAATAGGCAAGAGGAGCTAACTTCCACTAAAGAAATGGAAGCTACCTCGATTGAAAAAGCCACAAAATGTCATTTAAACCGGCCAGGAGGAACAGGGGAGAATTGAGCTGAAGGTGGGCAGGCCTTATTTTAAGTTACCTCGATTCTTCTATTACCGGTTAGTCCGTTATAAATCTCTGCAAACCTTAGGCTTAACAGCTCCTATATAAGCAGCGACGCTATCAAGCGCTTGCCTAAGATTGACTGGAAATTAATTAAACAGGACACAATAAGCAGAGGGAAACAAGATTTATTTCGAGCTATTACATATATTTTCACTCTTTCCTATTTTTTAATGAACTCCACATACAACGCGTCTGGGCTGCCTGTGACCAAATATCCAACAAATTATCAAAAATGGCTGCCCCATACATCTACCTACCCTTGGCGAATCTTTTTAATCTGTCTATTAAATCCAGTACTTTCTTAATGCACTAGAATTTGCATAAGTCTCTCCTATTTTCAAGGCAGGTGAACGCAATCGTCAATAACAACTATCGGCCATCATCGGTTATTCTAGGCTCGATCTCCGGCCGTTTTGTGCGCCCGCTTTCCTTCGCGCACGTCACGGCTGGATCGCTGGTCTTCCCTATTGTATTTTCGACCAATCGGAGACTTCCCTGCACGAATCGTACAGGTAGGTCGCTGATTGGTCAATTCAGTCTTGTCATTAACAAAGATGGGGGCAATGAGTTTCTGAGCTGTCCGAGGATGGCAAATTTGGGAAAAGACACCAAGGAGCAATAGTTAAGCTGTTCAACGGAAAAGAGGTTTATTATTATCACAGCCAGCGTGATCACAGCGTATTTCCTGATGTGTTGTTCGACTGTTATCATATTAAGAGGTTGATACAGCGATTTGGAATTCGATGCTTTGTAAAACAACTGCTAGGCACGGCTTTAGCTATCTCTCTCTTCACTTCGTTGGTGCAAGATCAATTCGCATTCTCTACACGTCATTGGGAAATGGAGCAGTATTTGTCAGTGCTTGTGACGAATGAAGCGAAAAACACGCAAATAAAAATTACAGAAAGGTTTCCTAGCTTCTAGTCGTGCCTGTCGTGAGTAAACTGAATCTGTCTCCTAATATAGGCTTTGTGAAACTGCCTCTGATGAAGTTTTCCAATTTTGAGAATATTGAGAATTATTTGTTTTATATCTTCTTTGCTTTGGCTAATTGTTACAGATGGGAAAACTGTGTGGGTTTCATTTAATGACTAGTCGTGTACTTACTACTAGTTTCCTGATACAAAATATGTAGCAATGAAGTCTGTTTTGGGTACCAAATCAGCACCAGGAACTCCCTCTTATGCATCTCTAATTTTATCACTACTCTGGATTAATTTTTACAGCAGTTTAAACAGGTGTAAAGTAGCAACAAAAGCTTTAGTCCATTTGCTTTACCAGGTTTTATTTGCTCAAGTTTGTCACCAGTTAGCTAAATTACTGAACAGAAATGCTCCCCTCAAGTTTTTGGTTGGTTTATTTTTGTTAGAGGTCTCAGTCAAAGTATAAGCAAACTTTCTGCAGATATTTGCCACCAAGAGGCCTGTGCTCTAGCAGAGCCTGGTGGCCAACTATCTTTTGTCTTCGGGCGACTGGAAAAACTTATTATTTTTTTTTAAATAAAGCGTTTAACTTTAAAGCTGGGTACCCCAGATTTAATGACTGGGAGCTTTTGGGCTCCCTACAATTCCTCTAAGAACACAGCCTTGACCAATAAAGGAAACAAGGGATCTTTTAAATAGAAAGCGTGGCGCTCAAAACAATACTGGAGTTACCAAATTTGTCAAGGAGAAAAACTGCAAGGCTCCTGGGGATTAAGAATACTTGCTGTCCTGCACTAACTGGAAACCCAAATCAAAAGAACATTACATTAAATGGGGCTTTTATGGGTGTGCCCAACAGACATTAGATTGATTCTTCTACAAAGGGTGTGATAACATAGTTAGTCTCTACACAATGGCTTGTCTGTGTATCATGTGCAACAGATAATTTAAGTCATTGCAGGGTGCCAGTTTTGGGATGCGCACTGTAGGAGTGGCTGTGGTAGATGTACATTGTAGAAGTACAAGTACTCCAACATTATGTTTGAATTCTTGCACTCTATGTTTACCGTTTTCACCTGCTATGCAAGCTAGGCAATGATGTGAGACATTGCCGGGTTCCCAACTGTCAAATAAACACAGAAAATAGCATAAAGGGCTAAGTGAGAACTAGAGATTTTAATAAAATAAATAATACGGTTTTGAGGGAAACGGTAGCACACGTCAGTGGGCATCAATAAAATGCCCACAAAAACAAGATGTGTAGGACGTCTGTGTTATCCTTGTATACTTAAGAGTTTGACTTTATGAGACAGAAAACCCTGCAGCCCTCATAAAAGTTATAATGTGTACCAGTGGGCTTGCTGTGATAATGGTTTCAATTAATCAAACCATCATCTCTGCCTGTTTAAAGGAGAGATCGATCAACGTGAAAAAAATGTATGAAAAGTTGGAAATGCTAGAAAAGCACTTCATACAAAAGGTAAACTTCCCCAAAATCCGAGCTCAGACCACGGGCCTACCATGGGAACCGAAAATGAGAAGCAAAGGACTTTTGAGAGAGTCTATGCAAAAGGTTGTGGTTACCGGTCTACTCCACACTAACCCTTCACGGAATTCTCATAATTGGTCTATGGACATTTCCCAACAGTTCTGATTACTAAATTGAAGAACTTATTCAACAAGGCATGACCATTCTGTTAAGTCATCAAGCTTCAAAAAGAAAGTCCCACAATAAAGGGTCACAATTATGCTACGCCAAATTTCGCCAAATCCTTGATTGCGAGGCCATTGTTTTTGTCACCATGTTTTGCTAAAATCCTCAGCGATCAGTGGCACACTGAAAATACCTTCATGGGAGAAGTTGCGAAAATAGTGCAAGAGATGCACCTCGCACCTCGTAAAAATGCTCCACTATCTCACCATTGACAAGAAAAACTAGCAAAAGGAGTAAAAGGTAGACAAAGACAAAGAAATCCAATAATGGATTTTGGCAGCTCGCAGGCGATGTTGATTTTCAGTTAAGTGGTTTTCTGAGAATCGCCTTTGGTAAAACAGTAATTTCAAGCAGCGTATGTTAAGATAGACGATGTTCGAAGTCAGTGCAAATTCCATTTAACGCCTTGCAATATAGTTGCTAACTTATGTGGACTGACAGCGCTAGCTAAGAATACTCATTTGTATTATTTTCATATCATACTTTCATTGTCCTTTTCTTTGTTTACCTGTAATGCATCACGGTCACGCATGGCGCGTTGATCATGTCGCCTTTTCCTAGAAACAATTTAGTAGACACAGGTAGTACCCAACACGCATTTCAATTCATGGACGTCCTAACTTCAGTTTATTGTTTTATTTAATCTCTGTAGTACATTCTCTTTGCTCGCATAGAACACGTTAGATTACTGCCTTTCTTATACTTTTCAAGTGACTTATCTGGTAACTAGGTTGCATACTTAATAAAACGATATATGCAAGTGTTTTCCAATAATTCTGGGACACTCTTTTATTTCAGTGTACAGACAAAGCCTGTCAAACAAATGGACATTTTAGATTTGACATAACCTTGATTTTTAGGTCTTGTAGGGAACATGGTGATCTACACAGAGATTTTAGCCGAAGAAGTTGTTTGACTGCTAACTTTGAGATTCCGGACAAACCTTTGGTCATAGGAATCGTTTCCCGAGGACCCACCTTTTCACTGCCGGGTATAATATACACATCTTTTGTAACCTAATTGCTAATCTTATCGCTGTATAAAGTATGATCGGGAAGGTCGTTTCGTACGGAGAGAATGCTGCTATGAGACAGGAGAGTTATAAACTACTAAATCAACCAGTTCAAATATCAACCCGAAAGCTTGTCTTAAAACATTTCCTTTACTGCAATTCGTTATCAGTAGAGCAACACTTTTATTTGCTACTTCTGTTACAAATTATAAAATGGCTTAAAAACGGTTCTCGGATAGACGGTATGCAGTATTTCTTTTGCTTGTGTTTAGACTATGACAACTGTTGAGTATTGGTTGTGTACACCTCAGTTGAGGGAAAAGATCAAACAGTTGCATGTGCATGAGGTAAATGTACATGTAACGCCAATCAAGGTACTGAATGGCCAATTTCTGTTTCTGGGCAACCGAGCAAGGATACAAAACTGCCACCAAGCACGAATTAGCGAAAATTACTAACCAGTATTCTAAGGAGCAGCTATGTTGCAATGATCTAGACAACTAAACTGTCTGCAGTCCTGGTTTCAGGAAATCCGCATCAAAATATTTTTTACCCCATTTTCTACAAGCTCGTTACTTTAATGTCGG
Source organism: Siderastrea radians (assembly GCA_964017195.1). NCBI lineage: Eukaryota > Metazoa > Cnidaria > Anthozoa > Scleractinia > Rhizangiidae > Siderastrea > Siderastrea radians. The sequence goes on from OZ024899.1 coordinate 19,835,108, forward strand.
TAACAAATATTATACTGCAACTTAAAACTCCCCATCTGAAGAAACAACCTAAGAACCAGTAAGCCTTAATTGCACTGAGAAGCTCGTTTCTTCCTTTTAACGAAGCAGCTCAACATGATTCGATCATGTTGTTAATATGCCCTAGCGAGTCAGTTGCTCGTGCAACTGCTATGAGTTCGCAATTTAAGGTACATGCAGAAGGTTAGCCAACTACTGCACCCTACATGGAGATCCAAAATGCATTAACACTGAAACCTAACTTTATAAATGTTGTTTCGTTTTCTTGGAATTTGGAAACCCTTCAAACTTCGCCAACGCTTGTGCTCATTGATGGATGCAAGAGTGTACTTACAAGAGGTATTTTCCTGCTCTTCAGGGACGCACAACTCCCAAACGAAGTCGATTGCCTCCCAAACTGTTCCTCAGTTGGTCTTCTTCCCAATTCAAAAAATCCCATCCAGCGACAACCTATGTCGAGTACTATCGCACAGGCCCCTCAAACTGACTTGTAAGGGTCACGCAGACTGAATGTGAGGCGTCACGAGTTTACTGTTTTGGATTTAAATGCGGTTGCTCTGTAGTGTGATAAGAAAACTTAATGGGCCAAAAGTGGCTTTGGAAAATCGAATAAGTACAAAAACATTAGCTTCGTCTTGGAGTAAAAACGGTGGTTCGGTCCACAGCTGTTATTATTTACTCAAAACGTTTCTGGGAAACCATTCCACTAAGGGCGAAATATGATATGTGTTCAAATCCAGTAATGGACTCTTAAAGCCTTACTGTCGATGTGATAGATGGCTTGATAGACTTGCATATGCGAAAAAAAGGCCGTCAATTGTAAACTTTTAGATGTATGTATTATAGTTATATCTGACTGAATTTGCCAAATCATATCTGCAGCTAACTACCAAGGATCGGCACACACGAGGGGACTTAAATTTGCGTGACTGGTCCTGGGGACCAAGTTCCTTCGTGTGAACTACCCATTTCTGGCAAACAAAGTAGTCGTGGGGACCGAAATTTTGTCCCTCTGACTAGTCCCGCAATTTCAAACTAGTTTGATTTCGTGGGACAAGTCTTGGGTACTTGTTCCACAAACTGCGCTTCGTCCCTTTGTGTGAAATGTTCGTGGGACAAGTATTTTATCGGATTTTTTTTTCCTTTTTTGGGGGGGCCGGTTGGCCTGGAGAAAAAATCTTGTATTTGTCTGTATTGGGGGAATTGATCGAAAAGTCGCTGTTTTTCGCTCCTGTTTCAGAAACATAGGACACCATTTTGCGCTAAAATCCTCAGCGATCAGAGATCAATGACACAAAATACTTCCATGTAAGAAGTCGGCGAATGATCATGAAGTACAAGAGATGTACCTCGTAGTTCGTTAAAAATGCTTTGCTATGTCACCACTGACAAGAGAAACCGCAGCAAAAATAGTAAAAAAGGAGAAAAAGTCAAAGAAATACCATGATGGATTTTGGCAGCTCGCAGCCATCTCAATTTTCAGTTAGGTGTCTTTCTCGGAAACCCACTTCTAGTTGGCAATGCTTTCTGAGAATCGTCTCTGCTAAAAAGAGTTGTTTAAGCAGCGTGCGTGAAGATAGGCGAGTTTCAAAGTCAGAATTCGATTTAACGCTCTTGCAATAAAATCAGTAATCTACCTGGTCTCCGGACAGCGCAAGTTAAGTTTATTCATTTGAATTATTTCATATGATCGTTTCAGTGTCCTTTTCCTAGGGTCAGCCATGGCACGTTGATCATGTGGCCTATTCCGAGAAAACAATTTAGTAAACACAAGCAGTACCCAACGCGTATTTCAATTCATGGACGTCCTAACTTCAATTTATTGTTACATTCAATCTCTTTACTAGTATTGCCTTTGTTTTGGCTGTTGGTGTAGCATAAGTTACATTACTGTCCGTCTTATACCTTGCAAGTCACATATCTGATAGCCAGGCTGCCGAATAAATAAAACGATATTTACTGGTGTTTTCTAAGAATACTAGGAAACCGTTTAATTTATAAGTGTACTGACAAAGCCTACCAAACAAATGAAAATTTTACTTTTCACATAACCTTGAATTTTAGGTCTATGTGGGACATGATGAGCTACACTGGGATTAAAGCCGAAAAAGTCGTTTGACTGCTATAATTTTTAGATTCCGGACATACCTTTGTCGATAGGAATCGTTTTTTGAGGACCCGTGTTTTAGCACCATTACAATATAAAAATCTTCTATAACCGTTCCTAATCTCATCGCTGTATAAAGTATTAAGACCGTTACCGGATAGACGGCATGCAGTGCTTCTTTTCCTTGTGTTTAGAATATGACAACAGTTAAGTTTTAGTTGTGTACCTCCCAATTGGATACAAGATCAAACAGCTATGTTGCAAGAATCAAGGCAATTCGCAAAAATCAACTGTCACCAGTCCTTGTTTTAGCAATTCCACATCGCAATATTGTTTACCTAATAAACTCTTTACCTAATATTGGCGGTAAATAGTATAATGCAAGTTAAAAATCCCTATCTGAAGAAACAAGCTAAGAACTCGTAAGCATTTTAAAATGACACTGTGATGCTCGCTTCTGTCTTTTGCCGAGGCAGCTCAGAATGATTTGCTCACATTGTTAAAGTCACAGCGAGTCAGTTCCTCGTGCATCTGCTACGAGTTCTTAATTTAAGGTAGAAGGACAGCGAACTATTACACCCTACATAAGGATCCAGTATACATCAACAGTAAAACCTCACCTTATTAGTGTTGTTTGCATTCTGGGAATTTTGAAACCCTTTAAACCTACGCCATCGTTTCTGTGCATTGATAGATGCAAGAGTGTACTTACAAGAGGTATTTTCCTGCTCTTCAGGAAGTCTCTCAAACGTAGCCGATTGACTCCAAAACGGTTCCACAGTCTGTCTTCTGCACAATTCTAAATCCCTTACAGCGACCAAACTGTATCGAGTACTTACGCAAAGGTCTCCCCAAACTGAGTTGCAAGGGTCACGCATGCGGGTGTCACGTGTTTTCAGATTAAACCTATTCAGAGTGGGTGGGTTGGGGCGATTCTGCGGCGCGGACTTTGGACGTTTGAATTAAAACCACCAAACTTGGCGACGTTTCTAAAATGTATGTTAGAACAATTTGATATAGCAAGTCTTTGCCCAACAAGTATGACGTTACTATGGCTTACTACTTGCTACTTTTTGACAAGCTTTTTTTTGTAAATTGAGATTATGACCTCATTACCGAAAAATGTTAACTTTAGTGTAGTAACTTTTGCAGTTTTAGATATTTTTCTCTGTTCTTTTATTGTTTTTGTTTACTATACTTTTGAGTCATTTTTGGCGATTTTTAAAGGTTCAGGCGTTACGTACGTGTAAGAAAAGACGTGAAACCAAGAAATTCTATCGCTAACGATATTTATATATCAGTTGTTGTTTTAGTAAAACAACAACTGATGAGGCTGATGAGAGCGATTACTAGTCACAAACTATTAAAAATCCACTTTTGATTTATAACTTATCGCGTGTACCCGCTGGCAGAGCTCTTTCCTTGTCTTGATAAGACTGTTGATGAAACACTCCAACACTAGTCACGAACCGACACCACTGAAATTCCGCCTCCAGTCACCACAATAGTCACAACTCCCAATCACTCGGTAAGTCACTTCCCTTATCACTTGTCACAAAATATCACTTTCCAATTAACAAATCACAGGGAACTGAAGTCCCTAATCACCGATATTGGTTAGGAAACTACTTACATAGTTATCAGAGAAATTCCAGAAGTTTCCAAGCTTAACATTTACTAGTTTTGGATATTATAATGTAATCCTAGATTATTCTAACGGGTACGCTTCGCGTGACTAAGAATATTCTCTAACTGTCTCCTTACACGTGACTGGTCTAATAACATTACAACATTCACGAAATTTCTAGAGGTTCCTGGTAATTACCGATTTTCCTAACACAGGAAAATCAAGAAATCCAAGATGGCGGATCCAAGACCTCAAAGACCTCAAAGCCGCTTGAACACCCCCCCCCCCCTCCTCCCCCCATCAAAAAAAAAAAAAAATTGGGGCTCCCAGAAGACCAAGGAAAGGACGATTGTTTGGGCTATAAAATTCTTGCCTCGGCAGGTATCGACAGTGGTAACACGAGTATTAAGCTAGATACAAATATCCGGATGTTTTTGAGATAGTTAGAATCTTTAAGGATATTTTGAATAATTCTAGATATTAAGAGTGAATGGCGACATTTTAGGGATATTTGGAGTTTTCTTTCAAGCACTAGGTGTTCATTTTCAGTAGTTTCTTGGTGTTTAGAGCTGTTTAACCCAATTTCAGTACATTTCAATAAAAAATTTCATCCCACGAGGTTTATGCCAGCCAGTAGAGAACAAACTGGCGGAACTCGAGGAGGAGGATTGTAGTTATGCTGAAGCTCCTGGGTATGTTCTGCGACCTGTGACAAATGCTGTGAAACTGAAATGCAACTAAAATAACAAAACCGTCTCTTCTTTTGGAGTCGAAATAATTAACAGTTATTATACGAGGGCGCGCTGGAAATGGAATGTTAGATAACCAACGAGACGCGTAGGAGGTGAGGTGGTGAGGCGCGTAACCAAGCGGGTGTCTCGGTTATAATCATATGCATTTGATATCCAGCGAGCCCGAGAAGAATAATTGTTTTATTAAAAAAACTTAATCACTATTTTCTTATAAAATCAAGAAAGAATAAGAAAAAAATGAGAAAAGAGATAAAAGGAGAACAAGAATCGATCACATGACTTAACGAAAAAGGCAACAAAATCTTGCGAAGTTTTGCAGCGTTTCATTGCAAAGCCGAGTGAATCAATGACACTGCTCGAAAGTGAACGAAATGGCACAAGTTTTTGGGGAAAAAAATCGTCTAATTATTGGCTCTGAAATATAGTACGTGTCTGATTTTTCCAATTTTTTTCAAAGCGGACTGAAGTTAAGCTGTACGATTTCATCATAATAGCCGCTGGAGTTGAAACAGTACTTTAAGTTTGTAATCCGTTTGCACAACGGAGCCATCATGTGCGTGTTTGATCGAACTGAAGACAGAATTTGAACTTGAAGAGGTAATTTTTATGCAGCTCAGAGACAAAATTACTGTAGCGAGGAACATTAGAATTCACCATCATAGCTTGTTAAACGCAAAGCACAAATCGCGGTTTTTCTTAGTTTAGAGGTTGCGGACGAAATGGTAAGAACAACACTCAAACAACTGGGAAAGCGATTCAACTCCGTTTACGTGGCATCCGATTTCTATCTCAACATTTGGATCTGTTAGAACACAGGGTCACAACGAGTGCAGGCTCACAAGTGTCAATTTTGCACGGAATAGACGAAAAAAAATTCGCCCTTCCTTCCTTCTTGGTAGTTTGTTATGCATGGTTCAATTCTACCTGTTACCATGCCCCCCCCGGGCATACCCCTCGGGGATTTGCAATTTTGTTTTCATTTGGCGGTCTATCCCTAAGCCCCGGGCACGCAGAAAGAGACAATTCCCCACCCCCGGGACTCCTCATCGACCACAAATACGTTGTTTTGTGTACAAAGCATAGATTACGATATTGATTTCCCTACAATAGCAAAACCAGACGTTTTCATAAGAACTTAAAAGCTTTTCTAGAGTTTCTTGAACGAAGGACACTACATGTATAATGTCTATATTTCAAAAAGAAAACTGAAGAAAAACCTCTAACCGCAGTGGCATACGGCTAGCGAGTACAGAAATGGTCTTCGCCACGTGTTTTATTCTACATATAGCACATACACACAAGAGGCCCGTGAACAAAAATTGATGGCGGCATTTTAAAGGAGTTTTTCTTAGCTTGTTTCATAAGAATGAACACTGGACTGAGACCTCTGTTTAATATAAAGCCGTGCATCCGTTTTCATATAAAGTCTATTTAAGTCGTCTTAATATATACATAAATACGCTGAAGAAATATTTCTTTGTTTGTGATGAACGCCATCCATTCGAGTACGCATCAAACGCACATTCGTTTAACAACTTAAAATAAAAGTACCTTCGAATACAGATTTTAGTTTTGAGAGATTATTCTTCTCTAACCAATCTGCTGCAAATTCTAGAGATTCTCACTGGAAATAAGCAGTCTTCTCCACGTGGTCCGGCGTCAACCGAGAAGTGACGTACTTCACAAGAACAACAAGAAGTTATATTCGATTTGCCCCGCCCCCCTCCCCCCGGGACAAGACGGCTTCAAACAATTCCCCACCCCCGGGACCGAAGGGCTGGACTTGTCCCCGGGGTTGCCAGGGGGGGATGGTAACAGGTAAAATTGAACCATGCATTAGGCACTTGTGTTTAGATTGCTTCATGATTTTCGCACCGGCTCCCCATGAATGTGTGATAGTTTTTATTAAATGCTTCAGCCTCATTTCACGTGTTTCATTTATGTCTTGTCTTGATATTTTGAAGTGGAAAGCCTTCCTGATTAAACCTACCGTTTGCTCAATTTTAATGATCGACGTGACGATGAAAGAAATTAACTGTAAACACAACGCTTATACTTAAATTTCTATTTCTGCACCGTTTCTTGTTGTCCTAAGAATTCAAGCACTACGAAACAATTTTGATTCGTGGCTTAGTGACGCTGCTAGAATTTCTGCTTAATTTAAATTTCTGCCAAATGATTTTTCTCTTCCATTTTTCTTGCCGGGGAGCTCGCGAGGAAAAACCTTCAGCTTGTTCGCAGCAAGTATATGAGCTGATAGCCTAGCTCCGTTCAGCCGATGGAAATGCTAGGAATCCAATATACCTAGTCCAGTTTTTAACAATAATAATAATAATAATAATAATAGTAGCAATTACAGCAAGATAATTAGACTAGTTGTTAGGGAAACCTACGGATTTTTGGCGGATATTTAAAACGTTTCTTGAGAATTTCCGGAAACACATGTATCTAAGCCCTATCTTAGTGGGCTTTTTTTTCTCGCGCTTTATCTTTTTCTTGCACATTTAGACATGGGTTTAATATGGCTTTAACCCAGGGACGGTCAATCGAGGAATAACTCGGTTTTCAGGAACACCTCAGTATCGCTGGATTAGTCATCCTAGGGACAGGAATGTTAATCGTGGTTAATCGGAGGTAGCTTCCACTAACCTCGATTGAAAAAAAGCCACAAAATTTCATTTAAATCAGCCAGGACGAACAGGGGAGCATTGAGCTGGAGGAAGACGGGCTTGATTCTAAGATATCTCGATTCTTTTATCACCGGTTAGTCCGTAATAAATCTGTGCAAACCTTCGTTAATAACGGCTCATATAAGCAGCAACGCTTTCAAGCGATTACGTAAGAGAACGGTGCAAGATTAACCGGAAATTAATTAAACAGGACACAATAAGCAGAAGTAAACAAGATTTATTTCGTGAAGTAAAGATTTATTTCGTACTATTACGTATATTTTCAACCTTTTCTATTTGTAAATGAACTCCACATACAATGCGTCTGGGCTGCCTGTGGGAAAATCTAACAAGACTTCAGACATCAGCTTGAGCCTAGAGTAACTGAATCGGTGTCTTGGTTCCCCGGGGGGGGGGGGGGTACTTCCTTATATACGCTTTATAGGTATGTGCCGCCCAATAGGGTAGGGTTTTTGAGGTGCTCAGTCCTTAAATAGGGTATCTTTTTCGGTGTTTTTTGATATTGTGATCCTTAGGTGTTCCTTAGATAGGGTCACTAAATTGTAGTATCCACCTCAAGGCGCAAAAGGAAAAAGATATGGTCTGTTAAAACTGTACTAGACGTTATAAAGTTTAACAAAGCGATTTTAAAAGGACGTTTATAGCTTGTGTTGGCGCTCCTCACCACCTAGTTACAGAATTATGAGTTATCTTTTTCCCTTAAATAGGGTGCCATTTCTTGGTTTTGGGCCTTTAAAAGGGTATCAATTCTCGATTTTCTACCCTTAAATAGGGTCAGGGTTTGAGAACCTTGGCGGCACACACCTATCCTAAATTGACGGGAGTACCCCCCCCCCCCCCGCGGGCTTGGTTCATAGCTCTCGTTATTTACTCAGATCTCTTCTCAGAAGTCCTAAGTTTACTTCGGACGAAATATGATACTGAACTCCAATTCCAGGAACCCGTTTAAGAGCAGATGCGATGGGTCGCTCAAGAAAGACTTAGAGAAAAGCAGTTATTTATTACAATCCTTATTGTATTTCTTTAGAATGCATGTAATTCGCTTTCAAGTGAACGATTGGAAGAAATCAGTCTTATAACCCGTAGCAAACATTTAACTTACCTTAACTCTGACATATATAACTTAAAATTTTATTCATTTTGGCTTGGATTTTTGGAACTATACTTAACAACGAAAATATTTTGGATTGCAAAAGGCTCAACAATTCGATCATGACGAGAAATGCTTCCTACTCTGACTGATTCTTTTAGGTGGACATCTTATTTTTCTACCACGTATGACTAAAAAGGTTTGGAAAGTCGGACAAATTAAGACAAAAATAAACGAATACCATGCCTGAACACTTGCAGACGTCTTCAACACGAACAATGTTTTTGTTGTTGTTGTTGTTGTTGTTGTTGTTTGTTTGTTTGTTTGTTTTTTGGTTGGCTTTCTCTAACTCTGTCTATTGTTTTTGTTTGTTGCTTTGTCTCTTGTGTGAAAGCGAATTGTAATTATCGATAGCTTTACTTTATGCATAAAATTCATCCTTCCTCTGGGATCCCAGCTTTTAAGCTAAGGGCTTGTCGATGTTTGTTTGTTTGTTTGTTTTTGCGTGCTGTGTTGCAGTACATGGTGCGTAAACAACTTAGAACATTTAAGCGATTCGCCTTCTACCAGCGATGGAAATAAAAATAATCTAGAACGCCTGAAACGTGAAATGGTCATTTTATTTTTCCTGAAACATGATCTAGACCCCTCCCCCCCCCCTTCCCCTTTGCCACCTCCTCCTCGAAAGCCAGTGGTGCAGTTAATTGTGTGTACTGTGAAAAGTGACAAATTAAACTGACATACTCACTGCAAGAAAATGATCAGGTTTTATTTCTAATTGACCGTTTTGTCTATAACACAGATCATTCCACTACCTAGATTTTCCAGTGATTATTCGCATTTCTTAAAGATATGCCAAATTTCGATATTTTTCGTCATAAGACCATACTTTTTTTCTTTCTAATAACTGCCCGCTATAAACTTCAGTCGAACATGCTACTCGACTGTACGTTTCGTAGCACATTAAGAACCTCCGTGTAGGAAGTTACGAAAATGATGTAAGATGTGCACCTCGCAGGCCGTGAAAACTTGCTTTGCTATCATTGACAGATCTCTCCACTGGCAAGGTAAACTAGCAAAAGGAATAAACAGCACAATAAGAAAAAAAATAATTCCAGCACAGTTTTGAAAGGGGAACTAAGTTATCATTTTATTATTATTATTATTATTATTATTATTATTATTATTATTATTACTATAATTATTATCATTATTATTATTATTATTATTATTATTATTATTCTCGGAAACACAGTTTTGATTGACCATCTTTTCTGAGAATTGTTTTTGCTAAAAGAGTAATTTCAAACAGCGAACATAGATTTAGCTGACGCCAGAACTCAGTTCAACTTCGATTTATGCTCATGAGTACAATTCGTAACTGTTTTGGAATGACAGCGCTAGCTAAGCATATCCATTTTAGTTTTGTGCCCTGGGATATATGATCCTTTTGGACACTGCATGTTCTTTTTCTTTATTTAATTGAATTTGAATAGGGTCATGCAAAGACACATTCAATACGCCGTTAGTCTCCTTCGCAGCCGCTCGGGCCGGAGTGGAGCGTTGCGTGACTCCGGCCCGAGCGGCTGCGAAGGAGACTAATACGCCGTCGATTCCGAGAATTCATTTAGTCAAGTAGTACCCATTGCGTATCTCAATAAATGGACGTCCCAAAATTAATTTATTGTTATATGCAATGCATCTAATGCATTTTTCTTAGGCTTGGTTGTTCTTACAGCACCAGTTTAATAGAACTACTGTCTTAGCATTATGTTGTCACCTGTAATTTGAAACTCACTGATCTGACAGGCAAGATGCATATACTATTTAGAACCTAACATCAATGGAAGGTGTTTTCCACGAATCCTGCAAAACTGTTTGCTTAAGATGCAAACACGAAGCATACCAAACAGGGGCACCCAACGAGAAAATTTTAGCATAATACTTTAAATATCATTTCCTGCTTTCTTAGATTGTTTCAGAGGTTTTTAAAGGCATATTTGTGTAAGCTAATACAGATTGATCTGTCCAAAAATGCTAGTTGACTTTATTTTCAACTCTAAACGGCATATTTGTCCCTCCGAAAACAATAGGAACTAATAAGTCCTCTTGTTACGAAAGTCCGACGTGATGTTTCGCCGACGAAATCTCTAGCTTTCATTGCAATTAATTCCGAAAATTTCAGGCGATTTTAGGCCTTCCGAACGGATATTCCACGAAACCAACCGTTGGGTGCCCCTGACCAAAGAAAGGGACAATAACATTTCACATCACTTTGATTTTCATGTCTTTTTATACGGGGGCATGATGATCCGTACTGCGGATTATTCAATCATTTTGAAAGCCGAAAACTAGAGCGACTGAAGATCTACCTGAACCATGTTGTAGGACACGATTTTAAAGCTAATTTTTGTCAAGTTGTTGCAATACTTGTTTTGAAGATCCCGGACAAGCCGCTTTGTCGATGCGAATCGTTGTGCACAGCGTACCTTTCAAAAACCTTTCTTTAATCTTACATCGCCGTAAGTGTAATCGAGCCAGTTTTTCGTAAGGAGTTCTAGCTATTGAAGGAGGAAAGCTTTTTGGGCAAATTTTTCATATTACTGATCATCGTGAAGGGTTCTGCTAATTGAAAGCAATTCCTACAAGAGCCAAACTGATGCTTCGGTAACACTTGAAATCGGTATTTAGATAAGTTAGGTAGTACTAGTATTTCTGTCCATCGTGTCTCTGGTAACAGTATTAATAATATTCCCAGCTGCGTGCAGGAATGATGACACGAAGTTTAATGTAGAGATTACAGAAATATAGCAACGAAACTATTACTAAGTATTCTCTAACAATAAGAAACTAAACAAGGAGTAGCAATATGGTAAGGATCTAGATAATCCACAAGCTACACTGCTAGCATTCCTTCATTTAAAATATCGGTTGCTTAATATTACCTCGTCACTTGACCAAAAAAAAAAGGTCTAAGAGTATTCGTACGAACATAAGCTCAATATCCGTAGAATCAATCTAAGAACGAAAATGAATAAACATTAATGAAACTGAAGCAATCGCTTCTGTCTTCCGCCGAGGCAGCTCAGCTTGATTCGTTATCCGCTGTTAGTGAACTAGCAAAGTGAACCCGTCATGCAACAGAACTTTACACGTTCAGTGAATTAACTAATAACAAATAACAACTCGCTACCTGAAGAACCACAATGCGTCAACACTGAAACCTGACCTTATAAATGTTGTTATGCATTCTTGGAGTTTTGATAGCCTTCAAAGCTACACAACCTGCACCAAAGTTTGTAGGCAAAGTTCAAAGTAAAAAGTGTACTCACAAGAACTATTTCTGCTCTTCAGGGACGCAAAATTCTCAAAAGAAGTCGACGCCAAAACCGCTCCTCAGAATGTCCTCTGCAAAATTTGAAAATTCTTGCAGTAGCCAAACTAACTCGAGTACTTTTGCGAACGACTCCCTAATTCGACTCGCTTTCGCAAGGGTCACGCAGACTGACCACAGAGCGTCACAAGTTTCCGGTTTTGTCAGTTCATCCGGTTGCTTTGTAGAGTGTGACAAAGCCTATGGAGCTGAACTCATTTTGTAAAATGGAACACGACCTGATTCTCGGTTCACAGCTCTCGTTATTTACTCAAACCTTTTCTCAGAAGTTTTAAGTTTACTTCGGACGAAATATGATACTGGTCTCCAATAGGCCATTTCCGAATTGTCTTGTACCTCTTTTTCCAAGCGAGGCCTCGTGCAAAACCTTTCATATGAAAATGAGATTTTTCTGCATGTGAATGGACACTCATTTTCATATGAAAGGCTATGCACCAAGACTCGCTTTGAAAAAGAGGTACAAGGCAACTCGGAAATGGCCTATTCCGAAAATCTGTTTAAGGGCAGATGCGATGGGTCGCTTTCAGGAAAGACTTACGAGAAAAGCAGTTTTTTATTACAAGCATTATTGTATTCCTTTAGAATGTACGTTGTTCGCTTTTAAGTGAAAATACTGCCCAATGGAAGAAATCAGTCTTATAACCCGTAGCAAACATTTAACAAAACTTAACTCTAACATATATAACTTAAAAATGTTTTTCATTTTGGCTTGGATTTTTGGAACTATACTTAACGACGAAAATATTTTTGATTGCAAAAGGCTCAACAATTCGATCACGACGGGAAATGCTTCCTACTCTGATTGATTCTTTTGGGTGGACATCTCATTTTTTCTACCACGTATGACTAAAAAGGCTTGAAAAGTCGGAAAAATTAAAACAAAAACAAAAAAATGCCATAGCCGAACACTTGCAGACGTCTTCAACACAAGCAATGTTTTTGTTGTTGTTGTTGTTGTTGTTGTTGTTGTCGTTGTCTGTTTGTTGTCGTTGTCTCTCTATTGTTTTTGTTCGTTGCTTTGTCTCTTGTGTGAAAGCGAATTGTAATTAATGGCAGATCCTAATCAGTATTGATAGTTTTACTTTATGCATAAAATTCCTCCTGCATTTGGACTCCCAGCTTTTAAGCTAGGGCTCGTCGGTGTTTGTTTGTTTGTTTGTTTGTTTTTTGTGTACTGCGTTGCACTACATGGTGCGTAAACAACTTACTCTACTACCACCGATGGAAACAGCATGAGAGGATGGATAAAGCGTTAACTGTAAGTATCATTTCACGCAGAGCTTTTTTCGGCTTTTCTTAGGAAAGTGTGAAAATCTGTTAACTGTTGGAAATCAAGCTATCATCGCTTCTAAGGAAGCCACGGTGAATATTGTAAAATGACACTATGCTCTCAATGAAAGACATAAAGTTCTGGTTTTCGTCGAAACGATTCCCTGAAATACATAAAAGACTGAATTTTGTGACATTCCGCCACGAGTAAGTAGTAGCGGAACTCCTTTGCGGCCGAAGGCCGCAAAAGTGGAGCCCCATACCCATACTAAGAGGTATGCTGGTGATTTTTTATGGTCATGGCAAGCGGAATGGCTCGCGGGCGCGTGCGCCGTACATACATACATACATACGTACGTACGTCGCATTTCATGACATTCTTACATGAGGCAATTTTCCCTGGACGAGCAGAGACGAAGGAAAAGAGAAGGAGATAGAGATCAACAACGGGAAAGGATGAGAAACGCCACTGAAGAACAGCGTCAAGCACCCGGTCAAGCAGAGCGGAAACGAAAACGAGAAAGACGAAGGAACAGTACAGCAGAGAGATAAAGGCAACTAGAAATAAGACGGAACGGTACTGAAGAACAACGCCAGAGGAAAACTGAGAGACGCCGACAGAGAACTGTAAACATGTCGGGTACAGTTTTGTTGATTTTTATCTATTTGTGATTGGAAATAATTTTGTACCACCGAATAATTTACGTCTACGTTTTTGTTTTTTATTCTACAGATCATCAAGGGGAAAGAAGTCGTAATAGAGAGAGAACGGAGAAGAAATTTACGCCAAGGACAGCATGAAGTTACAAGGTGTTCAAAAAGGTAAAATCAGTTTCCTTGCTTTAGCAAAGTTTGTTTAACAAAAAAAATGTACTGTTACAAAAGGGAACTTTTCGTCAAAACTTAAACCGCACCTTTTACGGTATGTCATTTAATACTACTCGTAGAAAGTGAAAAAAAGAGGAAAAGAAACAAAACAAAACAAAACGAAAAAAGGGAACACAATTTGAGGGGGTAGTGCAAAGGTGATGGTATCATATTACAAGATTTCACAATATGGCCGCGCGCGTGACTGAGTGAGAACGAGAACACAATACCTTTTCAGCGTTAGAAATGAAAAGATAGGCTAAAGAAACTCGACTGCCGGTCCCGAATGCCTGTTAAGTGGAATATGAATGTCTTTATTGAGGAGAAATATGGATTGCTTTGGCCCGATGCTTTAATTAATTGAACCAGCGTGAAGATCTGATTGCTGAGTTTCCCGGGTGAGTTTCTCGGAATTTTTCAATCATTTCACAGAATATTACGGTATGGGGAATTCGCTTTTATTTAGAAGGATCCCACTATCTCAACTCGCTTATCTCCAATTCCCCGTTATCTCGAACAAAGAGAAATTTGTCTTGGCTTTGGTCATAAATATAATATTTCCAGTTATTTACTTTTACGACGATAACCCGCTTTTCTCAACTTTGAAGAATACCAGTGTCTTTTGTTTTCACGGAGCAAAGTGTAGCCAGGCAAAGGAGGAAACAGCTTATGAAAGCATGCAATGAAGTAAAAGGCGAAAAGAAGTACCAACGCGAATCGTCAAGATGTTAACTCATTGACTAACAAAAGAATAACAAAACAGGACATAATTGATATATGCCTCGTTCTTTTAAACTCTGAATCCAGTCATTGTTTACAATATCCTCGGCAAAACCCCTACCAAAATCCATGCAAGTAACGAATCGACGAAAAAGCACATTCTCATTTATGTATCTACTGAAGTAGGTCTTAAATATTTTTTAACCCTTATTCTGATTTCTGAATTGTTTGCTTGAATTTCAATAATTTTATTTGGCTTCACTTAAGCTCAAGACTTAAGCTTATGTGTGAATTAATTTTGTTTATCACTTATGAATTGTTTGCTTGAATTTCAATAATTTTATTTGGCTTCACTTAAGCTCAAGTTAAGCTTACATGTGTATGTGTGAATTTTTTTTGTTTATCACTCAATATTATGCATGGTTCAATTCTACCTGTTACCATCCTCCCCCTCCCCGGGCCTACTCCCGGGGATTTGCAATTTTTTTCTCACTTGGCAGTCTATTCCCCACCCCCGGGCACACAGAAAGAGACGATTCCCCACCTCCGGGACTCCTCATCGATCACAAATACGTTGTTTTGTGTACAAAACCTAAATGACCATATTGATTTCCGTACAATAGCAAAATCAGACGTTTTGACAAGAACTTAAATGCTTTTCTAGAGTTTATTGAAAGAAGGACACTACATGCATAATATAATAAAAACATGAACAGAAAACTGAAGAAAAAACTCTACCTGCACTGGCGTACGGCTGGCAAGTAAAGAAATTTTCTTCGCCACATGTTTCATTCTAAATATAGTGCATACGCACAAGAGGCCCATGAACAAATTGATGGCAGCATTTAAAGGAGTTTTTCTTACCTTGTTTCATAAGAACACTGGACTGAAATCTCTGTTTAACATAAAACTGTGCATCCGTTTTGATATAGAGTCTATTTAAGTGGTCTTATTATAAATATAAACACACTGAAGAAATATTTCTTTGTTTGTGATGACCACCATTCATTCGAGTATGCATCAAACGCACATTCTTTCAACAATTTATAATAAACGTACCGTCGAACACAGATTTTAATTTTGAGAGATTACTCTTCTCTAAACAGTCTGCTACAAATACTAGAGATTTTCACTGGAAATAGGCTCCACGCGGTCCATGGCCATCATATCAACTGAGAAGTGACGTACTTTACAAGAACAACAAGAAGTTATTTTCGATTTGCCCCCCTCCCCGACTCCCCGGGACAAGACCACTTCAAACAATTCCCCACCCCCAGGCTCGAAGGGCTGGACTTGTCCCCGGGGTTGCCTGGTGGGGGGATGGTAACAGGTAAAATTGAACCATGCATTAGTTCAGAAGGCGACTGCAATTTGCCATTTTTTTTTCGATCTCAGTTAACCTACATGTATGAAATAAAAGCACTGCATTGTGGAAAGTGCTTCTTACTATTTGTCACTCATAATGGAATGTTCATGTTTTAGAAAGTTTAAATAATTACTGCATGCATTTTTTGGTTTTCTCAAAAATCATTGTATTCCCAAGGGGGGGGGGGGGAATCCAGATGTAAGCAAAGGATTTTTTTATGCAATTGACATATTTGTACTGATGTGTTTTTGCTTTCTAAAGGCAATCTGGCTTGTTTAACTGACAATTGTCTGCTGGGATTAGTTAGAACATGTTTGATTAATTGCAATTGGCTCTTTACTGAGTTAAGCAAAGGAGACTGGAGATGATTGAACATCCAGTAAACTTAAATGAGGTCCTGCCATTTTGTTGCTCATTCGATCGATTGATATTCAAGTGCTTTACCTTACCTGTATTACCCAATGAACTGTGCAAAGGGCGGAAGACAATTACATTGCCTGATTTCATATCGTGAGGGACTGGGGCGAATCCGGACTTTCACGGACAAGCAAAAACAAACATGGCGTCCGCTATGCCGCAGCAAACAATTACAAACAATTTGCAAGATTTTCCCAAAGGTGCATCGTCGAGATATCAATATACTTTTGAATTTATAAAGGATGAGCTGTAGAAAGGGAAAATAGAGTCTTTAGATCGCGAAGCATTGTCTGAATGTTGCGACAAACTTCAACTTAAGACATCTGGAACCAAGGGAGAACCCTTTGAAGGTAATCTTAACACAGTTCGCACGGCTTGGACATTCATTCATACATTTGATCGAGTGAATGATTGATTGACTGTTTGATTGCAGAAGGAGGTCTTATTTGATGACAGAGTGAAAATGATTAGTAGGGAGTTGAGTATCAAACTGTGGATTCTTTAAGCATCCGTTAGATCCAAATTATGGTGCAAGCCTTGATGGGCTTGGAGAGGCATTTTCTGTAGAAGTTAAAACTAGGGCTGAGAACTCTGAAGCACCACTAGAAAAAGTGAGTGGGGCTCACCTAATTCAAACCAACTTTCAGATGATCTGCAGTGGAGGAAAAATCACATTTTTGCAGTCCTACCTCCCAGAGAAGAATATCTCCAACTTCTTTTGCATTATAAGAAATGATCTTTTACTCAACATCACAAAGGACATAACTGAACATATCTTAGAGCAAAAAGTTTTCGATCAGTGGCGTCACGATGACAACATCCACCTACACAAATTATGAGAACAGGTTTTAGGACACATGGCAACCTTTGAGAATTTGCATCATTTTAGGTCTTGGGTGAACAATATGGCAAAGAGCACCAAAATAGTAGTATTTGTGTAAACGTAATGGAGTGGCTAGGATATTTACTGGAATACCCACCGCTCCCCCCCCCCTTTCTTTCGCATAGTCATAACCTGAAGTGGTCTAGAGAGTTTACACAAAGAATTCTTTGCAATTGTTTCAAAGAACATGCTTGTTAGTCAATCATTTCCCTCTCAATCTCAGATTCAAAAGTTAATATTAGACATAACCTTCAGAACATGAAGTATATTCTCTCAAGATATAATAACCTTTTACAGGTGATTAGCTTTTAAATTTGTTGGCATGAAAAGGAATAAAGTTCAATAAATATGTAATTTGTGTCTTCAGATAAGAAGGTTGTGCAAACAACCAAACAATGACCGGGAAATCTTAAAGTTCCTTTGGGCATACTGGTTTCTTGAGAATGTTAACAACATGTGCAAATACTTTGTGAACATAGCCAAGAACATCAATTCTACTTATGGGCCAGCATGCATTTAATATCGCCCAGTCTCTAATTTTACCAAATGAATATAGTTTTCATTGTAGATCCTGAGTGTAGCAATGTCAAAATTTCTGCTGATCTCAGTTTCATCATATTGAGCATTGTATTTCAGTGGTGGTCTGTTGTGTTGGAGGCCTTTGGCAAGACACAAATCGGTTATACCAAATCCTTTATCAGTTAGCGCAATGGTGCCCTCCTCTAACTTGTCAAGAACACCAGATTGCTCTGTAATATCAGCATCTGTAATAGTGCCTGGGTATGTATCACTGCATTGTACCAGTGATCCATAGGGGATTATCCAAACAGTGGTCTTACCAGTGGTGTGGTTCTTGTATATTTGTTTGACTAAATGTCACATTGTTCACATCAAAGTTTTCTGATGGGGCAATCCATGTTTCTGTGCATCCCCCAGGCAAGAGGTGTTTCCAAACCCAAACTCCCAAAAGTCCTTTGGTAGGAAGGCCAATATTTCCCCTGGCAGAGGAGTAAGGTCAATACTCTCAAATACAGTCACCAGAAAAACTGACCAGGCAGCAGACAACCGTGACTGTGTTGATATACTTGTATTGGTCATCCAGCCCATGACCCCAAGATGTAGAGCATGTCGTGAAACAGTCAGGAAACACATCAATTCAGTTCTTTTGTCCATCTTCCTTTGTTTAGCGCTTCTTTCTTTCTATACTAATGTAAACACTATCCGGCCAGACTAGCTGCTGCTATTTGTGGGATAGTGTAGTCCTTTTTATTTTAATTATAAAATTGAATAATAATAAACTTACTAATAAACTAGCTTTGCTTCACTAGATTTACAGTCTGGGTAAACCATGACATGCAAAAATGGTTCCAGGCACTCATATAAGCAATCAAATTCTAGTAAGGAAAGCCCAGTCATGTATAAAACTTTGCCCTTTTTCTTTACATTGTCATATGAAAACTTTGTTCTCTCAAATTCATTTTGTACTCTTCTCGTTCGGTTCTGAGTGTAGTTACTTCTTCAACAAGTTTAGACAATTCTTTTTCCTTTTGTTGTAGCTTTTCCTGCACTTCCAGAAGTTGGTCTCTTAACTTTGAATTCTCACCTGAAATCGCGTCAATGAGTTCTTCTCTTGGATCATTACCTGCTGACCTATTTATCTTCCTTCTCGGTTTCTTGCGTTCTCCACAATCACCTTCAAATTCGAGGCTACGTTTTGCTGACTCGAGTTTTCTTTTGGGCGTTAGGGAAGGTACGTTTTTCTTGGGGGGGGGGGAGGGCTGGGGCCTCGGGGAGGGTCATCAGTGAAAGTGAGCACCAAAAGGGGAGGGCCATACCTCATGTGAGCTAATCAAGGGAGGGTCACACATCTTTTCCAAAATTTTTTAATGCGAATTTTTGTGACGTTGCTTTCCATTTTTTCTTACAGATTAAGCTTTTCTTTTCACCTACTTTGATTTAATGTGGTGTTTTATTATAGGTACTAGGTTACATTTCTACATGTATATTATGCCATGGACTCGAGTTCTTTTCCGTCCCTATCGAGAAGTACTTGACTCAGGTATCGTTTCTTCAGCTTCTTGCTGTTGGCTATCCGCTGCCTGATCTCCTGAGTCGTTTAGTTCTGAATAGTTACTAGTAGATCCAACAATGCGCTCTACCTTGTCAGAAATGTAGGAAATATTTGTTTTTGAAAGGCAGATTTCGCATGCTAAACAAATAAACCTTTCTGTTAAAATAACCAACAGCAATGCCGGCTAGTCGGAGAAAGAAGCTCGTGTATTTTTCCTTAGATATTTTATGTTCAAAACTTTTATAATACTCAAATACTTCCATATTCAAACTTCAGCTATAAAACGTAAATATCCCACAATGATTGTTCGCATTTTCCTTGTTTCAGCGCGCACACATTCAATATCGAGATATATTCATATTCAAACACTTTACCTTCACAAGCGAAACGTTCTGAGGTTTCTACAGCATGGAACATACCATGTAGTGAGGGGAGGGTCGCACTTTTGTCAGTTACCTAAAGGTGGGGGGTCAGGAGTTTTTTAAATTAAAACGCAAGGGAGGGCCAACACTTTTTTGGGAAAAAAATACCAAAATTCCCCAGCCCTCCCCCCCCCCCCCCAAGAAAAAACGTACCTTCCCTTATGAAAGATGGTTTGTTTTGAAGATACTTTTCGGAGGAAGATTTGTCAGGTAAGTCCTGTATGGAATTTCTCTTTCCCGAGCTCCAATGTTCTGAACAAATGACATGTCGTTTACAATGCAATTCACATGTTTGTTTTTTAGGATTTTGTCATAGGCGTTTCGCAGTGCTCTGTCTTTCGAAATATCGCATAATTTGTAATAATGAACCCCCGGAGTGCGCCAGGAATTGGTGCAATGAGCTGCTGCGCAATTCCAGTGCCAGCTGGGCGTTACAGAAGGTACCGAGTCCACACCTTCACATCGGGTAAATCATCCAGTGAGCTGAGCACAAAACGTGTCTGTTCCAGTTCACATTTGACCTTCCAATTACAGCCAAATATGCATCTCGAGCTTTCTTCGGTGCCTTTTCAAACGCCGTGAGAGTGTAATTTTCAACACCTTCAGACCTCCACGAATTCTTACAGAATACAAATTAGCAATTCCAGTGCCAGCTGGCCTTCTTTGCCGCCATGTTTGTTTTTGCTTGTCCGCAAAAGTCCGGATTCACCCCAGTCCCTCACGATATGAAATCAGGCAATGTAACCACTTTTTAGACAAATGGCTAAAAGAGTTTGGATAGCTGCAAATGAGGGGTTCAGGCTGATTTATTAATTATTTGTTAGGATTCCACAAAAGCTGGAAAGAAGAACACTTTCACGGGTGGATGCAAAAATTTCCAACAATGGGTCTTGTACGTCTCATGAATCAGGTGGATCACAAAAGTAAAGCAAAGTATAGCTTCGGCAACAACATTTCAAAGCGGGAAGTGACAATGCTAGCAAAGTGAATGACGACTCCCTTAATAACTGACATTGAGTATATAAATTACTATTCTGTTCACCCATTCTTTCTGTTCATTAATGTCACATTGGTCAAAAATTGCGTTGTGAATGCTTTAATAATGTATGTTACATACAATATTAGTTATTTGATGTTGTCAAAAGAAAAACAATGAAGTTAATATTATTTTAAGGATGAAAGTAATTTGACAGGCGCTCGTTCTCATGAATTTTGCACTCCAAGAACTGAAAATTTTCTTCAATTGATGAACTTAGAGTTGAGGAGGGGAAAGAAAACAAAGATGCTCCAATGAAAGTCTAATTTATTTGAATTGTAACTACAGTGTACCTTTTATTTGCAGTCCTCTATCAGGCATTTAAGCCTCGACTTTTAGTGGCCCTGGTCAGTTTTAAATCGCCACTGGCGACTGGGCGACTGCCATTTTTTAGCCCTGAATGTTTTTTTTTTTTTCACTGATCCTTTTTTTCTGTTCTAGGCATATATGCCAGCAGTGATCAGTGATGCAGCATTTTCTTACAGTGAAGTTAAGGTACGTGGAAGATATCAGTTAATATATAATTAGCCCAGCTTACGTATCTAATTGTTCAGTAAATTGAACTGGATTGAATGCAGTGATTGGGTTAATTTGGGTTCGGTAGTTGAACACAATTGATGACCAAAAATATGCCTATATATACAGCTGTGTTTGATTCCATTCAATTTCTGAACCCAGTCAAACATAATTAAACAGTTTTAAAATCATTCAAGTATATAGATTTAGCCAAGCCTAAAAGTGGAGCTCCAATTTTTATTTGGCAATCCTATTATTCACAATGGAAAATAAAAATTGAACCAAGGATAAAATTGAACCACAACATTTACATGAGTGTGCCATCAAGACTTCCATTTGGGTGGCAATGAGAGCCTTTACATCTGGACTTAAGGGAGGAGACTCTTAATCACCATATTGTTGCTGTGGGAAGTTCCTCAGAACCATCATATCTTGGAAACCCTATTACTTCCACAGATAAGCTGCTTGGCCACGTTTGTTTTATGGGAAAGGTTTTCAAGATTTTCAAGTCACAACCATATTCAGCATGTCATTTGACCTGAATAGAAAAAATGCTAAAACTCAAACAGCATACAGTTCTCGCTATTGTAAACATTGCGAACATTTAAAGATTATCAGGATGCAAAATTTTAAGCAACAGTTTCTAGAAATTTGCTTTATTATGAATATAAAAGTTGTGATGGCACAAGCACATATCTTTATACATTTTTGTGCTGTAGTTCTTCTATTCTTTGTAAAAACAGTAATTGCATGCTTCAGATTGTAAAGAAGGGTGGGGCGATTCGCAAAAAAGTCGGAACTTTACTAGTTTCCTCTTAGTTTTACTGATTTTCTTTTTAATGTGCAGTTGCATGGGACTGGCAGTAGCTATGCGTGCACAATGTTCAGTTGTGGAATTCATATGTTCTTCTTCATTACTTCACCAATATAGTGGCAGGAAACGCTGTAAACAGCGTATGACAGAATACCATCCACAAAAATCCCTTAGCAACAATGCGAGATTTGTAGTTAAGAATCTCCACTCCTCAAGTTACAAAATCCTTTTTTCACGGTGATGTGAGATTTATCTGGATGGCAATATGGTTAATTACAGGGGGGTAACTTAATGCAGAATGAATCAAATAGTTACACCATGTTTACGTGATACCGGTATGAACTCACCCAGGTATGGCTTGCACTGTTACGAGATTTTGTGTTGTAATCATATAACAAATACAGAGAAGCAAGAGGGAACTGGGGTGAACTTGTAGCAGAATGAAAAGCATACAATGAACTGGTGTCATGCAAACACCCCCTCAGACTAAAGTTGAGCAGCTCTCAAGAATGTTTAACAACATCCTCAGATAACCAGGGGCAGTAAAACCCTGATTTCATTAAAACAGTGTAAACTCAGACTGGTGCAATTTTGTTTACATGAGACCAGTCTGAAATTCAGACTGGCATAAGTATTTACATGAGACCAACCATCTTGAAAAATACAGTTTACCTTACATCCACTTGGATTGCTTCAATGCCACTTATTTAAATGCACATGCTCAAAACTGAAAACAAATACCGTAAACTGCCGCTTATAAGCCCACCTGCTTATAAGCCCCCCCCCCGGCTATAGGCCCATCCACCTGTAAACAAAAAATACATCCGGTAATATGCCACCCCCCCCCGGATATACGCCCCCCTCTAGTTTTCCCTGTTTCCTTAATATCAAGCACTCTCACAGAAAACTGCAAAGATTAACTCTGAGCTTCTGTTTTGTTATGTTCCGGTTACGTTCGCGTTGTTGCAGTTTTGATTTTGTTGTTAAAATTGAAGTGAATTCGATTTATTGTGACATTTCAAAGGTTAATTACAAACTGGTACATTAAAAACGTATTTCGATCAACACTGCTGTGGCTCATTTTGTAACGTTTTTCTTATCCCGCTTATAAGCCCCCCCGGATATAAGCCCCTCCATTTATAAGCCCACCCAAAACCCCCGGCCTTACAAAGTTGTATCAGCCTAGGGCTTATAAGCGGCAGTTTACAGTGTCTTAAAACATTTGGGGTAGTTTTTCATGCGAGCGTGCATGCTCAGTGCATGACACAGCATGACATAATGCCAATTTTGTGAATTGTGTGCGCAGTATGGATGCGCAGAAAAAAATTGCGCAAATATCCTTAGAACCTCCCTAAAGCCACGGGCTTACTTTTGGCAACTGAGGTAATTAAACTCTGCTTTGTTTCCCATACAGGTTTTTATTCCATCAACCTGATGTCAGAAAAAATATGGCAGTTTATTGTAAGGCTTTGGTTAATAAATTTGTACTCTTAGCTACATGTATGTTCCCAGGCAGACATTATCAATTGAAATAAAAAATTTTAAGAGCAGTTTTGAAATAAGGTTTTATATTTTTGGTTTTTTTTTTGGTAAATTTTGATGTTGGTGATTAGTTTGACTGTATCCACATACACTTCATGTTCCCTCAGTAACACATCCATACACCAGTAGCATTTCAGTTATTTGGGAGTAACCCTACCCCCCCCCCCCCCCCACACACACACACACACAAGCACACACACAACTAACTTCCCAGGAATAATGATTCAGACTTATTTACTTGAATTCACTTGACAGGGAAAACTATTTCAAATGATGGATTCACCACAGTCTGATCCCCTCTTGTCAGTTCATTACATGACAGGTTTCTGACTATCCTGAAATGATTTATGAAGAGGCTTTTCTTTTTGTTTCTCTTTGCTACCAGATTATGACAATCAGTAACATTGCTCATTGGTGACATTAGATGCAGTGTAAAGGCTAATGATCAAACCAAAAACAAATTCAACCACAAGATTTACTACCATCACAGTCAGGGGTAGTAACATAGTGAGTCATAATCTGTGCATCAAATAAAGTCACTAGTGGTTACTGGACCATTTGTTATTCGCGTTGGCAACACTGTTAGTCACAAATTTTTAATTGACTGATTGACCGATTTATCAACTAAGTGGTTGAGTGGTTGATTCATGACTGATGGGTACTTAAAGAGATTGATTTTAATATAATAGTCCCTGGGCATCAATGAGAGTAAACAAGGTACACTGTTATTCCACTATAGCATCAGTTTATCATATAAGGGGGAAACACATACATGAGGGTATGAGTGTATTGCACTGTAGTGTCCCGGTTTCAAATCACTCATTGAATAAATCATTTAAAATGATAGGCAAATATTGTAGTGGAATAATAAATATCATTCAGTGGTTTTACAGATAATGGTCAAGGACATTTTACCGGTACTCATTGCTCGCATTTTTCCTCGCTCTATACCACACAACTTATCTGTCAAACCACTGAATAAGGTGGAGGTATTTTTCAATTAGTACCTTGTCTATGCAATTTGACAACTCTGCGAAAATGTAAATAAATTAAACCGTAGACTTGTGGCAGAGAAAAGGCCGAGGTAAGGTGAACAAAAATAATTATTGTGCCCAATATTTAAGTTTACAACCTAAAACTGGGGCTTATTTAGAATTTTGTAAAACAGGTTCATACCTGCCATCCATCCCCATTTAATGGGAATTGTCCCAATTTTGGAGTTTCAAAACCTAAAAAAATCGGGACATTCCGATTTTCCAGGAAAAAAAAGACAATTTGGAACTGGATTATTAAAGATTGGCCTTCAATTGGTCTTTTTTTTACTTTTCTTTTGTTTTGTGCAATACATGTGGTGCTTGAGACCATTAAACAACACCTGAGAATTCTAATGCTAAGACAGTACAGTACAGGCAATATTTTTAAAAATTAATGCAAAAACCCTAGAGCATCCTAGACCCTGCTCAGTGTTGGGGGGCAGTGGGGGGGGGGGGCAGGGCACTACCCCAGGACTGGGGTGAGCATGGGGGGGGGGGTGGTCCCTATTTCTGATTTTATAAGGTTGCCAGGTATGCAGATTCTAATTTGATGAGAGGTGTATTTACCTAAACTATAATATTGCTGTCAGGTACCACTTGAGATAATAATAATAATAATAATAATAATAATAAATAAAATAATAATAAATAAAATAAATACTAATAAATAAATAAATAAATAAAAATTGGAGTTCCGCTTTTAGGCTTGGCTAAATCTATATATTACAGTCTTTCACCCCTTCACTAGCCGATGAAATTGTTTTCGAAGGCAAAGCTGTGTTCGATTTCGAATTTATCCTCGTTATTTATCCTCCGACTATTCTTGGAGGCTAACAAAGCGTAAATCAAGGCGTATCAGAGGAAGTGATCTAATGTCTCTCAATAATTCACGCGGATTTCCGTCCATCCTGTAAGTAAACTTTTCGATTTTGCATACAGAGGGTAAAACTAAGCTCTCGAAGAATGGAAAGAAAAACATGAGGTTCTTTGCTATCCTGTCGCGATCAACAAAAAACAAGGAGCAGTGTCTCTGGCTTTTATACACAGGTTATTCGAGCAAAAATATATGTGTGCGAGTGTGCGAGCGATTGAGACTATAATAAAGTTATTTGATTTTGATTTGTAAAAACCGCCTGCCGCGAGAAAACGTGCCTCGCTTTTGCATTGAGCCGAGCACAACGAGTGTATAACTGTGCGCCCCAAAATGTATCATTGTACAATCTCTACAGGAATGATGGTCACAAGCTGCGTTTATTCCCTTCCAACTGATATAATTTCCTCACTATTTCGAAAAGTTCAGTTTTCAGTATCTTATTTTATTTATTTAATTTGCAATGTCTGCTATTTCTAGTTTCTCCGAAAGTTCTAAATACGTACAGAAACCCATCAACTGGTACGGGCGAAACTCGATTTGTGCTTGCTCAGCGTTTGCCTGTATAAATATTCTCGCGCGAGTTTTCAAAGACTCAGTCAATGCGTCTATGATTCTTGTCACCTTCTTCAGTTGCAAGTCTGAACCGCATTCTTAGATTTTATGAAAAATGTTTCGCTTCCACAAATCATTTTTAAACTGAATTAGACTACGGGAAGTCTCTCTTTCCGCTCTGACAGGGATCAGTCGAGGCCGGAACGAGCAAGCGAGCGAGCGACCGCGAAATCGCCTGCGGGGTTAAAACGTGACGCGCGTGTCGAGCCGCTAGTGTAGTGGGACTATCCCTGAGCGGAAAGAGAGACTGCTCGTAGTCTATAACTGAATGTGCCATCTTAAAAGCAGGAATGTTTGCCACCGTCACAAAGAAACAAATAGTCTTCGCTGATTGAGTTTCAGCCAGGGTTTCAACTCTTCCTTTTTTTGTTTTTGTTTTTGTTTTGTTTTTTTCTCAAACTTCATCGCTATGAGAAGTGAGAAGACTATTTATGGCTCAGGTTGATCACGTATTTCGCGAAAAGCTGCTTTCCGACTAAAGGTCGCTGCTTTGAACTTTTTAAATATTTCTGTGTTCATTTTGCCAGTTCGAGACTCAGTTAGGCAGGCCGCTCTCGTCCTTAACTCTACTTACTGTGGCCGAGTAGGCTGACAAATTGTTTCAAGAAATTATCTGATCACAAAGGCTTTGTAACCATAGCTTTCGTCTCTTATTCACGGACGGGTCATTATTATCATATGTTTGTTTGTTTGTTTGTTTGTTTGTTTGTTGTTGCTTTTTTTGCTTTTTATCAACTGCTACATATTTCTTGTGACAACAGCAAACACAAACTGGCAAAAGATGTGACATCTTGGCAGCCCTGCTCGTGATAGACTGCGAGTAGTCTCTAATTTTGGCGATGGCGATTGTGGGGTGGGCGAAATACACACTCGCGCGCGCGCGAAATTTCGAGGCGACGTGACGCGAAGGGAGCGCCGAAAATGAGATCTAATTTTTGGCGCTCCCTGCTCGTCGGGTCGCGTCACCTCGAAGTTTCGGGCGCGCGCGTGTGTGTATTTCGCCCACCCCACAATCGCCATCGCCAAAATTAGAGACTACTCGCAGTCTATGCTAGCGAAAGATGAGTCATCTTAAGAGCAGGGATGGTTGCTACCGTCACAAAAAACAAATATTCTTCAACTGAGTTTCAACTCTTCCATATTTTTGCTTAAACGTTACTCCTGTAAGAGCTGAAAAGACTCGTAATGTTACTCACAGGGATTGGCCTGTATTAGCTAAATTATGGACTGACAAAATGAACATCGCAATAACTGAAATTTCAAATATCTTTCCATGAATCAGAGTTAGTAAGTGGCAAAAATACTGTCAACTTAGTGGACAGTCCTTCTAACAGAAGAGGTGGCTCTTGCATCGTCTGACTTGTTTAATAGACCGAAAAAGCAAAGCCGATTTCAAACACTACTGATTTCTTCTGATTCTTTCCTTAACATCTTACTGCAACCAGACCTTGTAAACAAATTAATGTGGATTAGCTAAAATTAATTTTAAGAAATAAATTTGGTATCCAACTTGTCATACAATGCTGTTTTGCGTTTGTTCGGTCCACACAAATTCCCGCCGAAATTATAGACATTATAGTGCTTTTATTGAGCACTGATCCATTCACTGATCGGGGGCGTTCCTGCCTTTACGCGAAATACGCAAATGCGTACCAGAATTTCTCGCCTTTAATATGATATTTTTCTATTTGACGGCTTATAATATAGAAGAGGAAAGTAGAACTCAAGTATAAGTAGATAAGGTAATGTTGTGCAGTTTCAATATTGGCATTTTCTTCAACACACTTCATAGTACGGAGGAGCGCGCCCGGACGTATTATATTCTCTCTTCGTCTTGTACTTTCAAGTAAAACTGATATAAGTGCGTGCAATTGTATAACAGGAGATACAAACACTGCTGGAAAACGAAATTAGCTGTAGCCTATGTTATTATGCGAGAACGACAATACGATTGAAATAATAAATGTTTTTTCTGACTGTAATCATAATCTGTAACTATGTTTGTCTCCCTTCGGCTAAGGGAAGGACCATTAGAAAAGTTATGGGGGAGGGGGAGGAGGGGGAGGGGGCGAGCAAAGTACAAAAAAATTCATGTAACGGAAAATTGAATGAAAAAATTCATACACAACGAGTAGCCCAGAAAAAAAGTTCCTGCATACGGAAAAAAAATATTCCTACAAAGGAAATGTTAACAAAAAAATTCGTGCAGCTCGAAAATTCCTCCCCCTTCCCCCCCACCTCAATAACTTTTCTAATGGTCCGTCCCTAAGTATCAATCTGACTTTGCGTGCTGCCAAAAAATGTCTGGGAACGCCCCTGCTGATCGAAGCCGATCCAAAATAGTGGCGAGAAAAACCTGGCATGTAATTCATGTAACTTCGCGTTTGTGATTAGCAATGATTTATAGCTGTAATGAGTCGACGAAATCTTAAATGCAGCCAAGCCATATCTGAGATAAATAACAACACTGTTAAATTCAGAGAATTACAGATCGAACACGTGGGGTAGTCTCTCATATACCGGACATGTGGCTTTGTTCAGTTCTTGTAGCCCTCTAATATTTTCCCATGCCGACAAGACTACTGAGCTAGCAGCTGCAATTATACCGGTAATGATTTTGCGCGGCTTACATACAGATTCAACTTAACAGAGTCTACTACGCGAGACTTTTGTAAAGGACATCGGGAAGATTTTTCTAACCTTGTTCACTGTAATCTAGTCTGAATTTATCCCATTGTTTGATACAAAACGAAAACAAGATGTCGATTCCCAGACTTCAAGTATAACGTCAATCTAATCACATCGCTTTTAGGCTTCGGAAACGAGTGCACTGACGGTATTGGAAGGAAAATAACCACTGAAATCAGCGTTTTACAACCATTTGTGACATCGCATCGTTTCTCAAGAAAATGAAACCAGAAACTGCAAGAAAACACTTCATTGAACCTTTTCGTTACTGGCATCCGGTGACAAATAATAATGTACAAAAGTCAACAGTCAAATACTAGTTGCATCCAACGAACAGAACAAGCGTCATTATTTTGCTTTTCGTCGCGTTTTTTTTTTTCATTTGTTTATTTTTCGATTGCTTACACCTTGAGCGGTCTCACCTTGCCGCAGATAAATTTTATAAACGAGTTTTTGGTTCGAATTTCCTATTCGAATTTCCTATTTCCTGTTTCCTGTTTCCTATTTCCTATTTCCTTTTTCCTATTTCCTATTTCCTGTTCGAATTTCCTAGTTCGAGTTATTGGTTCGAATTTCCAAAATTGTCTGGTGATGACTTCTGAATGATGCGTAACACTCCTCTATGGGAAAATCAAGTCACGTTTTATTATGACTTGATGACATGTATAAGTCTGTCCTTACGTCTTCGCGGTTCTGTTTTACATTTGGTGCAGTGACATTTCGATCATGAAGCAGCAGATTAAGACGCCTTGCGGTAAGCCCATTAGATACGCTTGAAAAACCCCTCACAAATTCTTAGAAAAGTTTTCTAAGAATTTGTATGGGACAACAGGAGGTACTTACAGTTCGCGCTTTCTCCGTCCTGTCATGAATAATCTAGAACGCCTACCCGTTGTATGATGAGCCCCCCCCGGGGGGGGGGGTACTCCATTCATATTTGGGTATAGGTGAGCCGCTGATGGTTTGAAACCCTGACCCTGTTTAGGACAAAAAAATCCTAAAATACATACCCTGTTTAGGACATCAAGCTCAATTTTATTACCCTGATTAGGACATGCAACACCCTGTTTATAATTAGGACAGACTCCCGCGAAATTATATACCCTGTTTAGGACAGACTTGCAGGAAATCTCATACCCTGTTTACGACAGAGAGGCCAAAAACCATACCCTGTCCAGCGGCACATCCCCGTATAGGCCACATAAGGGAGTACCCCCCCCCCCCCCAGGGATGAGCCGACTTTGATAGGAATCACGTAAAGCTGCTTAGACAAAAACCACTAGTGCTCCATGGAGTTCCCTAAGCGACTCTGAGTGTTTTAACATGACTTCTTACAGAAAATGTTTCCACGGAAAACTTGTTCCTAACCGAGATAGAGCTTAGTTATGAAATTTGAAACATTAGAAGATAATAATTAGATTGATCCGAATTTGCGCAAACGCAAGACTGCAGAATGTTCCGTTTTGCGAAACGTAAAGCGTCTTGCTCATTCTTGTCAATTTTGACTCCGTTTCTAAAACATTCTAGCTGTATATAATGTGTTAAAGCTAACAACTCATAACGGGTGTAGAGAGCGTGCTAGAACTGAGTGGTGATAAGTTCTATGTGGACTTTACTTCTGCCCAAGTTTATAGCATTTAAGCTCCGAAAATACACTTTATCCGAGTAGCATCCTTGTATACTCAGGCCCCGTCTATATGGAGAAAAGTTGTCCCGCCGAGACAACTTTACCAAGTGTTTATGTGATAAATAGTTAGCCGCGAATAGCGAGTCAAAGTTGACCCTTCTAAACTGGCGCCTCTCGGTAGCCTTGGCCGAGGTTTCTGATTTCACCAGATGTAATCAAACCTAGTCTCCACATTGACAGAGAAACTCGGATGCATAGTCTTAAACGCTTTGTGTTCATTTCCGATTTTTATAGCTGGCAGTAGAAGACTAGAATTTAACTATGAATTTCTAGCGAAAGAATTTTCATGCTGCATGTTATTGTTTCAATTTCTGTGTTCAGAGATTTCTGCCCTTTTCCGCGACAATGCCGTGCTGTATTTCTTACTTACACGGTGATTACTATAGGAGATATAACTTTTACTCGGCCCATTGAGGTCCGGGACCAAACAGCTACACTACGGCCCCAGTTATATGGTCTCGGGTCACGGCACGAGACAACCTTCCCCTTTAGTTATCCTGGACGAGCTTAGTTTTCACCTATTTCTTTGACAAGTTCAATGAACAGTTTTCTTGAGTACCATGAAATAGTTTCGGGGAGGCGAGGGTAGCATTAACATGGCTGTTAAGGCAACTTTATCTCATATTAACACTTTGGTTCCCTTTTTCTTACTCAGGACGACTTTTTTCGCACCGCGAGTCACGTAACGTCTGGTTTTTGGGTTAAAAGCGACTATTTCTAGTACATATCGGCATTTTTGCAAAGGACTGCTTAAATTAACCCTCGGACGTACAAGGGTCTAACTCTAGACCTGGCGTTTTCAGTAGCTGTGTTCCTATCCCCAAGACACAATCGGTTGCTATGCTTACGACATATGACGTCATAAGTAGCAGGTGTTCAAGCCATTTTTGAAGAAAAATTCCTGTTTTTTACCCTTTTGGGTGAAAAATGCAAAAAATGTCAACAAAAAGCAGCAAAATGTTTAATTATGTCATATTCTACATGTTCAGCGTCAAAAATTTCCAATTTTAAATGTTTTTTAACGATTTCTAATTTTCGGTAACATCCAAGATGGCGGCCAAGATGGCAGCCATCTTGAATGACGTCAGAGGTCCCCCAGCAGCGTGGCAACCCATAATATGTACCTCATCTTTTAGAGCACATCATAGGCTTTCTACTTAAGGTAAAATCTTTTCAAAATATTATAATATAACGAAACCCAAGGGGGGGGGGGTTCCATCAACCCCCCCCCCTTGTACCACCATGGTGGGGGTGTGACTTTGCCGAGGGTTAAGTCGCTTTTGTAAGGGTCAAGCAGAATGATAGCTAGGCGTGACAGCTTTGTAGTGTTAAAGCATACCTGGTTGCTCCCAGTTCAGTATAAAGAATGTTGATGTTTCTAAGAAAGTACATTGGGACAGAAATCCTACTTTCCAAACATAAACTGCGAAATTGAAGAGGAAATCTGAGAAGAGCTTCAGCTCGAAGTAAAAGAGATGTTTCAGTTTCGCAGCTGTTGATGTTTGCTCAATGCATTTCTCTTCTTACAGTACGTAAGGCAAAATGCTTTAATTTCTGATTTGAAACATTTGTACCTACCTTCAAAAGGATACATACATATGTACGAAGGGATACATACACCATATGTACCAATACAAATGGTGTCAAAACTTTTTTATAAGAACTCCTGACACTGAAAGCAGCAATCCAATCATATTCCAATTTAATTCCCATGTTCTTAGCCAACAGTTTATTTGAAGCTTTTGGACTGGCTGGATTTGTTCTTTTGATTTTTTTGTATGCTTGTTTGTTTGTTTGGTTTTCTTTGTGAATTGCAGTTTCCTGGTAAATAAGCTCTCCCAAAATGCAACCAAAAGGCTAAGAAAGACATCACTACAATGCTATTAGAAATACCTATTCGCTCTAATTATGGCCTTTTTTATGTAGCTAGTCCGCTTTAGAAAACAGAATTAATGTAGAAAAAAGTTATATGAACAGATTAGTACAATCGAATTATTGCAATTAAGTTATCTCAGGAAATATAACTGCAGTCCCATGCTAATCTATTTATTTTTAATCAAGAGACAGTGAAATTTAATTATAAAGTATCCCGGAAACTGCAATTCATTAAACTAACATAAAAAAGTCCATTAAAAATAACGTTTAGATTTCTGAAACGGCTTAGGGAATACCTGGTTACCCAGGTTTAGCGTCAACATTGAATTTAGTCAAAAGAGTACAAGCAAACACACAAACAAACAAACAAACAAGACAAAACAAAACAAAACAATATCAATGAACCCAGAAGATGGTACTGAGCCCGATCTGAATAGCTTTAATAATAAAAATGAAATGAACTGAAAGAGAATAAAGGGACGAGTTTGTACAAGATGAGTTTCTAAAGAAACTTTGGGGCTTGAATCGTGGAGGAGTGAAGTAAGGATTGTATTATGGGTTTCAGGATTTTCGAAAGTGATTTTCCTCGTTTGAGGCGTCTGCACCTATACAACCTACAACCTTTTCAAAGCTAAAACGTAAAAAAAAAACAAAGAAAAAAAACAGAAAAAAACATCCAATACAACTGAGACAGGAGTATGGTATGCAAAAGAAAACGTGTTTAAATTTTACATAAAGGAAATCATATGATTCGCTGTCATCTTCAGTGGATAAGCTCATCTGACAATATCCTAAATTCGAAATTTAAAAAAAACTGCTCTTTCTATAGGGACAAGAAATCCAAACGGTGAGATAACTGCCTTTCCTCAAGTTTCCGTGAAGAAGGTTCCTGGGACAGGGCATTTCACATTTTTCTCTTGGTCGTCATGGTGTGATTTCTGCGAAAAAACGATTTGAGTAAATTTGCACAGCAGTAAATCGCAAGATATATTTCATATACACAACAGCAGATGTTACACATACTCTGTCTCGATCTCGTTGGTTTCGAAAAACAGTTGTTCTCTGCTAAAGCTCTTTCCAGGAACAGCTGAATTGTTGATGGTACATAAAAGACACCCCTGAAAGGCTGTCACGTCAGTTAATGTGACCTTTGGCTCATGCAAAATAAATTAGGCAAAACGTTTGGAGAGGTCTTTGAGGTACTTCGGCTGTCAAGAATCTTGAATGCCGGATAATACACAAGAGATTTCGGTGGCGATTGCGTTTTGGTATTTTGCGGTTCCTCTAAAAAAGGAATAACCCCGGTAAGTAAGCTTGTGCTTATCATTTCCCTGCAAATATCTTGCAAGCATAAAGGATTCCAAAATTTAACACGGAAAGCAAAAACAACACAGAGGTCAGGTTTCCTTGTTGACGCATTCCGTTCCTCTCGATGGAGTGCTTGTTAAACAAGAGAAGTGATGCTTAGCCATTACATGGCGAGCTTATCACTAACTAGGTCATTTGCTTGCAGCAAAAATATGCTGAGCAGACCTGCTCTGAAATAGAGATGAAGAGTGTTGCGTTTTTAAACGTCTATTTGGCTTAGCATGCGCTTCACAAGTTTAAGTTTACACGTTAAGTCATCCTGGTTCCTTACTACTTTCTGCTGATCGGTTGAGCAAAATAGTTGACACCTTTATTTGATGATCTCACAAGGTGCAATCTTTTGGTCTACACCTTTCTGGTAAGAAAAGAGATACAACAACTCTGATCGTGGGTCCATATGACACAGCCACATCGGATGCAAGAAAACAAATTTACAACGCAGTCATGTAGTTATGCACAAGCCCCTCTAAAGAGAAATGTTCTGTATCTCTGAACACGACAACTTAATTCAGTAAACAAAATTTATGTTTTATAGCAAATTGCGTGGAAGGCAAAGCGTAGATATATTCTTCTTATTGTAATTTAGTTTTAATTTTATGACCAACCTCGTTCCCAGGACTTTTTCCCTTTTTAAAATTTTAAAAAGGGAAAAAGTCCTGGGAACGAGGTTGTTTTATGACTTTAAATGAGACCGACCCCGACCGAGGCTCCAGTCGAGATATCGACATTCTAAATAAATATTAATAAAATTTGAGCAAAGGTGTATTGATTGGCTGGCGTAAGTTGATTTCATATCATGCTCCAGTAATTTCCTTTTTAGCAGTGCTGCTAGGCAACGTCAAACTCTGAGTGACGACCAAGCCCAAGAAACTTTCAAGCTTAATTGAAATCCTTAAATCAATAACTCTTTTGATTCTTGGAAAGCATCGTCTACCTAAAACTATGCACAGCACAAGATCCCAATGCGACAGAAACACCATTACAAGTTATCTTAGCACTTAGCCAGGCTATGTTGTTTAACCCTATTCAGACCCGGGGGGTGGGCGGATTCTGCCCGCACGGACTTTGGACGTTTATAACTTTTTAAATAAGCAAGCTAAAGCCGCCAAAATTGGTGACTTTTCCTAAAGTTTATCTGGGAACAATTTGGTGTAGTAAATGCTTGTCTATTAAGTTTGACGTTACCATGGCAACCACTTTTTGACAAGCGGTTTTTTCAGAATTTTGAATTTCTTAACTTTTAAATCAAAAATAATTACTTTTCTAAAGCAAATTTTGCATTTTTAGATCATTTCCATGTTAATTTATTGATATTGATCACTTCCTGATCAATTTTGGCGGTTTTTGAAGGTTTTTGGAAAATTTAAGAAATCCAAGATGGCGGATCTAAGATGGCCGCCGTTTGAGAACAAAACGTTATTGTGACGTCATATGACGTCATCAGCCGAGGTTGCGGACCTCAATGGAAACATATTTGGACGTACTATCATAGCTTGTCATAGCTTTAATATTCTCCGAGTTAAGAGGTGGGGGCGGAATCCGTCCCCCCCCCCGTCTCACAATTACAAGACCAAAAAAGCCCGGTCTGAATATAGTTAATATGTACCGAAAATTGAAGTCCTTAGAAATAAGTTCAGACGCCCTTAAAATGCACACTCGAGCCTCCTGGACGTGGCAATTTCCATGCATGACCACTTCCAATTTGAATTTAAATTCAAATAATTTCCAAAAGTTTCGGATAGCATAATTATACAGTGTACAACACAGATAAGAAAAGCACTAAGGGTAATAAGGACAAATAACAAGTTGTAAACTTAAATCATATAGACACTGCAGAAAGTGACTTTATCAAGGTAATCGTATCCATTATTTTGAGGAGACGTATCCCATGGCTCTAGAGTAGTTGTCGATGTTTCTGTTTCTGTTTTCATTTGTTTGTTTGTTTGTTTGTTTTTATTTTTGCTGTGTGTTTGTCTTCTTTTGTGATTTTGTTGATAATGAGGTTGTCTGATCTTGCTTGTACTGTAATCCGTAGGAAAAGTGCACCCATGGTAAGGTTTTACTTTCCCAGAAAACGGATAACACTATGATATTAGTTCGACGTTTATAACACTTCATGTAACCTTTTCTGTCAGGCGTCTCTTTGAAACCTTTCAGCAAACCATTGGGAATACCTTGGTTGTCAATACGAGGAATATCGCTTTTGCATCAGAAAGGTTTTACTTTTTCGTCGACTTTCTTCGTAACCAAAGGACTGAATTCTGTAAGTATCGTCTTGTCATAAAGATTACTTAATGCCCATAGTTCTCGACGCATTTCACAAACCAAGAAAAGAAATTACAACAACTACCTCGGGCTTTTTCTGACGGCCTGTATAAAATTGTCTGATTGTGCAGGGATAGCATTTGCGCTATGCACGCAAAAAGACAACAACAACGTTGACAATTAAGTGAATTGTTTCTGCAAATAAAGCTTGTGAGTTGTACCTCGATGTTGGTGAGCAGCAATTGTTGTTGTTATTTTTTTTTGGCAGTTGATTACGAAATACGTAGAACAGAACTAAGCGATCCTCAGTCGGTTTAAGGCATCCAGTAAATATCCTGATAAATTATTTACAAAAGAAGACCTTAAATCTCATGAAGGTTAGAAATGATGATAGACGAAGTTTCGCTATCACCAGAATATGGGTTTTGTAAGTTACTTTAACGGGATGTCTTCATACTAGGGCAGCACCGAGTTACTGCACGATTTTACTGAACATGCCATCATCTTTCAGACAAAAAGCAATCCGTTGTTGTCTGGAAATAAAAGACAAACCTAAGGGAAGATTAAAAGTTCTAGCCATGCATGGTCGTAAACGAGTAATATTGCAAAATGGAAACGTAATACAAAACCGCAATTCACTTGGAAAGTACGCGTATCGTGATTAACCCTAGGGTGTACAGGGGGATGCCCCCCCCCCCAATAAGGTTTTCCTTGAATTTTTCCAAGACGATTTTTCATCACCACCTGCCGTTTTCAGTAGCTGTAGGCATATCCCTTGGACACATTTTGACACCAGTTTGGTGAGAAAGGTTGCTATGGTTACGAGATATGACGTCATAAGTAGCAAGTGGTCAAGCCATTTGTGGGTAGAACTGTTTTTTCGCCTTTTTTAGGTGAAAAAAGCACACATTGTACACAAAAAGCAGCTAAGTGTTTAATTATGTCATATTTACGTGAACAATTTCCAGTTTCCGCCGTTTTTTTATAATTTTTAATTTTTGGTAAAATCCTAGATAGCGGCCATATGACGTCACAGGCCCCCAGCAGCGCCCCAACCCATGATATTTAACAATTATTCTACGAGGGCGCGCTGGATATCGAATGATAGATAACCAACGAGGCGCGTAGCGCCGAGTTGGTTATAATCATTTGATATCCAGCAAGCCCGAGTAGAATAATTGTTTTATTAAAAACTTAACCACTATTAAAAAAATTGTCAAGAAAGAACAGGAAAAATGAGAAAAGAAATTTAAACGGAACAATAATCGCTCACATGACTGAACGAAAAAGGCGCCAAAACCTTGCGAAGTGTTGCAGCGTTTCATTGCAAAGCTGAATGAATCAATGAAAACTGCTCGAAAGTGAACAAAGTAGCACAAGTTTTGGAAAGAAATCTTCTAATTATTGGCTTTGAAATATGGTACATGTTTGATTTTTCCTGAAACATTGTTGTTAACATCGTTCAAAGCAGATTGAAGCTGTACAATTTCACCATATTAGCTGCTGGAGTTGAAACTGAACAAGTTTGTAATCTGTTCGCACAACGGAGCCATCATGTGCGTGTTTCATCGAACTGAAGACAGAACAAATTTGAACTTGAAGAGGTAATTTCCATGCAGCTCAGAAGCAAGATTACTGTAGTGAGGAACATTAGAAGTCATCATCATAGTTTGTTAAATGCAAAGTGCAAAATGCAGTTGTTCTCGGTTTAGAGGTTGCGGACGGAATGGTAAGCTTAAAAACAACATTCAAACAACTGGAAAAGCGATTCAACTCCGTTTACATGGCATCCGATTTCTATCTGAGCATTTGGACCTGTTGGAACACAGAGCTACAACGAGTGCAGGTAAAGCAGTGTCAATTTTGCGTGTTACATGCAAAGGCGAAAAAAATCTCGCCCTTTCTTCCTTCTTGGTAGTTTGCCGCTGTATTTTTTTAGTAAACTTACTTGTTTAGACTGCTTTATGATTTTCGCACGACTCGCCATGAATTTGTGTGATAGTTTTTATTAAATGCTCCTGCCCCATTTCACTGTGTTTTATTTTATGTCTTGTCTTGACAATTTGAAGTGAAAAGCTTTCCTGATAAAACCTACCGTGTTCAATTTCAATGATCGACGTGACGATCGATGAAAGAAATTAATTGTAAACACGACGCTTAATGCTTAAATTTCTATTTCTGCACAGTTTCTTCAAACAATTTTGACTTGTGTTAGACGACGCTGTTGGTGATGCTTGTTGGAGACGATGTTGGAATTTCTGCTTAATTTAAATTCGCTGCCAAGTGATTTTTCTCGTCCATTTTTCTCGTCGGGTTGCTCGCGAGGAAAAAACTTTCAGCTCACTTTGTTGTTGAGTGTTCATTGACCATATTTGTCGCAGCAGGTATATGAGCTGATAGCCTAGCTCCGTTCAGCCAATCAAAATGCTAGACATCCAATATACCTAGTCCAGTTTTTAATAAATATAATATATCATCTTGTAGAGCACATCAAAAGCTTTCTACCAAAGGCAAAATCTCCCCAAAATATTAAAACACAGCAAATACCCAGGGGAGGGTTTCCATCAACCCCCCCCCCCCCTTGTACCACGGTGGGGTGTGACTTTGCTTGTACGTCCGAGGGTTAATTCATTAGGTCCATCAATGTTTCCTTTTTCTTTCTTTATTTAGTGATCATTATTGTTCTTCTGTTTCGGTTTGTTCTTTTTTTTAGTTAATTAATATATTTACATATTTTTAATAGGCAATTTTCCGTGCAGTCATCTGAACTAAATGGAAGCCTAGAAAGTTTTCTTGGTGCAGGCGTTTGGAAAATACTGCCTCGCGACGAAAAAGAAATCGCCATTTATCCTTTTCAGTAGTTGGCATGTTGCCACCATTATATTGAAATTAAACTCGATGTTTGTTTTGCAAGAACGACCTCCCCTTGAAAGCTTATCATCGGCATCAACATTTCATCTAGTTAAAAAACAAACAAACAAACAAACAAGCAAACAAACAAAAAAGACAAAACAAGACAAAAGAAAACAATACTGATGAAGAAAAAGAATGGTATTAAGCCCGATCTGAACAGGTTTATTGCTGTTTCCGGCTAACAAAAATAAAATAAAATAAATAAATAAATAAATAAAATCAAATAGAATAAAGGGAAGAGTTTCTACAGGACGAGTTTCCACAGAAACTTTGGTGCTTTTTCTGTAAGCCGCGTGAAGCACTTTGGTTTGATATCAACTGAGTTGATCCTAGGCAAAGTGGTGACGATGAGGATATTTGTGCGCCAAGCGCCTCCGCCAGCTCGAATCAAAGGATTTTATTATGGGTCATGCGCATATCATTAGTTCCTTGATCTTTGAAAACGATGGTTGCTTTCTATTGTGCTATACCGATCGGTGAGAGACAAGTGGAACTAACCAAGGAAAAAAGGAACGAAATTGGTCGATAGAAACAAAATTTCCAACCACACCGAAGCGTTCCATTTACTCTTCGACCGAAATTTCGATTACTTCTCAGTGAAGTGGGACTGGAAACAAGAATCTTTGAAAATGGAACGGCATGTTTCAGTCGGAGGAGGGGACCACCTCTGAAGGTGAGCCACTTTTACCGGGAAATTTCCACCTGGACCGAAGCGTTCCATTTATGTTTCGACCGAAATTTTTCGGAAATTTTGGCATAATGGTAAGCACCCGATGCTCCTCGATCGAGACGTCTGTAGTACCGGCGTTCTGCAAGTGCTTTTTTGTACTTCAGAAATTATGAGTATGGCCAATCTGTTTTTCTCCTCCGCCTTGTCCCTTTCCTTTGATTTCCTTTTCTTTAATTTTTCGTGTGATTTTGAGGCTGAGCGTCGTTTGAGCGTCGTTCCAGCGAAAATACCCAAATATTCGGAGCCACCTTTTCAAAAATCCAGCGAAGAGAGAGAGAGAGAGAGATTATACAGATAAATCGTCTAGATTAATGCCGTTATTCAAGTTTCCGCGAAATAGGTTCCTGGAACGGGATGTTCGACATTTTTCTCTTGGTGGAGTGATTTCTGCCCCCCACCCTCCCCCCCCAAAAAAAAAGGCCCGCAATAAATTTCAACAGCTGTAAATTGCAATATGTTTAATATACACAGCAGCGAATATTTTGAAAAAGGAGCTTTCCAGTTCCTTCCCGGAACAAATAAAGTGTCAATGTTACATGAGAGAAATTAAGGCTGTCACGTCAGTTAGTGTGACCTTTGGTTCATGCAAAACCAACTAGGTCCAGCGTTTGGAAAGGTCTTTGAGGTAGTTTGGCTGTCAAGAATCATGAATGCCAGAGAATACACAAGAGATTTCGGTGGCGGTTACGTCTATGTATTTTGCGGTTTCTCTGAAAAAAGAATAACTCCGGTAAGTAAACTTGTGCCGTTATCATCTCCCTGCAAATGTCTTGCAAACTTAAAGAAGTCCAAAATTGCAGGAAGCATTAAAACGACACAGAGGTCAGGAGTCCCTGTTGACGCATTTCGTTTCTCTCGATGGGGAACTCGTTAGGCAAGGGAAGTGATGCTTTACCGTTACATGACGAGCTTATCACTTAATCGTTCATGCCCTTGCAGCAAAAATATGTTGACTTGCTCTGGAATAGAAGCAAGAGTGTTGCGTTGTCTAACTCGTCTACTTGGGTTGACATGCGCCACACAAACTTAATTTACACATACAGTCATCCTGGTTCCTTACTAGTTTCTGCTGATCGGTTGAGAAAAAGAAAAGATGAAACCTTTATTTGACGATCTTACAAGGTAGAATCTTGTGATCTACAACTACGTACTAAGAAACAAGATACAAGGATTCTGATCGTGAGTATAAGACACCGCCACAGCGGATGGAACAACGCAGTCACGCATTAACACTCAAATGAAAATTGTAGCCTACGCACAGCCCCTCTAAAGAGAAAATTTTGGATTTATCAACTGAGTTTCGAGCGTTAGCCCTTCGTCAGAGCGAATGCGATTTGCTCTGACGAAGGGCTAACGCTCGAAACGACAGCTTTCAATGTCTTTACGGTGGCCAATTTACCTTATCAACTCAGTTGATCAATCCAAAATTTTATGTTTCACTTCCCCACCGACGCAGCACCATAGTTTCTTTAGAAACTAGCCCCCTGTAAATAGAACTGCTCTGGTTCTCCGGACACGATAATCTCAGTAAACAAAAGACTTTTTTTTTTTTTGAAGGCAAAGCGTACATACATCTAACTTATTTTAATTTTAAGTCTACTTTGATGACTTCAAAGGAGTTTGATCCCAACCGAGGGAGGCTTTTTCTAGTCGAGATATCGAAATTCTAAGAAAATAATTTGACCAATGATGTAGTGATCTGCTAGGCGAAGTTTATTTCATATGCACTCCCATACTTTACTTTTTACCAGTGCTGGCTGGCTAGCGTCAAATTAATAATCAAGGCCAAGAAACTTTCAAGTTTAATTGAATTCCGTAATTAAATTAATTATTCTTTTTATTCTTGGAAAGCATGACTTGTGCCCAACACAATGCCAATGCAACATATCTGTTGGAAAAATAAAAGGCGACAGCACCAGATCCCAATTCTACAGAAAGGCCAACAAGTTATGTTAGCTCTAACCAGTCTATGCTGATAAATATGTACCGAAAATTGAAGTCAGGATAATTAAGTTCAGACTCAATTAAAAATACACGCTTGAGCCTCTCGGACGTGGCGACATTGACATTTTTCACGCATGACCACTTCCGATTTCAATTTGAATTCAAATAATTTCCATAAGTTTCGGACAGCATAGTTTTACAGTGTGCGTGACAGATTAGAAAACTTCTAAGGGTAATTCTGGAAATTATTCAAAGCGTAAATCATATGGAAACAGAAAAAAAAAAAAGAAAACAAAAGAATTCTTGATTCGGAAACAGGAGACTCGTTCTGTTATCTGGGAAATCATTCCGTTATTGTTCGAAAACCTTCTCTGTGTGATTTAGAATTATACT
This sequence comes from Siderastrea radians, assembly GCA_964017195.1. Classification (NCBI taxonomy): domain Eukaryota; kingdom Metazoa; phylum Cnidaria; class Anthozoa; order Scleractinia; family Rhizangiidae; genus Siderastrea; species Siderastrea radians. The sequence goes on from OZ024899.1 coordinate 19,877,092, forward strand.
AAGGCACTTGTCAGTGTTTTTGTTTTCTTGGTTTTTTGTTTGTTGTTGTTTTTTTTTATACATAGTGAGGCCATCCTGATCTCTACTGTAATGTTATCTGTAGAAAAGTGCGCCCTTGGTAAGATCTTACTTTCCCAGAAAAAAAAAACTGTGACGAAAGCTCAACGTTTAAAGCAATTCAAGTGACCTTTCCTGTCAGATGCCTCTTTGAGACCTTTCACCAAACTTTCATGAATAGCTTTCATTTAAAAAGACTTCGTTTGTTTCTGAAATTAAAAGACAAATCTAAGGGGATGATTTAAAGATCCAGCCATGCATGGCCGTAAACAATTATCACTACGCCAGCAAATTCCGCGTGTCGTGTTTCATTTCATATTTCATTAGCTTCACTAAATTTTCCTTTCTTTTTTTTTCTATTTGTTTTTTGTCTGACTCTTTGTAGTTAACTAATTAATTTACTTATTTTGTAGGAGTCAATTTTCAACGCAGCAATGGGCAAGGCGGCGTAGAAGGTTTTGTTGGTGCGAGCGTTTGGAAAATAATACCCTGCGACAAAACAGAAATCAGCATTGATTGAATAATTCTACGATTTATCCTTTGCAGCGTCTGGCATCTTGCCACCATTGAAGTTACGCTTGTTGTTTGTTTTGCAAGAACGACCTCCCCTTGAAAGGTTATCACTAGAATTTATTATTCCGGGAAAAAGGTCGTTGTTTGTTATGTTTATAATGCAGCTATAATGGTTTCTTGGAAAAGGCTGCGTCTGTTTATTCAAGGTCGGCGCTGAGCGATCGTGTACTACAAGCTTATAAAATGTAAATTATAAGTATTGTAATAAACGCTTCAGGTACGTAAACGAGCTAAAATCGAAAAGTAGAATCGAGCACTACTTTTTGCAACAATTCCGGCAACACTTTATTATTATTATTATTATTATTATTATTATTATTATTATTATTATTATTAATGGTAATAGGACTGAGTGGGGTCCAATTCGGTCTGTAATCAGACGAGTGATTGACAAAATCGCGGGAGTCCGATTTGTTTAATCACGAGTATGATTACAGACGGAATTGGATGACACGAAGTCCTGTTACCAATTAATCATATCTATAACAAAATTCGAGAAAGAAAAAGGAGAAGACGTACCAAAGAAGGAATAGACAACAGTTTTATTTGCGAAATACGTTTTAAAAAAAGCTTATTCAAGTGTAACTGATCCATTAGCGCTCGGGATTAGCGCGCGCGCTCTGACGTGTACTGTCCAATTACTTAGGCATGACGCGTACACTGTCCAATTACACTGTCCAACTGTCCTATTAATGCTAAAATCAAGGCTGGTGATAGCCAATCAGATTCGAGAATTTTGTTATAGTTATGATTATGATTATTATTATTATTATTATTATTATTATTATTTTTCAATCACTGCTTAGTTTCAAACGTTCACTGCAACTTGTCTTGCAAACCTGCAAGGCATACTTTGCGGGCAAGTTGCACAAAGCAAACATTCAACCTTATATTTCAGATTTGTGTACAACCTGACAATTTCAAGTCAGTGTATAAGCATTGGAGCAAATCCACGATGCTTGTGACGTTGTCGATTCTCTCCCTTTTCTGTTTCACCCAAGTAAGTGGCGAAAATCAAAACAAGACCTTCAATGAAGTAAACGTCAGCACCGTCGTTGGTAACAAGACCTTCACACGTGCAGATGGGCCGTACCTCGTCACTAGAGACTTGGCCATTGCTCGAAATGCAACTCTTTCAGTGGAATCAGGTACGGAAGTATGGCTTGTTCCAAAGGTGGCAGTTCACGTTTATGGAACGCTAATCGCCGAAGGGACACATTCGCAGAGAATTACCTTCAGGTCGATTTCTTGTAATGAAACTTCATTCTGCAATAACACCAGATCTCTCGATTATTACAACACTGGAATAAGACTTGTCGACGGAACGTCACACAACAACGGCCGCTTGGAATTACAGTGGAACGGGCAATGGGGAACTATTTGCGATCGTTACTGGGATTACCGCGATACCGAGGTAGCTTGCAGACAACTTGGCTTCCTTGGAGCAAAAAGGCATTATCGTCACTCCGGCAGCGGCAACATCTGGATGAGGAATGTTGCGTGTAGAGGAAACGAAAACAGTCTCTGGCGTTGTAGTTACTATGGAATTGGAAATACGGGATGCGGTAAGTAAAAGTAGTTTACTTTTTTTAGAAAGCCTGTGAACTGCTCTACAAGACTCAGTAAAGATTATGGTCAGTGGTGCTGCCAGGAGCCAAGATGTCCGCTATACTGAATTTTAATCAAAAATTAATTTATTACAAAAACAGCGGACATTACAAAATTTTCATTCTATAAAAATGATTCCTGCTTTTTTGTCAGGAGTCTATATTTTTTCACATTAAAAGAGGAAAACACACATTATTAAATCGATAATGGCCTCATGCTACTTATGACGTCATATCACGTAAGTATAGCAATCAAGAACACCATGTGTAGGCTGTTTCCATTACGTCTGTAACAAGTGAACTTATGTTGTTATCAGCCTAATTTGGTCTCCCTGGGACCATTACAAGGGCAGGTTCGACTGGCAGTGGCTGCCAAATCTAAAGTGCTACAGTGGTGGCCGCCCGCAGCAATCCTATCCAGGCAGGCGTTTTTTGGTGTTCTGGGACCTGGTGGGCCTCTTCCCCTCCTCAACTCCCAGAATATCGAAGCCATCACCAAAAAAAAAACTACTTAGGGAGTAGAGTGTACAACACGGTATTATCTGCCATCGTACACAACATGGGCTGATTACATCATACCACGTAAAAAATAAGTCCCGTTTTCAAACGGAGGCCATCTTGGATAAACCATCTTGATTTCTTGACTTTATAAACCTCTGAAAAGCATCTAAAGTAAATAAAAAGTAATACAAAACAACAAAAAGAACCCTTAAATGATCTCTAGATGAAAAAATTATCTCAAAGTATGAAAACCTTTCTGACAAAATGTGGTTGCCATGGTAAAGTCAAAATTCATGAACATCGATATGATATACCAATTGAAAATGTACTCAGACTAATTTTGTGATGAGTCACGAAGTTTGGCGAGTTAAGCTTGCTTATGAAAAACGTTATAAACGCCCAAATTTCGTTACCCCCGGGTGGGAGATCAGCTCAAAAAGGTCGCAGACATGTCTGGTCTATCTTGGCCCCTCCCTTGATCCAGTACTGGTAACAAATGTTCTGATCTGTAGAAGAATTTAATAACAACTGTATTACCAGGAAATAATTTGCCTGCATCATCATAACATTTACAATATGCTCTTCATCTTCCAACGACTTTATCCACAGATCAGAATGCAATCAACAACAACAACAATGAAAGCTAAGGATCGAATCCTAACAAAATCACATTTAATATTACTTGTGATACCTCTTATTACTGTTATTCTTTTTATTGTCTACCAGCACACTATCAAGACATTGGAATTGAGTGTGACACGTTGCTTCTTTTCTTGACCAATGAAGTATACTGGAAAGGCATTTATTTTGCGCCGTGGAATACCTCAGATACACAAAGCAGCTTGCACTTGGAAAATGTGGACATAGTCAACGCTGTTGAGGGCATAAAGGCACTAAAAAAGGCACCCGAGTTATCGAACGTTATCATAACGGACAGTGGTTCTGGTTTGGTGGTCGAACACCTTGAGATTCCCCTCAAAATCAGTGACTCCAAGTTCTTGAGGTGTAAATTGGCCGGCATTAATATTACCAGCTGTGGTGGTCCCGTTGAAATCCAGAACGTTACTGTTCAGAATACAACCGGCGGAGATGGGTTTGTCTTCAAACAACTTCCCACTCTTTTTGACTTTTGTTCAATCAATCCAGAAGAGGCCAATTTTCCTTTAGTTCTCAACGCGTCTGGAAGAACAGTTTGCAGCAAGGTAAGAAAGTAAAAGCATGAAGTTAATCATATGAAGACAGAATTTCACTTTCCTAGAAGTTATTGCATTCTTAATACTAAAAATTGTGTAATAAACCTGTGCATCATAGTCTATGCATAACTTTTTCTGATTATAATTGTATATTTGTTTAGTTGATAGAAATTACCTTAGTTTTTTTTAATTCCCGGCGTTCATCGATGTTTCAGCCAATATCGATCGAGCTATACTTGTTTAAAATTTGGTTTGCAGAATTGAACTCGGTTTACCACAATACGATTTGTTCGTGATTGTTGGTTTATTTGTCTGTTTGTTTGCGACACAAAACATACTGATGCTAACAACTCTACTACTATTTATAACCATTGCTTTGTAAGGTAGACTACATAGAAGCCCCCAAGCCTTATGTAGCCTTGACTTCCTCAATAGATTGTTAAAATATTTATTTCGTGGCCACAATGCGCAGATGTATAACAAGGTGATTAGCGTGTCAACAAAATTAATGAAAGCAAACCAGCTAAGCAGAGGGAGACCGGGGTTTCCTGGTAACATCAAGATCGTACAGGCACTTCCTCACCCTTACTCCATCTCTATCCCAACACCTACTTAGCCTGGCAGTTTTTCTTTTTGGAATTTCTGAGCCAAATGCTTTCGACATCGCTGGTCCTAGCTTGTCAGGAGTCTCCCAGTAGCTCAGTGGTTCAGTAGAACAACCGTACGGTTTACGAAAGGTCATGGTTCCATTTCCGTCGGGGACTCAATTTGTTCCTGGTCTTGCGCAAGTGACATACTGAATTTAACATCTTTCTTACTTGCCATGAACTTCAGATCTTCCGAGCTCGACCTGGCGGTACTCTGTCAGTACATTTTCGAATGATTACAGGAAGTGAATTCGAGGTAAACATAACAGATGGCAGTACTCCAAACAGAACCCTGCTCAGTCGAATTACCGCTGATTACAATGGAAAGTTATTACAAACTGCTTCTAGATCTGTTTTAGAAGTTTCTATCATGTCCAAAGACGGTGCTAGAGTACCGACTAACATAGAGTTGGCTATAATGAGAGATCAAGGTATGTTTAATTAATTGTATTATCTGCACACACCTAACCGGAAAAATAAAACGTTGTCGGGTAAAAAGCATAAATCATGAACTATACGACCCAATGGTTTTCTGGGAAGCGGAAGAATCTGCCTTTATTCTCAGACACCGTGCACAATCTAGTGGCACGGAAAATAAAACTGATAGGTATACTCCAAAAATTCTCCATGAGAAAAACATACCTTGAATATTAATAAACGGAACAGAGTAAAAAGCTGGCCGTGCTGTTTTCCCAGAATTATATTATGTCGCATCGTTCATAGTTTATACTTTTTACCAGACAACGTTGTTTCAATCAGGTGTATAGTATATCATAAAGCAATTAACATTTTGGTATAATCCACCATCTTGGACCCCCCACGTTGATTTCCTTTAGATTTATTTATTCTAGTAAACACCCATTAGGCAAAGAAACGAAGCATAGGACAGTAATACATTAATCACTTCTGGGAGAATGTGTCTTCTTAGGATCATATGAAGCAGCGATGAAATTACAGAGAAAATGATCATTTTTACACATTCAAACCACAATTTTGGGTTCTGACATTTCCCTCAAACTAACCAAACAGTTATACCTAATTTGGTAAATTGTTGCTAAATTATGTCAAAAAAGCAGTAAGACTCGATATTGAGATCAAATCTGAAAGTTTGTAAAAAGGTAGTTGTCAGAAAACTTTTGACAGTAAAAAGTCACACCAAGACACTGATGCCGAAAAGTTACCCGTCAAACTTTGGAAATAAGGTCATCGAAAGTGGTGGTTATGGTGATTACAGCTTAAACTGCTTTCAAACTGCTCATCTTCAAAGTTGGAGCACGCCTCAAAAGTCTCACACTGGGTCTGACAAAAGGTTAGTAGTTAATGTGCGTAGCTGGTTTCGATTGCTTTGGTTATTTTTCGTGCTTTCTAGAATTTTTAGAAAACAAAAATCAAGAAATCCAAGTTAAAAGGATATGAAGACTGGTATTGGAAATTATGACTTAATTTCTACGTCAGTTGACGTGATCAGAACATAGGTTGCGAGCAGACTCATTCCTCTCAGGGATAGTCTAGCGAAAGGAACACGCAAGCAGGCGCGACATGCGGCGTGGAAAGGTAACGCCAGAGTAATGACCAGCCGGTATAGCGACCCAGAAAGAGAGACAAAAGACTTCTCCACAGCGGTTGAATAATGTGTTGCGGGCTCTCACAACCGGAAATTGCAACTCAGTCTCTTTCTAGGAGACCTGTCGTCACTCAACGCGGACTAGTAAACACTCAAGAGATTATACAAGTGGTTTAAGTTTACTTTGCAGTAGACTGCACTGCAAACTCTTACCAATAATTCAATCGCGTTTCTGATTTTCCGATTTCACATTTAGCACAAACTCGGCAAAAAAGTAAGTAGGATTCTTTGCATCGACAGTCCAGTCCATTTAGTCAGCAAGGCGACATATCTCCACTCCAGCTCTTTTTGGAACCTGGGATAGTCTATAGAATTTTTTTTTTCGGTTAACTATAACTGGATTCTCTTATGCAGTTATCACTTTTCCACGCGAGTGGCATAGCAGGTGATTTTTGCACTCGCTCGCGTGGTCTTCTTGCCCCAGTATGAATGGAAAGGGTGACTGTTGATAGTCTATCAGACCATGATTTGGACTTCTCAGGAATAATGTGTTAAAAACTGTTTGTTTATATCTTATTTCTTGGTAGTTCGGGAACGTTTTTCTGTGTAACTCACATTCATTTCGTTTCGTTTGCCTCTAAGACACTTTCAAATTTTTCCAGTTACGAAATAAAATACGAGTCTTACGAAAAAGCATTCATGTTTGCCCCAGAATTTCGATTATTCCCTTGATTTCATCGTGGGAAACAGTGATATTCTGGGGAAACAAAACTTTGATGTTTCTCTCGGGACCAGTGTTTAAGGGTCGAATCCTAAGCTGGTTATGGATTAAGGCGATCGGTTTAGATGGCGACTACAAAAGCTACGGTTACGTGGTGTCTAAATTGCACCATTCAAACGAGGATGAGCAGGATTCCATGAAGAGCACCTTTAGATTTTTAGTCCTTTTGGCCATCATTCGTGAACGTTAACCCCAAGGGAAAGCCGTCGTTTTGCTATGGTTTTCTTTCAACAGAAGTGTTGAATTTATAATTTAGGGCAGAGTCGACATAAATAGTTTCGCTAGTTTTAGCTGAATTCAAAACAGTGGGCTTGGACTTCACTAAAAACATCTTAACCAATACAAGACACGCGTGAAAGTCCAAATCAGGAAAGAAGTAGAACCCCACTGAGAGAATTAGACAAAATAAACGATGTAGGAGAGTTAAACGACGTCTGAACCAACTTCATTCATCCACTGCTGAACGTGGTCTAGTAGGGGCATAAGAAGAACGTCGATTAAATAGAATTACAGGAGAAGCACTGGTTTTGAGAAGGACACTCAACGCAGGCCTAGTCTGTAACTTTGTTTAAGCAATCGGTCCTAAGTCTTTAATATTTACCTTATTATAAGGCACGTTACTTTTATCTATGAAAGGTAAAACCTTTTTCATATATTCCAGGGGTGTCCATCAGCCCCCTTTTATCACGGAAAGGGGTCTGAGTATGTTTTTGGGCATGAGGGCCAAATGACAGACATGGGCGGAATTGTCAATTGGAGTGTCTTAAGTACCAATTACCTTTTCCTTGTTGCAGACCAGCCCCCTTTTGTCACAATATCGAACAGTCGTTTTTCCAGTAACAGCAGGTCAGGAATAACAATCTACAATCTAATCGGCCAGCTTCTAATTGACAACACGATGGTGAGAAACGGTGGGATCGGCCTGCACGTGAATGGATCACAAGGAGACCTAGCTGTGTACTCAACAAAGATCTTACATAATAAAAAACATGGTATTCACGTAAGTAATGGAACAGGGTCCGTTAGTCTTAAGACAGTCAACTCTTCAAACAACCAGGGATCAGGACTTGTATTTGAAACAGAAACAATAGCTTTGAAAATGTCTGACTGTCAATCCGAAGGAAACAATGGCCAGGGCTTACACATCTTAAACCAGTTGAACTCAATTGTTAACGTTTCTAACACAGTCGTTCGGAACAGTGGTTACAACGGAATTTACTTGCAAGACATTTTTGAAGATTCACACGTCTATTTTTCGGAAGTAATGTCAAGCAAGAATTCGCAAAATGGTGCCTTCTTCGAAAGGCTAAAGGCCAGTCTCTCTGTTTCGACTTCCTCGTTCAACGGAAATTCTGTCCACGGAGTTTTAGCTGATGAAGTCGAGACGGACAATTTTTCTTTTTTAAGAGTGTCTGCTTCCAACAATTACAGAAGTGGCGTATTCGTTCATAGAGGAGAAAGCAACTTAACTTTCGATGCCTTGACTTCTACTAGTAATAGTGAGGACGGGTTTCACTTAGAGGGTCAGAAAGGAGAGTTAAACCTTAAGGACTGCGTCACTGATGGAAACAAACGTTATGGACTAGCTCTGTTTGACTCTCACTATGCTCGCCTTGAGTCCATCCGCATGCAAAACTGCAGTATTTTGGGTAGTGTCAAAGTTGGTGTCATCATCCAAGTCTACAGTAACGTTCCAATAAAGAATGATAGCTATTCTATAAGCATCCGGGATAGCTTAATTGCAAACAATACTCAGGGAGGAGTGTACGTTTACCGACGTCATTGCAGTTACTACAGTTATTCACTTCGCAGGCATGCCCGACTTTCATTCATAAGAAACGAAGTAAACGGAAACCAGAATTATGGTTTGTATTTTCTCGGACCCGAAGAGTATGAGCTGAATGCCTTGTTAAGAAATAATGTGTTTAGAAACAACGTTGGCAGTACCTTGAGAGTGGATGGAAATTGTCGTGTCTCCAATAAACCTGTCAAAGTCAATATATTGTCTAACACCTTTAGGAATAATAAAGGAGAACACGTTATTCTCGTCGACTTTAAATATTTACCAGACAAGCGTTATGCTACTATCTACAACAACACTTTCATGGAAAACCAAGGTGTCAGGTCATTTGCTTCCAGGTATTCTCGCATAAAATCTCAAGCAGTTGTAACTATGAGAGAAGGAAACGTCACCGTTGAGAGTAACCTGTTTGACAACCCTTCCATTGCTCATGACATTGCTACTCTTTTCCAAGATAGCGAGCGAATCATTAATGCCAGGGGAAACTGGTGGGGCTCTCTAGACGAATGCAAGATAAAAGCAAGAATTTTTGACTTCGAAGATCGTGTAGATTTAGCAAAGATTCAGTACTACCCATTTTTGGATTCAAATGATTCTACAAAGAGGTCGTTTCATCAAGGTGCAAGAGGTTTCTGTTTTCTAGAGGGCAACAAGATCGGTGGAATACTGGACCGAGAAGTCACACTTTACAAAAACAATGCTAGCTACGAAGTCATCGGTGATGTGATTGTACTTTCAAATGGAACTCTTACGATTGAGGCAAACGTAACTCTCGAATTTCCCTTACAGGCCGTCTTCTTCGTCCAAGGTCAGGTTGACATCAAAGGTACAGAGACTGAAAGAGTGCACTTTATCCCAAAGAATCCAGTACAAAAGGAAGTAAGGTTGGTAGACGGTGCTGGCCCTTGGGAGGGAAGGCTAGAAATATGGCTCAATGACACTTGGATGTCGGTATGCAAACATCGTGTAAACTACCTTTCTGCCACTGCGTGTAGGCAGCTGGGTTATGACGCTTATACATCCAGCTTTCGTTATACAAATGGAAGAGAAAAATTGTTTCTTCATAACGTTCAATGTGATTCCAACAAAAATGATAACATTATGAGCTGCAACAGGGACAAATGGTTTTCACAAGCAACATGTTCAAGCTATGTCTTTTATGTCCATTGCCAGAATCCTTACTGGTCTGGCGTCCACCTTTCTATAACAGCAAAGAAAAGTGTAATAAGGAACGTGGACATCAACTATGCAGGATTTTCGTACAGAAATGACTTAAATATCCCCGGAAGTGCTTTAAGAGTGGATCTGACTCACCATGAGGTCAGCAGAATTGTAGTGAATAATTCTGCGAATGTCGGTTTGCATGTTGTGTACCCACAACCGTTTAAAACAAACACTCCCGACATTCAGAACTCGACAATAACAAACACCATTTCTAATGGAATACAGTTGGAATCCCCATATCTTAGCCTCATGAAGGTTGAAGTTATGAAAACAGATGGTCGTGGATTTCAGTACTTTGGATCAAACTGGGGAGCGATTAACACTCATGTAATCAAACTGGCCGATCCGCAGGTAAAGAAATATATAAATTTGTGCTCTGCAAATGCTACCTTTCTCAACGACGATAGCCTTCAGTACTACTTAATTGTATCAGCTGGCAAGACTCACATCTGTGAGACTGTTCTCAAAGTTCCATCAGACTACAGAATTGGAATGCAATTAACCTATGATGGCCTAGGTTCCACCTTTCATGTTTACAGTGGAACGAACATGACAGCAAGTACTCCTTGGGAGATAAATAAATTTAAGTGGTACAATCGTCCCATATGGCTTTCAAACTCAAGCTCGGTTCTTCTCAAAAGTTCGTCCTCTTACAGTAATTACCGTACCGAGGTGCACTTCCTGCTATTTCTTGTTAAAGGTAGGCTCTTGTGCAACTTTTTTATCTTTCATGTAATCTAAGTCCTCCTTTGATCTACTGTCCTTGTATGAGTCGTGCTGCATTTATTAATCATAAACATTATTTACATTATTGATTGATTGATTGATTGATTGACTGAATGACTGACTGACTGACTGAATGACTGACTGACTGACTGATTGATTGCTTGATTGACTGATCGATTTATCTATCTGTCTGTCTATCTATCTACTTATCTATCTATCTATCTATCTATTTATTTGTTTATTTATTTGTTTATTTATTTATTTATTTATCCTTCCCCGTACAAAGCCCTTTGCGTTTGGTGACATTTAACTTCCCTTTTCCTTATGCGCTTAAATACCATAATTTTCAGTGCGTCGAATCTCTCATGGTTGTTTTTGAGGTATTTGCGAACGCCCAATTGTAAAACAATCGATGCAAAAGAGATTTTGCCGTTTTTCGTTCTACTAAGACCGGGTCGTGGTTGAGAAATCAACCGCTAGATACAGTTTTAAGACTTCATGGCCAATTACATTACTGCATAATTGCCCAATCAGAATTAAAGCAAGATCATCAAGTGACAGTAACACTGACTACGTAGCTCTGACAGTGTTTTTCGATGAGGTTTTCGAGTAAATGTTACTAGTAGCAGTTCTTCTTAGGCCTACTTATGTCTTCTGTCAAGTGTGGTCGCTAACGTTTAGAGCCGCGCTTAGAAACTATATTTTGAAAACGCAACCTGTTGGAAAACTATAATGGAGTCATTTCATGTTTAGTCCGTTAAATATTCACTCCAGTTTCATTTCCGCCTCTTTTTTAGTTTTTGTCTGTCACAATGGCGTTCAACTGTTATAGTGCAAGTTCAAGGTTAGCTCGCTATCCCATTACATTATTACTGCAAACACTAAGGGATACATCAGGAAACATGACAGTTTTACCGCGTTATGAAACTGACGAAAAAAGTCTTTGTTCGCATGTATGATTTCTTGTTTTTTATTTTGGTCTTAGGAAAAGAAGGTGCAGAGTTCGATCCACCAAGCTTGGTTATATCTCAGAGTGATTTTATTAGCAATGTCGCCAATGGAATCTATATATATCTTTCTAGCAGGAAATTGGGAAATGTCCATATTCAAAGCACAGTCATACGCGACTCAGCCGGTACAGGCCTGGTGATTCACTATTCAGATGTAAAGAACTTGAACCTTTTAAACTGTTCTTTGCTTGGGAACAAGATGGGTATCTACTTATATTATTTTTCTGGCAAGGCCGTCATAGAAAATTCCACAATCTCAAACTCGACTTCTTCTGCAGTCTCTGTAAATTCAGGTGGTTTGAAAACCGTCCACCTGATAGACAGTATTATTGTCAATTCCAAGGGAGCTGGTATTGTTGTGTACGATCGGTATCCATTAATCACTCTTCTTGTATCCAGAACCTTGTTTGTATGGAATGAAAGAGAAGCATTTATCGCGCATTCAGCAATGTCCATAGCCCTCTTCAGGAATTGCACTTTTCTTCAGAACAGTGGGCCTGTCCTTTACTTTGGGAAATACGCGCGCCCCAACATATTAGTATTTGAAGGAAACGTTTTAAATGAAAATACGGGGTCAGCTGTTCTTTTTATGTCTTCATATTACTTGGATGAAATACACATAAGAAGAAATTACTTCTTGTCAAATGTGTGCCACGAAAAGGGCATTTTACACTTTGGTGGTTCCACACGTACGAAGAAGTTGATTATTGAAGATAACCGCTTTTTAAGAAACAATGGAAGGTCCGTCTATGTTAAAGGGTCTACGTCGGCGCCTGTTACCATAATACGTAACATCTTCAAGGACAACAACTGTTCAAACGTAGGCGTAGTTGACATCAGAAGAATGGAAAACGAAGTCACCATTGCTGACAACATCTTCATGACAAACAAGGGATTGTCCATGGTTCTCCTGCAATGCGTTTATCGCATAAGTGTTGGAATAATCAAGCACAATTTGACTTTTGTCAATAATTCATTAGTAAACAACACGGAGATGCCACGAAAAAGTTTTGGTTGTCAAGTTAATATATCCGGTCTGCTAGACAACAAAACGATCACCATGAATGAAAACAAATTTAACAGCGCAAGATTTTCAAAAGAACTTTGCGTGAATGTCCTAGCATCTTCTCATACCAGTATTCTGCATGCACCTTTTAACTTTTGGGGCTATGATGACGAAGTTGAAGTCAGAAAAAGGATATGGGATGCTGGATCTAACCACGAACTTGTACTAGTAGACGTTTCCCCGTTTGTTACCAGCATAGGAACTGTCACGCAGCGAGAGAACAAAACTACAGATGATCGCAAGACGTTCAAGGAGTTGGGTGGACGCATCTCGTCACATGTGCGATTACAAAGTAATCATTCGTCTTATATGATTGTTTCAGATGTCGTTGTTCTACCTGAAGCTTCTTTGACTGTTGAACCTGGTGTCCACATCAAGTTTGCTCCGAGTGTCAGCATGCTCATTCTTGGTTCACTCTTTGTTCTCGGAACAGCAGACCGCCCTGTAAAATTGTCTCTCTTAACGAAAACCCAAAAGCACTCACCAATACCAGTTCGCCTGTTTGGTGGAAGGTATCCATGGATAGGACGTCCAGAGGTGGCACACAGAGGAACCTGGGAACCAGTTTGCCTTGAGGACAGTGGGTCATGGGGATTGAAAAATGGAAAAATAATATGCAAACATCTTGGTTACGAATCATTGTTGTCCGTTAGACATATCTTGAGGGACACTCCACTAGATAACACAACTTGGTGGCCATTTAACATCAATTGTATAGGAAATGAAACAGACGTTAATGAATGTCCTTTGGTATTTGATAATCGCAGATGTAATTCCTCTCAACATGTCACGTTGGTCTGTGGAGGAGGACGTCCGTGGGGTAATCTCCGATTCCAGCGTGAATTCAATAGCAACACAAACCAAACCTCGTCAATACTGGAACACGTACATATCGAGCACTGTGGACACAGACACGGGCAGGGAGTTGCTGCCATTGAAGCCATTCAGTATGTTCCAAAAATTAACTTTGTTAACGTTTTAAATTGCACTTTTGGTGGTCTTAAAGTCATCTTTCCAGAGGGCGAAGTGTATGTGAATAATAGCTCATTTGTCAACGCGGAAGGAAATGGAACTGAACTACTGGGCGCTAAAAGAAATGTCACCCTTAGAGGTGTTAAGTCGATCAATAACAAGCACGGGGTGACGTTTAATGATCCTGACGAAAACAACTTGAAAGGACTTTCATATGGACAAATTATGCTGTGCGCCCGAGGATCACTAGTAAACTTCACCAAAGATGAACTATTTCTCTACTTCAAGGTGCCACATATAGCTGAGGCAAACCCAACGATAAGCTGTCAAAAGGTTATTAGAGTTGAAAGTGATCGTGCTCTTTCCTTTAAGTTGCTAGACCTTCAAAAACATCAAGTTGTGAGAATATATGATCCTGATGGAAGAGAAATCATAAGAAGCTACGACAGGGAAGAACGTCAACGTTTACAGACGCAAGTTATTTTCCCCTGGGATCATGCTACTGTCCTCCTCAGTGGGCATTATGATGGCGATGTACTTTTACAAGTGAAACAAGTCAGAAGGAAAGGTAAGCCCACTGCATTGGATTTATTTTATGTAATTGAGTAATGCCAGTAGTAGTAGCGGTGGTAGTGTAATAGCGTTAGCAGTGGTAGCGTCAGCTGCTACAGCGGCAGCAGGAGCAGCAGTAGCAGCAGCAGCCGTAGCAGCAGCAGCAGTAGTGGTAGTAGTAGTAGTAGTAGTAGTAGTAGTAGTAGTAGTAGTAGTAGTAGTAGTAGTAGTAGTAGTAGTAGTAGTAGTAGTAGTAGCAGCAGCAGTAGTAGTAGTAGTAGTACGGCAGCGGCAGTAGTAGTAGTAGTAGTAGTAGTAGTAGTAGTAGTAGCAGTAGTAGCAGCAGTAGTAGTAGCAGTAGTAGTATAGTAGTAGTAGTAGTAGTAGTAGTAGTAGTAGTAGCAGCAGCAGCAGTAGTAGCAGTAGTAGTATAGTAGTAGTAGTAGTAGTAGTAGTAGTAACAGCAGCAGCAGTAGTAGCAGTAGTAGTAGTAAATTGCTTTATTTGCAAAAGCATATCTCACTGTTGTAGCTTAAGATCGGAAATATTGTGTCAAAAATCTGAGATGCGGTATTGGGATTAAGTCTATTGAGAAGTGTTTGTTTTCGTATACTAGCAAAGGCGTACAGGGCTTTTTCTTTCAAGTGTTCGACTGCAAGAGTAAAGTTTCCCGTTGGAGTTAAACGTGTACCTAAATAGGTGTATTCTTGAACAATTTCAATTGGCTCGGTGCCTATGTTGAAGTTGATGTCAACGGATTTCCTTGGGCGTTTTTGGAAAATCATTATTTTTGTTTTCTTGGGATTGACTTTTAGTAGTAGTAGAAGTAGTAGCAGTAGTATCAGTAGTAGTAGTAGTAGTAGTAGCAGTAGTAGTAGTAGTAGTAGTAGTAGTAGTAGTAGTAGTAAATTGCTTTATTTGCATGACCGCAAGATTTTACAGTATTGCAAAAGCATATTTATAGTAATTAATAACAAAGCAAGACTAAAATTACTGTAATATTATGCTAATGAACCTAAGTTACATCACTTTCACTTGATAATAACAATGTATCACGTATATTCATACAAAAGGAAATAAACTTCATTACTAGCTTATTCACATGATAGTCGTTAGAGTTCATGAGAAGTTTTATGCTTTCTGAGGTTGATTTCCTTTCAATATCAGGTATTATTTCATTGATTCGATTGAAGAATGTCTGCCTCTACAGAGAGTATTTGTTACATTGCAACAAGAAATGAGTTTCATTTTCTACTTGATTTGATTTACACAATGGGCATAATCTAGTTTCTCTGGGCATATGATCGGTTTGATATCGACCTAGTTCAATCATAAGTTTGTGATTACTTACTCTAAACTTCACTAAATTTCGTCTTTCATTAAAGTTTCTTAGCTGGTTTAAATAATCAGATGTAACGTAGTAGTAGTAGTAGTAGTAGTAGCAGTAGTAGCAGTAGTAGTAACAGCAGGAGCAGTAGTAGTAGTAGTAGCAGTAGTAGTAGTAGTAGTAGTAGTAGTAGTAGTAGTAGTAGTGGTAGTAGTAGTAGTAGTAGTAAATTGCTTTATTTGCATGACCGCAAGATTTTACAGTATTGCAAAAGCGTATTTATAGTAATTAATAACAAAACAAGACTAAAATTACTGTAATATTATGCTAATGAACCTAAGTTACATCACTTTCACTTGATAATAACAATGTATCACGTATATTCATACACAAGGAAATAAACTTCATTACTAGCTTATTCACATGATAGTCGTTAGAGTTCATGAGAAGTTTTATGCTTTCTGAGGTTGATTTCCTTTCAATATCAGGTATTATTTCATTGATTCGATTGAAGAATGTCTGCCTCTGCAGAGAGTATTTGCTACATTGCAACAAGAAATGAGTTTCATTTTCTACTTGATTTGATTTACACAATGGGCATAATCTAGTTTCTCTGGGCATATGATCGGTTTGATATCGACCTAGTTCAATCATAAGTTTGTGATTACTTTCTCTAAACTTCACTAAATTTCGTCTTTCATTAAAGTTTCTTAGCTGGTTTAAATAATCAGATGGAACGTATTCATCTTTAAAAACTTTATAAAATTCTTATTTCTTTGAATGTTCAAGGCTGTGTCGCCAGGAGGATATATATTTCTCTTTCATTTTAGTTGTATATCGCCTTATTCTATCATTATCTAAAGATTCAGCATCTAAATTGGATAGATGATATTGTTCTATCAAGTTCATAAAATTGGAATAAAATCCGGAGTTATTAATAAAATGTAGATTCTTCGACATTAGGAAAGATTGTCTGACTATAGAGTCATTATCTTTGTTGTTTAAATAAACAAAATATTTCATAGTTTTCTGATTAATTGGGATTATTAGCGGTAATCTTCCAAGTTCGGCTCTGCAAGCTACGTTAGAGGCCTTATTGTTTACTTCTAAGTAGTGTTTACAAAATTTGAGATGAATTTTTTCTATTGGGGAACTATCCCATGCTTTAAGATTCTGCTTAGTGTACATCCCCCATATCTCACTGTTGTAGCTTAAGATCGGAAATATCATTGCGTCAAAAATCTGGGATGCGGTATTGGGATTAAGTCTATTGAGAAGTGCTTGTTTCGTTTACTACAAAAGGCGTGCAGGGCTTTTTCTTTCACGTGTTCAACTGCAAGAGTAAGATTTTCCGTTGGAGTTAAACGTGTACCTAAATAGGTGTATTCTTGAACAATTTTTATTGGCCCGGAGTAGTAGTAGTAGTAGTAGTAGTAGTAGTAGTAGTAGTAGCAGTAGCAGTAGCAGTAGCAGTAGCAGTAGCAGTAGCAGTAGCAGTAGCAGTAGCAGTAGCAGTAGCAGTAGCAGTAGCAGTAGCAGTAGCAGTAGTAGTAGTAGTAGTAGGAGTAGTAGGAGTAGTAGAAGTAGCAGTAGTAGTAGTAGTAGTAGTAGTAGTAGTACTAGTAGTAGTAGTACTAGTAGTAGTAGCAGTAGTAGTAGTAGCAGTAGTAGTAGTAGTAGTAGTAGTAGTAGTAGTAGCAGTAGTAGTAGCAGTAGTAGTAGCAGTAGTAGTAGTAGTAGTAGTAGTAGTAGTAGCAGTAGTAGTAGTAGTAGCAGTAGCAGTAGCAGTAGTAGTAGTAGTAGTAGTAGTAGTAGCAGTAGAAGTAGCAGTAGTAGTAGTAGCAGTAGTAGCAGTAGTAGCAGTAGTAGCAGTAGTAGTAGTAGTAGCAGTAGTAGCAGTAGTAGTAGTAGTAGTAGTAGTAGTAGTAGTAGTAGTAGTAGTAGTAGTAGTAGTAGTAGTAGTAGTAGTAGTAGTAGTAGTAGTAGTAGTAGTAGTAGTAGTAGCAGTAGTAGCAGTAGTAGTAGCAGTAGTAGTAGTAGTAGTAGTAGTAGTAGACAGGGCTCAAAAACGGCTGATTGGTTAAAAGATATTACATAAAAAGCGTCACAGAATTGCTACTGAGCATGCGTGTTGCTTTCTCACCCTTGAAAAGTTCAATATGGCGGACGGGCTGCAGTTGTCTTAGCACGGGAACCGCAATATTATTTCACTTTCAACGGACGATCGAAGTTACGTTAGATAGTTTTTTTAATCGGAAATGCTGTTTGAATCGATCATTGACTTCAGTGGCTTTTAAAAAAGCCATTTTGGCCGCTCTACACTGGAGAAACTGAATATCGGCAGTCCAATCTTGTATCAGGCTGCATCTTCTGATGGCGTTTAGGATTGATCTCGTTGTTTGATTAAAATTTTATCTTCCGTCAATATTTTTTCGTGGACAAGACATGCAGAAGGGGAGTGATCTCATGGTTGCAGGTCAGTAATTTATTGATGTACTATTTCATAACTGATCATCATGCACTCAATGGTTGTTATGTAGCCCTTTGCTGGTCATGTTTTTGCACATTTAATACACAAGTTTGTCGACGTGGATTGCTACTCTTTTACAAACTGACAAGTGCTTTAATAGCCGGAAGAGAGTGTTACCTGATGTTCAAATAATGCTATAACAGTTTTCAAAAGTGCCCTTTTTCGAGATCACTTAAAAGCCTGTTGTGGTTGGTATTTTTGATACTTTAAGTCCACACTATGACTCGTATGATGCATTTTTTTCCCGACAAATGCTGCTTTATGTTGTGTGTCGAATTCTGAAGAAAGCAAATCAAATAATTATTTTTGAATTTTGTTAATTGGAATTACTCAGTCTTTCTTAGATCAGCAACACTGAACATGTTTATTTGCTTTATTCATTGGTTAACATATTTAATCAACACACTTGTTGATCAATACACGATGTCAATATCTGCTTTTTGTTAAGCTTTGCTTGTGCTCATTGATTTGTGTATTGTTAGCTTTACCCATATACTTTGTTCCCATGAAGATCCATACCACATCTTGGTCAGCATTTTGCTTGTTTTGCAATTTGTTTGTATACTTGAACCAGTACGCCACACCACAATTTTTAAAGTAAACCCTAGTATGATTGCTAATGGTGGACAAAATATGTATGGTACAAGTGGTTTTTGCATTTAGGGGGTATTCTAGTAATAGGAAACAACTGCATCAGTTAATGTTTGGGAAAAAAAACCTTTTGCAAATAGCCAAAATAGAGTGTTGATTGATGTTTACAGGGGAACTGACTCCACTAATATGATCACTGATCAATGGGCCATATTAAATAACTAATGAAAAAAAAAACGGTTGTTGCATTCAAGAAGTATTTCAGTCAGAAAAATAACTGGATCAGTTAATTTCTGGGCTAAAAGAAGTGTCATAAGATGATCGCATGTAACAAAGTGGTTGGTAAGACAGGGTTTTACTTGTACATTGTACCTTTAAGACCTGCAAGACCAAACAAGGTCATGTGGCTGAAAGAGATTCAATCTATTTGCAGAATGTTTTTAAAATGTTATGTTAAATTTGTTGAGTGCCAGCATTATGATACATTTTTTGCCAATACGTTTTTAATCAATTATATATACATGAAGTAAAATTTATGTTTTACATTTTTTTCTCCAGGTTGTCACAGCTTTTGACTGCAGTGATATGTTCTTATCCAGCCTGTTAAGTTCTTGGCAGAAAGCAGAGAATGGCAGCAATAAAAGTCACTAGTGTTCAATTCAAATATTAATTATTTTAATTATTGATTTTTCAAATGTCAGTTTGCCCTACACTCTTTGGTTGTACAACATTCTTGATACTGAAACAGTCCAGTGGAGTGTACTAATGTTTTGAAGTCTGATCTCTATGAGAGGTCTGCCTTGAGGCAAACTACATGTTTATTGCTCCTGATGAAAGGTGAAGTGAAAAAGCATGTATATAAAGATTTGAGAAATAAAACCCAGCATCTTTGTGCCTTTTTTCCATCTTGCAACTCATCTTACATTAATTTTGTAGCCAACCTTCTTTTTGAAAGGAAGTTAGAAGCAGTTGTGTGAGAGGGGCATCAGTGATGATTATGAACCTTCGTTTTAGTCTTTGCCCTATCTGCACTTTTCAGATACTAGATGTACTTGTCTGGAGCATTGAACATTGATTGATGCAGCGTTTGCTCCTAATTAGTGAACTCAATTCTGGAGCGACTTCCTCAGTGTTTTGTGCTTCTATACCATTGTTTTTTTTAATTCATAGTTAAATTCTGTGTGGTATCATTTAGATATTATTTTGGTAAATATACTGCTCAACAATTTCCTTTTGCAATACAGTCAAGTTCTTTCATTAATTACTCTTGACTAAGATTAACCAAAAATTGCTGAATTTTGATTCATCTGACAACTGTCAGCCTTGTTCTGAAAAAAACAAAAGGTATTGCACCTGTCTGCTGTTGGAATACAAGTGAAGGGTTCACAAGCTAAAGAAGGTGGCTGCAGAAACAATGAGTACATTTGTACTGGCAAGGAGATGCACTTTGCTTTGCTATTATAATTTTATATTTTCCAGTGTATTTTAAATGAAGTTATGCTGCACTGACAATTTTGTTGCTAAGAGGAATGCACCTTGTGTTTGAAAGGTACTATTTTGTCCTGTTCCAGATCTGTTAATATCATGTCATTTTCCATGATCTTTCCACCTTTTTTTTTCGTTGTTGAAATACATTTAGGTGTTTTTTGTTTGTTTTGCTCGGGTATTCAGTAGCTCAGTTTGACAGAGTTTTTTTGTTCATCCTCCATCACAGTTCCCATAACTACAAAATAGCAAAACATTTCACCATCATGTCAGTGACAAAAACAGACGTTTTTGTTTGGTTGATTTCAGATGTAGTGATTTAAGATAGGATAGTTCCAACATAGCATTCTCTGCAAAAACATTCATTAGAAAACTAATCACTTGAAAATATTCAATGGGAAACGATTTCAAGCTCTATTCACCTGAAAAGCCAATGAACTTTAATATGTGGAGGTCGTTTGTTTCCTGTGCGAGGTACTCTCCAAGGGTTTACATTAAACAGTGCACAATTTAAGTTCACTTCGCTTTTCTTCAGCCGTTTCACTCCCAGAGTTACAACCTCGAGGTAGATGTGACCATTGAAATAGAAGCTGGTTTGATCTGCTGATCCTGTACTGCTGTTTGTTTTTCGGTACATGTATTTTGGAAAATGAACATTGGGATTCTTGTTGTTTAAATATTCATTACTGATTTTGAGCAACAATGACTAGTAAAACTTAGGGTATTGGACGTTTATTAACTTGATCTACATGTAACGCATGTTCAAATACTTTTATTTTAGAAAGCATTAAGAAACAACGAAGTAAACATTGGCAATAACTTAATCGAGTTGCTGTACACTGGCACGACTTCTCTTCCAAGATATAAACAAATGTTCATCTTCAAACAGCGATTTAAAAAATAATCGACGCGAAAAAATAGTATCTTAATATTTCTTTACAAATTATCAAACTTTCCATTACGAGACACTCATATACTATCTTAGCAAACAAGAAAATCCAAGATCCGTTGAAGTCTTGTTGTCAAGGACTGCTATTTATAAGTTAGCAGAACAATGTCCCAAAACGTTTAGGACAACATGGTCTGATTGTTACCGAACCTAGCCTCCCTGATTACCAAGGAACTAATAATATCAAAGGTCCATGAGGATGCACATCTCGAACACACGTAAGTGCCCGTAAGTCCTCGTTGTTCAAAGGCGGCCATATTGAAACTTGTTTCTTATCGAGGCACCAATACCGAAGCCATTGAAGAATATGCTGTCAAGAATGCTTGACAGCAGAGCTCTGCTTTACTTTTTTGCAATCTGTGTTGAATCCTTGAACGAGCACAGCGCTATGGAGGGTCGACTGTTAAAGTGAGGTCGTACGCAAAGGACAGGTTAGATCATAAAATTTTACAACAAGGTATAAAACAAACAATAAGCAATTTATTTAACCTTTCAAGATGCACTTGTACACTGCCAATAAAAACCTTCATAGAAGTCCTAAGCATAAGATGTACCCTTTCTAAAACTATCGGCATACGATTCACAAGCGACAATTAAAACAAGAGACGGTTGAATAGTACAAAATTAAGCTAAAAACACAACGCGAGCGGACAATATTGTGCTCTACTTGTGAATTATTCCGCCATATTTTTCTTCTTTGGGTAGCGTTAATGAAGTCCATAAACAAGAAGCATTTAAAAATTTTCATCAGAACGAATCAAAAGTCATTTTTGATATGTTAAATAGGAATAAACAAGCTACGGAAATTTGCGTTTCAAAACCTTAGAGAACATGGCACGACCTTAGTTAACGCAAAAACTGTACCTTGGGGCAATTACAAAAAGCTCAAAGTATCCTTGGGGAAGAGGTGTCTTCATCGCCGGATAAAACTGAAAATACCATTTCGATTTCTTCCATCAGAGTCACAACTTCAGCATAAGTGATTGTACAGATTACCCAAGTTGTTTTTGAGGGCTTTGAGCTCGCAGGAGGCTGCAAGGAGCCGTTACAATGACGTGTTAGATTTTGATTCGTCGTCCGCCATTTTGAAAATCGAATGGCGGGAAGAGGACCTGGGTTTTACTGCGCATGTCCAGCCGTTTTTGAGCCCTGTCGTAGTAGTAGCAGTAGTAGTAGTAGTAGTAGTAGCAGTAGTAGTAGTAGTAGTAGTAGCAGTAGTAGTAGCAGTAGTAGTAGTAGTAGTAGTAGCAGTAGTCGTAGTAGTAGTAGCAGTAGTAGTAGCGGTAGTAGTAGTAGTAGTAGTAGTAGTAGTAGTAGTAGTAGTAGCAGTAGCAGTAGTAGTAGTAGTAGTAGTAGTAGTAATAGTAGCAGTAGCAGTAGTAGTAGTAGTAGTAGCAGTAGTAGTAGTAGTAGTAGTAGTAGTAGTAGCAGTAGTAGTAGTAGTAGTAGTAGTAGCAGTAGTCGTAGTAGTAGTAGCAGTAGTAGTAGCGGTAGTAGTAGTAGTAGTAGTAGTAGTAGTAGTAGTAGCAGTAGCAGTAGTAGTAGTAGTAGTAGTAGTAATAGTAGCAGTAGCAGTAGTAGTAGTAGTAGTAGCAGTAGTAGTAGTAGTAGTAGTAGTAGTAGTAGTAGCAGTAGTAGTAGTAGTAGTAGTAGCAGTAGTAGTAGTAGTAGTAGTAGCAGTAGTAGTAGTAGCAGCAGCAGTAATAGATAGTACATGGCTTTGCTTAATTTGTGAAACATTGGTAAATTTGTTTCAATCCTGCTATAGATATCCCTTGCACATTCGAATATAATAAACATGCTTGTGGTTGGCAAGACTACCCCAGATCAACTTTGCAAGGCTACGCATTGCATCGAAAATGGTTTATCGCTTCTGAGGAACAAAGCTACGGATTTGCAGGAGCTGACCACACCTTTTCAAGCAGGAAAGGTAAATAGACACCAAAATAAAAAATAAAAAAATTTCCATGATGGCGTAATTTTGCTGCAAAGAACAAAATCCTGGGGGGGGGGGGGTGTCACATTGTGCCCGCGCTGTCTTTAACGAATTATAGCTTTTAAACGCCTAGACGAATAATCACCGAATCTCGTGAGTATTCCTAAAATTTATCGGAGAAAATTTTCCTTTGTCAATGACGTCTCTATGATGGTTAAGGTTTCCATAGCAACCGTCTACTCAGAAGTGTGTTTTGACTATTTTCTGTCTTTTTTCAGGTTTTCCCCCTTCGTTTGTAAGAAGAGGATAATGTTTTACTTTGTGTGCTTTTTTTGACTAAGTATGTTTCTTAGAACAAAATCATATATTTTTGGTGACGTCATTGTCAGCTTTATGACTGCAGGCTTGCGATTCAAGATGGCGGCCTCAAATTCAAAATGGCGGGTTTGTGACGTTATTGTGCCGTCACGACACGTCATAATCGACGCATAATAAGCCCAATCTGTTAAGCTAGTGACGTGCTACAAACGTGCCAAGTTTCATTGCAAGAGCTTTAATACTTTTCGAGATCTATAGCCCCCCCCCCACCCGTTTCCCCTAGGCTCAGAAACTCCAAAAAAGCCCAGGGAGAATAGGGTTAATGTTTTCGCATTATTCTTTTCAAGGACGATATATGTACCATGGTGCCCAGTATGGCTCTGCTTACAGTGCCTTCATGAGTCCACCCATAATGAAAGATAACAACACGTGTTTCTTGGTTTTTTACTTCAAACTCTGGCGAACTGGACGTGCATCGCTGTCTGTCCTCATCGAAGAATTCCACAGAAATGCTAGCGCAAACAGTAGTATCGCCACAACTCTGTGGACCACAAATGCCACCACCAATAGCTGGAAAAAGCAAACGTTAGCGCTTCCTCAGACGAAAGAGAGCTACTTGGTTATCGTTTTGGGATACTACAATTCCAGATCGTATTACGACAGAGGCTTCGTTGCCCTTGATGATGTGCAACTCATATCCTGTGATACACGTATGTGTTATTGTTCATTAATTGACATCACCATCATCATAACTTTAAACTGAAAACAATCTTGCTTGTTAAATGTGTTCATACGACTTTTCAGCTACATTCAAAATGTATAAGATGTTTAGACAACACTCTTCAGATGAAAACTATTAAGCACCATTTTCTATGGTGCCATATGTTTCTCAACACTTTGCAAAAGGTCATCTAGGAATTATTTTTCGCTTTTTTCACTTTCGAGCTTGGATGCGATTTTACAATAACAATCAAAAGCACTGTATTTGTCTCGAAACAATAGCTCTTGGAAAACGAACCTATTTCGCTTCTGGTTGAAAAAATATTTTTTTCGTATATGCCATTTTAAAGCATTATAGTTAAATTTCTTTAAAATACCCCAAGCGACCATGGCTCAACATTGACAGTATTGTTATTCTATAGACCCCTTACGATATATTAATCCTAAACTAGAAATTCCCAGTGAAAAAAGGCTATTCCCATTATAAGTGTTGAGGTTAATTTTCATGACCCTGAAAAATTACGAGAATCTACCTCTTACAAAGTTGAGATTTCGCGATACATAATGCAATCTTGTCGTTTGTTTACAGCACGAAAGATCATCTTGCACCGTATCACCGAAAGCACTGTAAGTGGAAACCTTGGTCACGGAATAAGCTGTACGTCAACAGAAACCGACAATCACATTTTTCACATAGAACGCTCCAAGGTCACTAATAATGGAATAAGTTCATCATTCGGCAAGAAGCAACTTGAAGGGGTTCATCTAAATGCCACCAATCAAGTGTTTCAAATCATAAACAGTTTCTTGTCTGGGAATAGAAACGGAGGCTTATATGCTAAACTACAGATCAAAGATGGATTCATACCAGTGTCCGCGGAAAGCCACATCCACGGTAACACTTTTGAGTATAATAGAGGAAGCGTTTTGTTCCTGGAAGGGACGACTGATCAATATTCCAGTGTTAAGGCGACAAGTAATTACTATTCTGTCAATTTTGCTAGCGATTCGCATGGAAAAGTGACCAGTGTTTGTAACATAACTGATCTGAATGTCCTGTTCCAAGGAAATGTTGTATATAACAACAGCGGACAATATATCATGGTGTTTGGCAGTAGCCAAGGACGCCTCAGGCTTTTAAACAACACGTTTTACAGGAATCGTGGACTAGGGATCAATTATGGAGTAACCGTTCTCTTAAACGGAAAGGCAGAGATCCACAACAATGTCTTCCAAAATCCAAATAACCGTTATCAGATTAGTACAACACTGCAAGGGGGCCCTGTGACTGTTGATGCCAAATCTAACTGGTGGGGAGAAAGCGTTCTGAGTTTAGTTGAATCTCTCATTAAGGACAAAACCAAAGACTACAGATTGTCATTGTTAGTAGATTTCCAGCCGTTTTTGTATTTGCCGCCCCAGGAAGTGATCTCAGGTAAGTGATGCTTCTTTTTTTCTCTGTCGTGTTAAAGGATCCTAGTCAGGCACGCCTTTGTTATTGTTTTGATCTGAAATTTGCGATCAGATTACTCGCGTCGAACGTGACAAAACGTCAACAGTTCAACTGGCAAAAATATAAACTGTAGCCTGAACCTGAAATTTCTTCGCTTGTTTTTGATTTTAGTGCCAGTAAAAGGGCATTCGATTATTTTCAGCGCATTTTGGGGGTTGTCCAAAAACCTAGAACTCAAAGAATGTTTGTGTTCGTAAGCCGGCCAGCCTCCCAGTCCGCTTACCCAAAAGCAACCTGTATTTAGCGAGCGCTCGCGGAATATGATTTACAAGCGCATCTAGAATCATAAAGGATTGGAATCTTGTTTAATTGGGTATTCTTGACTTTCCCATCGCCATAAAACACAAAAGGCAAATGCACGGAGGGCACAAATGTTTCCAAAACTCACTCGATCACGCCGCTGTGACCACCGCTCCGAGCCGCATTTAGTTTTAGTTAGCGCTAGATAAAGCGAGAACATTTCACATTCCTATCAAAGAGAAGAAACTCTTTTGTTAATAGCTCTTTTGTTAATAGCTTGTTATCATCGCGCAGGATGGATATTCATTTCAATTTTCAAAATACACGAATTGCCATGAAAACAAAACGTACTGCAGCTAGCTAAGGTGTCGACTGTGGCTAACAGATCTGATTTACAAAGTTTCTGTTCGCAAACCATTCTTTCTCCTCCTTTTCTACAATTCCAGGGATTAGTTTATGGAAAAAATCGAAGTGTTGTTCTCAGGCATCGAAGGCTTTGAAGGTTTCGCTTTAGTGTCGCTACCAGCACTGCAGAGCGAGTCCCGTCGTCACATTTAGAAAACCAAAACATTTCAGCCCGTGAAGAACGGGCACCGTAATGAAGTAAAATGTCGGCGATTAAGCTTGACCAGCATTTCAATCCACTGGATATCTTTTGCTTGACTAGTGCAATAAACAAGAAGGTCCTTGAATAATGATTTCTTTCATAAGCTTGACTGTTTTGGTACTGCCACGCGAAGGAGAACGTAAACCGCTTAGAGTCCTGGCTTTGTCTCGCACATTTCACGAGAAAAATAGCAAACAACACCAAAATAACCGGCCAGATGTAACCACTATTAATTTGTTTAAGGCCAGAAAAGTAAATGAAGGCCCAAACTGGCCGTATTGGCGCGGATGTAGCCGGATTTCAATTCACTGTGAAAAAATCCTGATTTTAGATGGCATAGAAAATGGCGGATTTCTCACTTGATGCACGCAAAGCACTGTGGGTGACTAGGATCCTTTAATTAGCGTCGCTAATTGTACAATGGCACTTAAAGATTTGCCCTATCCTTACCTGTTCCATAGAGGTGCAACGTGACAATGAAATTCCCAACTTTCTTTTGTTTATTTTCAGTATCATGCCCACCAGAATGGATGATGCAAGACGGAATTTGCTTCTTATACAAAGGAGGTTCCTTGGCCTTCTTAGAGGCAGCGGAATATTGTGAGGTAACAAATAACTTACATAACCATTTTCTTTCCTGTTCTTAAGTAATTTGTGTCATATTTCTCTCGCATTTTTTTTTTCAGAATAATGGCGGAGTTATTATCAGTACAGGAGTGCCCGAGAACAGAATACCGCTTCAGTACCTGAGACAGCGAGAAACCTTATCCGGTTGGACAGGGAAGCTGCCTGCTTTATGGACTACAAAGAGAGGAGTACAAGAGGTACAATTATACTGAATACTCTTTAGTTAATTAATTGGAACTGGTGGCTAAGAATAAATATTATTTCCAGCACAACTAAAAAAGAGCTTTAAAATATCATAGCTAGGTATCTAGCCTAACTATACAAACTA
The DNA here is from genome assembly GCA_964017195.1 of Siderastrea radians. Classification (NCBI taxonomy): domain Eukaryota; kingdom Metazoa; phylum Cnidaria; class Anthozoa; order Scleractinia; family Rhizangiidae; genus Siderastrea; species Siderastrea radians. Next base: position 19,904,537 of record OZ024899.1, read on the forward strand.
TTTTTATTGTAAGAGAAAAATACAGAAAAATCGGAGACATTTGTCGGAACAATTTTCTTGCCCGCCTCTCCAGTGTTGATAAAACGACTTGCAACAATCAAAATCAGCTTACTCAACATCGAGAGCAAGAGAGAGAAACGAATACAGACAGGTGTATTTTATCAATGAGAGAAGTGTTCCGACTCAATTAAACCGAGATTGCGGATTTCAAAATAAACGATACACGTCTGCTAGACGATAGGAAGGTAAATCATCTTAAAATAATGGTCAGCATTATGTTTTTGAAAACAACTTGATGTCAATCACTCGACTCATGCTGCATTTGTTTTCTTAAAGGTAGTAATTTTATCCTGTTGTAAGCTAGTCTACCTCATATCTTTGTTCCAAATCAAACGAAAAGGATGGAATCTGCCATGTCATACACAGCAGTGGGGAAATTCACGAGTCCTCGTGTAACGGACTTAATCCATTTGTCTGCGTAAGGAGACCAGGTAAAGTAAAGAATTTGGTCTCTGTGCATGCGTATATTTTTGTTTAGCATTTTGTAGAACATGGTCTCACACAAGTTAGCCTAAACACAAGGTTTCAACAGTCAAGTTTCGCTGAATGGTCCAAGGTCGCAGTCCCAAAATCCATAACTGCAGCATAATACACAAGACCACAGGAAAGCACTGCCTGATAAATTTTACAAATCGCTTTATTGAGTTTTGTGAAGAAAAGCTATACAGAGTTATAAGAATGACTTTTTACATTAATAAAAACCGTGTCAACATTGTTTAGTTACTTTTCAATCTGAAACTGGGCATTTAGTTTTCTTCCTAATCTCTTACTAATAGTCATCCACTGTCCAAATGCTTGTTTCCACAATGGCGACTGTGTGGGAGCTGTTTGTTTTTGTCACCATGGCTGGGCTGGAGAAGACTGCTCTAAATTTCACTGCGATGACTTGCATGACTGTTCTGAGCGTGGTAAATGTGTAGGCCCTAATGTTTGCCAGTGCTATCCAGGCTTTATGGTAAGTCCCTCGCCGTCTTCATTTTTTTTTTCAGCTCTAGCTTAACTACAGCTGCCAGTAGAAGCCTACTTAGGATTAATATATGTACGTTAAGCTAGCAATGTAGTATTATACCATATGCCCGGCACTGTAGTAAGGGAGAAAATTAAAGAAAAGTGCTGGCGTTTCAGTGAAGTTTTCCCTGTTAGTTGGAGCTGTTTAGAGTGGCGAAAACTTTACTCTCGGACGTACAAGGGAAGCCCCTTGATAAGTTTTTCTTGAATTCAAGGAAAACGATTCAGTAGCTGTGCTTATATCCCTTAGACACATTTTGACACAAGTTTTGTGAGAATTTGTTGCTATGGTTACGAGATATGACGTCATAGCAGCAGTTGGCCAAGACATTTTTGAAGGAAGAAGTGTAATTTACCTTTTTAGCTGAAAAAGAACAAAATGTTGAAAAAAGCAGCGAAGTGTTTAAATGTGTCATATTCTACATTTTTAGCATCATTTTTGCTTATGATAATTTCTAATTCCGAGTAAAATCGACGATGCCGTCCAAGATGGCAGCCATTTTGGACGACGTCGCAGGCCCCATGTAGCCCCTCTGCCCATAATAAATACCTCGTCTTATAGAACACACCACAGGCTTTCTATTTAAGGTAAAATCTCTTTGAAATATTAAAACGCAACAAAAACCTAAGGGGGGTCCATCACCCCCGCCCTTGTACTACGGGGAGGGGGGGGGGAGGTGACTTTGCTGGTACGCCCTAGCGTTAAACTACTTTAAATATAAAAAGCTCCAATGTACTGGTTATTTGCCCTCGAATACCTCCAGTATAATGAGTCGGTGTCATTGGTTTTACGCTGGAAAAGTTAGCCAAAGATGGCCGTGGTATTCGCCAAGTTATCAAATGACAAACACAACTGCATTTGGTTTGTTCTTGTTGTCAAAATAATGCTGTCGTAACACAAACCGGCTAAAAGCACCTATCAAATGAGGCAAAAAATGGTCTGTTCTTATAATTTCTATCTCTATTAAGGGTTGCGAAATGTGCCCCATATCTATATTGATGCAAAATCATGATGTTAATAACCTTTCTTTCAGGGTCGTGGATGTACATATTCTTACTGTGGAAAGTACGGAAACTGCGCTGATTGCGTAAAAGACCCTTCGTGTGGATGGTGTGACAGTTTGCACTCTTGCTTCGGCGGTTTTGGTGATGGACCTCCCAAAATAAATTGTCCCGATTGGTTCTTTCATCATTGTTACACGGTAGGAGATGACCAACGTTGTTCAAATAACATTCAGGTAAGGCCGTCTTCGAGGTCGAAGACGTTGATGATGCTAATCTTTATTGAAGATACAAACTTTACTAAAAGTGATTTACAGAAGGGTCTTCTGAAAGCCTAAATCACAAAAAAAAATCTTAAGATAATAACTAAAAACCAGATAATTACAAATTGTGGAGGTTAAAAAGCTTATAGCCAGGAAGGTTGAGATACTAATTCTAAAATACCATTAAATGGTTTTAGAGAGACCACGCTGGACAATAAGCGCGATTCTCTGAGTGAGGAATCAAGTAAATTCCAGTCATTAGCAGCAAAGTTAATCGGTGCGCATATGGCCCCATCTTGTAATTCCTTCCATTTTCTTAAAACCTTGGCCATCAGATTAGCTACTGTCACCTTACCTTTGCCACTTGCACAAAGTTGTTGATCAGTTTTTAACTTTAATTTAAGTCGTTTTGACATTTTTTTCGATCTCGTGTCAACTGGACAATTTAATGAAAGAATTGCAAAAATCGGAGTTGTGAAGAATTGCGTTTGTTTTCTTGATGTTCTTGTGTCGACTGACTGAGAAGGATAGCCTTGCAAACTATAATACACTTCTAATTAAGATCAAAATCAATAAAAAATTCGAAACTGATCCAAAAAATGTAACAGTTAAGAAGGTAGTAATTTTCGTTAAAAGAGGAAAATTCAAAGCTTCGAAATAGACCTTTAAAAAAGTGATTACCATGGTAACGTCAGACTTGATGGGCAAGGACTTGCTATACAAAAACTTAGAAACGTCCAAGGTCCGTGCGGGCAGAAAACGCTTTCCCCCTCACCACCTAGTCTGAGTGGATAAATCGCCCTAGCATAATTTTTATAATCTCTCATACCTTTTTAACACACATTTTTATTTTCTGGCATTAAGGTTACATAGCTATTATAATCAATTGACATTGGACATTGTAAAGTGAACGTTATTTATATTGTAAACTCTCTACAATGGTTATGATCCCGCAATACGAATCATATCAGATATACTGTCAGATATATCATGTCCGCTTTTATTTACATGACAGAAAAAGCAACATACTCATCAAGTCGTGTAATTGACAAAATAGAAATATATAATAATCATCATCCTCCAAATTATTTTAAGAGGGTCGACTGTAAAGGAAAGTATTGTAACTACCAAGACGGAAGCACAACCACAGAATCCTGCCAGAAGTGTGAAGACCTCGAAAAATGCTACAAAGTTACAGTAAGGCATTCTCGATTTTCACAAATACAGTTATGTTATCTAAAGTAGACATTTTTTTCTACTGAAATGTATTTTTAGCTGACGCATATCATAAGCGGTCGATCTAACAGCAAATACCTGACAAGACAAGCTACATCAGTTTTTCTTATCCTTCTGGAAATCACCCCGCCGCACCAATTCCAAAGAAACCCAGAAAAAAATGAAGTCAAACTTACTGTAACGATGGAATTTACAGTGGTGTATTAGCAGAGTGGATATTCATCTACTGTCTTCATATCAAATTGGCATTTAGAAAAGTTAGTGGTTCTTGTGGAAGGGGTAAACCCGGAGTGCCGGAGGAAAATTATGCGAAATAACACCTCAGCCAAATCGGTAGTATGGTAGGCGAGTGTTTAGTCATCACTGCACCAATATCGTGTCAGATCTATCAAACAGGAAAACAAACAAAACATAAACAAAAATGTATAGAACTTCAAATAAGCAGTGGGAATAAGATGCCATCTTGTTATAGCATTTGGCCACTGACACTGCTTTAAGGTGAGTTTACTTTTCAACTTTCTTGTTTAGACATCGAAAACATTAGCCTGGGGGAATTAGCAAGTCTGAAGTGCAGACATCATAAGGCAACTGCAAAAAACAGATGCTGTAGTTGTTAGCAGTTGGGTCTCATTTTATTTCCGGTCTGTTGCCTTGACAGAAAGACAGCCGTTGTCGAGCGTGGAATGAAACACGTTGTCCTGGTGGCAAAGTTCAAGTGGACTACACAGATCGTCGAAGAAGTAACAACGTGGAACTTGCTAAAAATGTAAAACTGGTGGAGCCAAACACAACAACTATATACGCTTGTCCAGTTATGATAGTTAATACGGATGAAATGTCGCTGGTGTTTGTTGCACCAAAAGTCCTGGACGTGGGGCAGGGTGATATACTCTGCAGTCCTCAAGCGGGTGGAATTATGCACAAGATTGTTGACGTGGTGGTGAATGGTAAGCCTCTATAATGGTAAATTTTGAAATTGCCTTTCATCAAGTGATGTTAGAATACCCTGGATGGGAACAATATCACCGCCATACACATCCCTCTCTACCACTCATCCTTCATCCTAGGGTCTTATGGGCTACAAAGGGGATTAATAAGAGTAACCATATGCATAGCATTCTCTTTCCCTTGTTTTGTTAAGGGCCTTTCAAAGTAATGCTTGGCGCTCCGGCAGGATTGGAAGAAGTTATTAATTACGCAGACTTCAAGCAAGAGGCATCAATGGAGTCTGTAGAGGACGAGTCAACCCTGGAGGACGAAGCGGATGAACAGGACTTACAAGATATTATTGCTGGCAACATAACAGTCAACGAAAGTCGTGTAATAATCCTCCCGTCAAGTAAGTGCAGCTAACGTGCCCATATAGCCTTTCTTGCAATCCAGATTGGGAAAGTATAGTGTCTGGACTGAGAGAAGAACCACTGTTTTTTTTTTTTAATAGCGATTCCCTTAGCTTGCTTGTGTATCTGTTATCCCTATTCAAAGCGGCCTATGTTTGGTCCTCTTATTGACTGATTGATCGATCGATCGATTGATGTAGCTATTTATTATCTATCTTGTACCTATCTAGGTAGTAAGTTGTAGTTAGCTAACTGGCAAGTTTCACGAGAATTGGCCGCTTGAGTGTTTATCAGTGAACTAACTAATTTTAACTGGGTTTCTAGATTCAACAATCTACAAATGTCTTGGACACATGTATGAAGTGGATGATGTCTTACTATATTCATATTACCTTTTGCTCGACGCAAACTCTACGGTCCCTGAGGTAGACGACATAGTAGTATCCAATTCTAGTGATGGCCTCATCGAAACGGTTGTGAAAGAGTTCAAAGTGGATGATACAAGATATCTGGAAAGCAAACTACAGCGATGTAATGAGAATTCACGATGGAATTTTACGAGGTATTCTAATGTCTTATCTCTAGTTCCATAGTAAGTGATGAATAGTTCTGCTTATTAACGAGTAAAACCTTAGATCACCCTGTTAATCAACAATCAATGCAACGTTTGATAACAAGATTTGTAACAAGACATTCTAGGGAATTTTCAGGCGGCGCAGAGTCTGTCAGCTTCCTTTCCCTGGGCTTTTACGTATAAATAGTTCTCTACCTTGAATCGAACTTGACTCGGGCTCGAATGTGACTCGTGCTATGGCGCTCAAAACATCAACAGTCTAATATACGTAACTTACCTAGAATGGTAGGTAAACTTTTTATCGTCAAAGCTTCCGAAGAGTCTCTTTCGCTAGCGTCTCCAATAGATAACTAAATCTATCTACTTACGTCATAGCTACAAATGAAAAATTCACCTTCAAATTCTTCAGCAAAGCTAATCTGACGAAAGAAATGTCGCGTTTATGACAGATTTCCTTTGAGAACTTTCTCGCTTAATGACCTCTCAATGAACTCTATCGACAACGTGAAATTAAATGATATTACCCAAGAATGTCAAATATTTCAGAAATTGATTAACTGATAAAATCAGTGACTTTACCTCAAAAAATAAATAGAGGCTACTTGCAATCTAAAACCTGTAAACCTGTGTTTATAAAGATCGGTGTTTACTGTTCACAGCTATTTAACCAGTAGAGTCAACAATATTTTCCTTCCTATGCTTTACATCATCACAAAACTCAAGAATGGAGTTTGTCATCGCCTTCGCAACCGGTTGAGTTCGAAGCACTATGTAACCACAACTAACAATACGATCTCGCACGCTAAACAAAATGGCATTTTAATCTCCCTTTCTATGTCATTTATAATGGTAGTAAAAGACAACCAACTTGTGGATACTATAATTGTTTTGCTTCCGTTAAAAAACACATAAACTACATATACAATAATACATTTTTGCAATATGTTACTTGTCTTGCTTTATTTCAAACAGTACCCATACTTCACACACAAGGTTTTTCTTTTACACTCTCCAATCTGCCAGCTTCCACTACATTCTCAGAAATATGCCAGAAACTTGCTATCGAGCACTCAAAACAACACCAAAAACAAAACTATTTCTATCCGAAAACACTAACCACTGTTAACGACTCAAAAGTAAACACTACCGTTAATAAAAACCGCCCTTCTCAACCAAATGTCCTGAAAAACAGCGAATAAACATTACAACACGTACTTTTAATTATCCTTGGTAATCCGCAAAACTCAAAACAACAACATTACGCTCCTTTGTACGATTACTTTTTTTCGTAACGAGAACTACTTCAAAGAACTAAAACAGACTTATAGGCCTTCGCTAACCTCCTTTACACAATCACCCGCGCACATCCTCTATCTAATCAATGTCATCATCTTACAAAACAAATCAATCATCTTTACCTCCACAACACCTCTTACAAATGACAGTCAGTTCTCCCATGAATCACTAAATCTATCCGCTTCATCATAGCTACAAATGAAAAATTCACCTTAAAACTCTTCAACAGAGCTACTGTGACCAAAGAAACGTCGCGTATATGACACATTTCCTTTGAGAACTTTCTCGCTTAATGACCTCTGAACGCATTCTACCCACACACTTCAATTAAATGAATGTAAACATATTACCCAAGAATGTCCAGATTAACTGATGAAATGGGAAACCTTAAAGGATTTTCAAACTGACATTCCTCTCAATCATTGATCTTTGGATATGACCCTAACCTGTCAAGTTGGAAGCACTGTCGAACCACTGTTAACAATAGTCTCCATAAGTCATCGACAATCTCCCAGGCTAAGAACTCAGTAAAGCAACACCACATACAAAACTATTTCTATGCCCACATACTGACAACGTGCACAAAGCAACACAACATACAAAACTATTTTTATGCCGACATACTGACAACCTGCACAACTCCAAAGTTCTCACTAGCCATTGTAAACATTGCCCCTTAGAAAAGAAATCTCCTAAAAAACAGCGAAATAAACAATTCAACAATTACCTTTACTCAACTTCAATACACCGCGAAACTCAAAACAACAAAATTGCACTTCACACTTTCAATCTCGTAAAATACACGTCATTATAACGAGCCTGATTATTTAGAGCCCGCGCGGAGACTAAGTCTAATGACTACCGCCAATTCAGGAATATGCTGCTTTTATAAGAAACGACAGCGACGTTCCGCGCGGAGACTAAGTCTACTGACTACCGCCAATTCAGGAATGTGCTACCCATTTTATGAGACGGCAGCGACGTTTGAGACGTCGCGCCGCCTAAAAAGGCTTTAATTTATCGATTAGTGGAACATGATAACAACAATATTACTGGAAAACTGGAGGAGCGAATCTTGGGAGACTTAAATTTAGCAATTCGGCAGAGATATCGTGCTAAAATGAGCTAGATTTCGCTAAAAATATTCAAATGCTGACCCGCTTTAACAATCTGGTAGTTGTTGTGATATTGAATAGAATCATAACAAAACAAAAGTTATAACAGGTTAACTCTATTCTGCCTGGGCTTTTTTTTCAGTTTCTGAGCCTGGGGCGGGGGAGGGGGCGGGGGAGGGGGCGGGAGTACAAAGTGATTGTACAAGTGGGAGCACAAAGTGATTGGGCTTATGACGTGTCAATTATGACGTGTCATGATGTCACAATGACGTCACAAACCAGCCAGTTTGACTTTTGAGGCCGCCATCTTGCAGCCATACAGCTGACAATGACGGCATCGAAAAATATATGAATTTGTTCTAAGAAACATACTAAATCAAAACAAGCACACAAAAGTAAAGGATTACCTTCTTTTTACAAACGAAGGGGAAAAACTGAAAAAAGACGGAAAAACACAGAAAATAGTCAAAATACACTTCTGAGTAAACGGTTGTTATGGAAACTTCAATCATAATAGACACGTCATTGGCAAATGAAAATTTTCTCTGATAAACTTTAAGAAAAGTCTCAAGATTTGGGGATTATTCGTCGAGCCTTTTAGAAGATATAATTCGTTTAAGTCAGCTCGGGCACAATGTCACCCCCCCCCCCCCCCCCAGGCAGAATAGGGTTAACATTTCGTTTTGCGACAAAGCACATCGTTATTCTTCACCGGTAAGAATTTAGCATAAGTGTTTTCCTGTCGTAATATTTCCTACGCCACTGTCCAGAATGCTTGTTAAAGGGACACAGTGGGCGCTTTCCGTTTAACCAAAATTTCCGAGATAAATGGAAAACAATTTTACGGTTCGCCTTACTGGAGAATTCCCCCCCCCCCAAAAAAAAAAAAAACGGAACGTCTAGAAGCGTAGTCCCGTTTCCCCGGTTAGAACATCCCGATGGGGTTTGTGTCCCGTATTGCCGTCGACCAGTTCCAGGTCCGCGGCAATAAATTTATCGCGACCATTTCGTAAAATAAAATGGCCTCTCTCACTTACCAGTTTTCGGTTAGTTATTTCTCCGGCTCCCCTCACCGAAATACTGTTAAACCACGAGTGCCCTTCCCTTGGATTTGGTAGGTGGAATTCTTCCTAGTAAAAAATATACGGAACGACTGGTCTTTACGGCAGTTAAAGAAAGACACAGAAGACGAAATACGTAAAGTAAAAAATGTATGTAACAAAAAATTGCCCGACATTTCGGTTTGCAAAACAAACCTTCTTCAGGGGCTACAAGAGTAAAATGAGTAAATACGTTACAACGCTACTTCTCTACACAATTTTTAGTGTGCCTCTGGTCATTCGCAAGTGGGATTTGAACTCATTCAGTAAATATTTCGGGATGATAACTTCACGAAACCTGCCATTTCTGTTTAACTTTCGCCTCAAAGAAGTCAATGCAGCTGCTATTATATTAATTTCGTCCTCGCCATAAGAACCTATTAACATTCTCTTCTTCATCCACCAAAGCCTAAAACTTTTTCTCAAAAAGAAATTCCAAGCCCGTTCCAACAAAAATTCCGGAAGGTTTGGTTAAATGGAAAACACCCAACGATTTTAAGGCGGGTCATTAACCCTCTGACGTACAAGCAAAGTCACACCCCCCTCCCTGGTACAAGGGGGTTTGATGGAACCCCCTCCCTGGGTTTTTCCTGTGTTTCAATAGTTCGAAGATACTTTACCTTTGGTAGAAAGCCTTTGATGCGCTCTACAAGATGGGGTATATATTATGGTTGAGGCGCTGCTGGTGGCCTGTGACATCATCCAAGATGCCAGCCAAATTGACCGCCATCTTGGATTTTACCAAAAATAAAAAATAAAATTATAAATTATCGGCGAAAATTGGAAATCGTTAATGCTAGTCATGTAAATATGATAGAATCAAACACTGCTGCTTTTTGTGTGCAATTTGTGCTTTTTTCACCTAAAAAGGCGAAAATGACACATAATTTTACCCAAAAATGGCTTGACCACCTGCTACTTATAACGTCATATCTGGTAAACAAAGCAACCGATTCTCACCAAACTTGCGTCAAAATATGTCTAAGGCATGTGCCTACAGCTAGTGAAAACGTCAGGTGCTGATGAAAAATCGACTTAGAAAAATTGAAGAAAAACGTTATGCTTGTACGCCCGAGGGTTAATTTTAGCGTCTTTTCTTAAAAACTTGTTTGTTTGTTTTTGTTTTTTTTTTGGGCGAGCCTTTATTTTCGCAAATAAGTACCATTAAGCTACTTATTATTTAAATGCCAATGAGTGTATTTGTAATTTCTTGAAATAATTCAATTTGTGTAATATCTTTTTATTATTATTATTATTATTATTATTATTATTATTACAAGTGAGACCTGAAAACAATATTATAATTATTAGTTAATTATTAGTAATACACATTTAATCAAATTAGAACCCTTTTTTATATAAATTTTAAATAAGCCCCTGTTGTAGGTAATGTAAACTTAAACATTTTAAGCATTTTTTATTAAAAAATGCTTTATTCAATAAGTGATTGGAATCCAGGATACTACAGTGCAATATGCTCTCATCTTTTTCTCCTTATATGGTAAAATGATGCTATAGTTGAATAATTGTGTAACTTATTTACTTCTATTAATTCCCTATTAATTAATAATAGGAAGTAGTGCACCCTAAAACATTCCAGGGCATTGCTTTTTTCTTGACTGCCCAACAGTGGTAGTGATTCAGAGGGAGTCGCTTATTGGAGTAAATATGAAATATAATTACTGTAAAAGCTCTAATAAGCAGGACTGCTCTCTAATACGCCTTCTTTCGTACAAGTGGTCTGAACTAAAATGAAACTTACTAATTACAAATAAATTATTTGTTACTAGTTATGTCATGAGAGCGTGTAAAGTATTTTATGTTTTGACTGATGCCAAGGATTATTTTACTGCCAGAGGAATATGCGAACAGTGCAGCATGATACATGTAATTTCTTACATGTAATTTCAGGTGAATCAATTCAGTCATCTATTTTAAGTACCAATTGGTCGATCAATCAACCACTCAACTACTCAGTTGATAAATCAGTCAATCAGCCAATTAAAAAATCAATTAGTCAATCAATCAATCAATCAATCAATCAATCAATCTGTGACTACAGTTTCGCCAAATAGCAAATGGTCCAGTAATGACTAGTGACTTTATTTGATGCACAGATTATGACTCATTCTGTTACTACCCCTGACTGTGAAGGCAGTAGATCGTGTGATTTCAATTGTTTTTGGTTTGATAATGTCACCAATAAGCATATTGTTTGTTACTAATTGCCATAATCTGGTACCAAAGAAAATCAAAAGGAATAACCTCTTCTTATATCATTTTAGAAAAGTCTGAAACCTAACAGGTGATGAACTGATAAGAAGGGATCATACTGTGGTGAATCAGAAATCGAAATAGTTTTCCCCATAAAGAGAATTCAAGCAAATAGGTCTGACTCTTCATTCCTGGGATAGAGGGGGGAGGGGGTACTCCCAAAAACGTTATGGGTGTGTTCATCAGAAATTTTGAAGTAAGCCCTGAAAGGTACCAAGGTATTGTTTTGTGGGCATGGCTGCCAGTTACTTTTACTGCTAAGAGGTACTCTAGGATTCATTCCCTTCTCACACATCAACCACTTAGTGGTACTGAGGGGACATAAAGTGTATGTGGTTACAGTCAAACTAATCAATGGCATCAAAATAGAGCAGAAAAAGAAAAAAATACAAATGTATATAACCTTATTTCAAAACTGCTCTTCAATTTTTTTTTCGTTTGAATTGATGTTTATCTGGGAATTAGCTATGAGAACACAATTATTCTTAACCAAAGCATTATAATAAACCGCCATATTTTCATTGACATCAGGTAGATGGAATAAAAACCTGTAAGGAAAACAAAGCAGATTTAATTATCCCAGTTGCCAATAGTAAGCCCATGGTTTTTTGGAGGTTTTAAATCTCTTGGTAAAACCAAAATAATATTTACAGGTTAGCCCAACTGAGGAGCTTGCCAGGAATAAGTCATGGCACAAAACAAGCACAAATTGTTACCTGGATGGAATCCCCATGTCAAAGCTCTTGCTCATAGTCCAGCAAATTCCCAGTAGCCGATGTTTGATATACCAAAGTTCTAACATGACTCCAAGGCTTTACAGATAAACCTATCTATTTGGTTGGGTTTCTTTGTCTTCAATCTCCTCTGGGAATCAAGAGACAAAGGAATCTTGAAACATTTGCAATGTTGTCAATAAATGTATTGCTCATTAGCGGTAAAGATCTGTTTTTAAGCTCTAACAGAGCGAGTATTGTATCCATGGAAGAATATATCCTTTCTACTTGTAGCCCCCCAAAAAGTTTTAAGGGTTAGAACTACGGAAGGTCAGTTATTTCACCAGAGCAAGCATATTACTGCTCAAGGACACTTTGAGACTTTCTATATGAATGCAATTTCATCTGGGGCGATGTGCAGGACAATTGATGTGAACGCACCAGAGAAAATTAGAGACTGCTCATTGTCTATGAAAATTGTACCAACTTAGGCTAGAACAACTTCAGATCAACTCTATACTAACACTTGCTTCTGTTTACACGAAGGCGGTATGAAATGTGAAGCCAGTATAAAATTATTATCATCTCAGGTTGGTTTGACTGATGACCATTGCTGAACTGATACAAATGGCTCACAACAGTCTAAAATCAGACTGGGGAACCATGTAAACATGAACTGAGTTCAAATGGAACCGGTCTGAGATATTTGTTTTGAACATGCACAGTTAATAAGTGGCGTTGAAGCACTCCAAGCTGGTGGATAATAGACACATGCAAAATGGATTCTAAGGGATGGTTGGTTCCATGTAAACACTTTATGCCAGTCTGACTTTTAGACCGGTCTCATGTAAACAAAACCATACTGGTCTGAGTTTGCACGCTTTCATGAAACCAGGGCATCACTGTTCCTTGGCCTCCGAGCATGTTGTTCAACATTCTTAAGAGCTGCTCAACTTTAGTCTGACGGGGTGTTAATTAATAGTACATGACACTAGTATGACATTCATTCTGGTACAAGTTCATTACGGTTCCCTCGCGTTTCTCTGTACCTGTTTACGTGATTACATCTGGTGTGTGAGTTCACTCCAGTAGTGGTACCGAATCCCATTCTCATTCTGGTATGGAAACCCATACCAGACAACCAGTATCGTGGAAACATAGTATAACTGCCAGAATAAACCACACATCACCATGAAAAATGGATTTTATAACTTGTACAGAGTGTAAGTGTCAGTGTTGTGGGTCAATTTTATCCTTGGTTCAATTTTCATTTTCCTTTATGAATATAAATAGGTTTGCCAAATTTCCTTTGGCCAAAAACGCTGATTTAGTCACTCAGTCTTTTATGTCTTTACGTGACAACGTGAAAAACAGATCATGGTTAAATTCCACCCTACAGACATTAATTTTGTGCTTGTTCTCACACACTTGAAGGCAGAAGGATTGAATATCTGGTATATTTGAGAATCAAACACAACTGTTTGCATATTTTTGGTTTAATTGTGTTCAACTACTGAAACCAAATTAACCAGATCAACTGAAGACTTTTATTTCAGTTCAATTTACTGAACAGTTAGATACGTAAGCTGGGATAATTATGTGACTGGTATCTTCCACGTACCTTCACTGTAAGACAAAGCTGCATCACCGATCACTGCTGACATATATACATGTATGCCTAGAACAGATGAAAAAGGATCAGTGAATTAACAACAAATTCATGGCTAAGAATTTGCAGTTGCCCAAATGTCAGTGGCGATTTAAGACTAAAGAGGGCCACTAAAAGTTGAGGTCTGATCCCCAGATGGGTGTTGACTACAATTAAAAAATGTTACAATGTAGCTACTGTACAATAAAAATCAAATCAAATGTACTTTCATTGGGGTACCTTTCCTTTCTGTCTCTTCCTCAACTCTAAGTTCATTAACTGTAGTAAATTTTTAGTTCTTGGAGAAATTCAGGAGTATCTAGATCAATTCACAATATATCAAGACACTATCTTGTTTTTATTGACATATGACTCTGGACTTACCCACAGTTCTATTGGCAAAATCCTTTGATAAAAGACTTACTTCCCACCCGGGTTGGAAGGGATTTATTCAAGTAAATATGGTTTAATTTTTTTTTTAGACTAGAGGAAATTGAACGCCACTTTATTTTGGCCTGGGCCTCTAAGAATTCGAGGATACTGACCAAACAGCAACCAATCACTGGAGCTAATTTTTAACCCTGCAAATTATGGAATAATTAACTTAATCAGTAAAAGTAGAGAATGAGATATCTACAAAAATCAATCCACCTTCTTTCAACTCTATTATCTTGCGTATTTTCCCAAAAGTCATCAAAACATAAGCTGAAATAAAAGTTATAAGACTTACCTTATTAGAAATTTTAAATTGTAGTTTGTCATCAAAATATGCCAAAACTATAATCCAAAGTTTTGTTTAAAAGGCAAGACTCTCTAGAGCTTTTGAACATTACTTGAAATAACAAACATTCGTACCACGTCAGACTCAGACATATATAAACATTTTGCAAGCAGTCAAGAAAAGCCCAGCTAATCAATAATCGAGTTGGAAGTGTTTACAACACTGTTAATGATGCTACACAAATAAATTTAAGCTTATATGCCAAATTCAGCAATTGGTGAATAGCCTGAATTTCTTGCTTTAAGCAGGAACTGTTTGAAATATTAATTTTGTCAGCCACGCTGTAATTAAAGCTTACTGAAAACAAAAAGGATGCTTTTCTACCCTTTAACCTGCCCAACAAATAACACGATTGAATCGCAGTCGAGTGTACAAAAACTACATCTCTCGGCTGATTTTACAACCGGAATGAACGTTCAATTATTTAGGCACTGAACTAACTATAAATATGAAACATCAAGGTAATGATCGATCGGAAAAGCTCTAAAAAGCTGTTTACTGAACACAAATAATAAGCTCAACTAAGCTAACACTGTATTTCACAACAGTCATGAGTCAGAATTTAAAAGCACCGTACCTGACATTGTGACTTTGTAGCCTGTTCGACTTGACATTTGACCCAAATTTCTGAGCAATGCAGCGAAAAATGAAGTGTTGTCCACTTTCCGAGAAACTATTAACAATTCTTTAGTAGAAATGGACGAGCAAAACACCTTTTCACGCCATTTTTCAGCTTTTTGCCGCGAGCTGTGCGACCGGGCCTCAAAAGTGCACCAGTTAAGCACCAGTCTCCCTGAACAATCCGTGGCATTGGTGCCCAGTACTCCACGTGCCTGCAAATTCACATCCCTAAGCTATATGAAAACGAATTTTTTCATAAAACTGTTAACGTAGATAGAAAGAGCATAGTTTGAAACCAAATATGCTGATTCGTTTTTACATTTATATTAAAACCTCACAAAACAGGGGATTATCAAAAGTTTAACGTTCATTTTGCATCGCGCTTTTTTTTAAAAGAAAATGTAATAACGGACATTTTCGAATAAATTACGACTTTTTCTGCAATATTACCGTGAGAAAATACAGATTTGTTCAGCTTAAAGCAGTTTTAAAGTGTTTAAAATATTCCGTGCTCTCTGGTCACGTGACCGATGACGTCACAAGAATAAGCATGTCATGGTCGTTACTTTCATCTGAAGTTCTGTTAACCAGCCAAGCTTTGTTTTTCTCTGCCTTAAACTGCCATAGCTACAGACTCCTTATTAGTCCCCTGGGAAATGCTCCCGTACAGAGCCACCTTAACTTTCAAATGCCAGATGTAAACTGGCAATTTCCAAATTGCCCGTTCCAATGATCATCAGGGCACGTTATCTGATACTAAATTGGTAGAGGCCTGTTCTTGCAGTGAGCTAAGACATCTTTTTTGCCATAGTCACGTGACTAATGACGCAATCACCATAGCATTGATATGAGGGGTAAGCTTCACACGATTGTAAATAACACTCGATACAGTATCCTCTTCGACCACAAGTTAACTAATTTATTTAGCATTGAAAATTTTTCAGGTGCAAAGCATGCTGGGAAGGTTCTTATTATAATTATAATATTGTTTTTAATTATTATTATTATATGTTATGGAGAGTATGCAACCAGTCCCAAGAGATTTAAAGGACAATGGCGTGGCGGCCAAGTTAGTGTACCATAAGAAAAGGAGCCAATGAGAAACGTTTTTGTTCGAGTATTCCAACATGGCGGCGAAGACGTCACGTACATACGCTCTATTGTTGTTGATTTTGTTTTGTTTTTCAGACTAAAACAGAGCAAAATGCATTTGTATAAGGCCTCATTTTGCAGCGGTGGTGACAACAATCCAGGACTTATAGTTTGGACAGCACAGGAAAATGATAAGCAGTTTGCTATTAACGATACAATTGTTGGAAGACCAAGCCAAGGATTCATCGCAAAGGTATTTAATCTTTTGCTATGTTGGCTTATTATAAAAAAAATACATTCGACAGGGTTTTTTTTTGTTTCAATTTGCACACTTTTCGATAAATTAGATTACTTTTTAGTTAAATCTAAGAGGACCTTCCTCTTTTTGGGTTGACGTTGCGGGGCTCCGCAGTGCCATAACCCTTAATAACCTCACCTTTTAGAGCATACCAAAGGTTATCTAAAAAATTGAAAATATCACAAAATATAGCAATACAACAAAAAATGGGAGGGCTGCAATTTGACTCCGATGCACCACGTTTGGGATGGGTCTCCTTGCATGTCCGGGGGTCAAACGTCCACCTTTGTACTGACAGATAACATTAATGGGTCAGTACTCCATCTATTCCCTTATGAAGACGTGCGTTATCTTCACTTTACCCTTACCTTCTCTTTCAGGTTGTTAAAGTGCATCTCAGCATAGATTTTCTTCTCGTGGAGGTAATCTCGGCAAATGTTAATGAAAACGGAACAACCACCACGGCTATCGACGTAAATAGACTACAAAGTCACCATAGACGGACTCGTCGTTCTACGAACAAAGATGTCGATTTGGTTAATTTCAGCGAAAAATCAGGAAGGATAAGGGTGATGAGATATTTTTTGATTGTTGAACTAGCTTTTAATTGTTCAGTGGAAAGAAATACACTTTTAGTCAAGATAATAAGCTAAGGAATTTTACTTTACATAGTGAAAAAACAGGAAACTCTTCAATAGGTAATCATAAACTGTTTGTTGTTGTCTTTCTTTATGTCTTAATGCTGATGCTCAATTTAAGAAGGGGTCAACTAACTCTTTGTAGAAAATGTGACAGTACGATGGCGTGCATTTAGTACTATCCGTCCATCCATCTATTCACCCATCATCTCATCCATTCATACACTGTTTGATCAATTGATTGATTGATTTTATCCATCCATCCACTGTTTGATCGATTAATTGATTGATTGATTGATTGATTGATTGATTGATTGATTGATTGACTGATTGATTTTATCAATAGATGATTTCAAAGGGAGGGTCAACAGTGGACGCAAGTGCTTCTGTTTCTCTGCGCTTCACTGTCTTCATTGAGATAGAGAAGACGTGGTTTTCCTGGAAAGTAATTGACTCTTTCGTTGGGTTAGAGCTAGAAGGAGGCATAGATTTTACCGTGGATTTGCGAATTCGTGCTAGACTAAGGTAAGATAATTACATTACAATGAGTTGAATACACATAATTGTACACTTGAAATGCAAAGTTTGCATAAAATGATGAGAATCGAACATGTTTTATGACCTATGCCTTCAATTTACTTAAATTTGTTTCACTTTAACCCACAGACGTACAAGCAAAGTCACACCCCCACCGTGGTACAAGAGGGGGGTTACGCCCCCCCCCCCCCTTGGGTTTTCGTTATGTTACAATGTTTCGAAAAACTTCCACCTTTAGTAGAAAGCCTGTGATATACTCTACAAGATGACGTACATATTATGAGATGCCGTGCAGCAAGGGGCCTGTGACGTCATCCAAGATGGCCGCCAAATTGGGCGCCATCTTGGATTTTACCGAAAATTAGAAATTGTCAAAAAACGTTAAAAAGTGGAACTTTTTGATGCTGGACATGTAGAATATGACAAAACTAAACATTTTGCTGCTTTTTGTTGACATTTTTTGCATTTTTACTTAAAAAGGGTAAGAAACACGCACTTTAAAAAACATGGCTTAGCCAACTGCTACTTATGACGTCATATCTCCTAACCATAGCAACCAATTCTCTTCAAACTTGTGTCAAATCGTGTCCAAGGGATATGTGCACAGCTACTGTAAACGGCAGTTCTAGATAATTATTCGCCTTAGAAAAATTCAAGAAAAACCTTATGGGGAGTAGCATCAAACCCCCCCCCCCCCCATCCCTTGTACGCCCGAGGGTTAAATTACAATTTCTAGCAGTTGTTGTTCCTGGCAGTACCTGCGAAGGCCTGGCTAATTTCCCTGCTTCTTCTTCATACAATCGAAAAGGTCTTCAAGTTTTGGTTTTTGCATTATAATTAATATATATTTTTTATGACACTAAACTGGAACGTATGTATGCTGTCTCATTCAGCTATAACGGAAATGTTGCTCAGCTGGGACGAAAGCAACTTGGTGGTAACAGATTCATTCGTCTTGGTCGGATACCCATTCCTGTAGGAATTTTTTTGGAGTTAACAGGGCGAGCATATATCTCAGTCTCTGTGAGTACACATATGTTTTGGCATCTTTATTTTTCACCACATTTTGTTTAATGAATTAAACCTGTTAAATTTACAAGTGCACGCGTAAATTGTAAAAACTGGGTTTTATCTTTTTCAGGGGGATCTTCGACATTCGTTTTCAGGTGGTGGTAATATTGCGCTCGGGAGCAAATGTCGCTTGAGCGAAGGTTGTGAGTCAACTGCTGATTCGGTAGGTGCTTGAAGGGTCATTCTGCAGTTTTCCTAGTGATGTGTTGGGCGCCTACCAACTATAAGTCTCAAAATGTCCATGAGAGATTTATTTGTTCAAAAATTTTCTGAAAATGTATTCCTCGTTTATTAATTGTTCAGAACGGAACGTTTTGTTTTTTCAAATTGCTATTATTGTTATGTCATTTTGCTTTTTCTTTCAACTGTTCCAGCATCTACAAAGGATCCAAAAGGGTCATGCGGAGTTGTTATTTAAAAAAAAGCAAATTTACAGACAGACAGACAAAACAAACATTGTTACTATTTAACACGCTTCAGATTTCCGACAAACATCCTTTTTTTTTCCTTCAGTTATTGAGAAGCTAGAAGGTCACGATCTAATTACGTGTAGTGTTCCACTTTTTAGTAGCTAAACTAATTTTGCCACGTGTTACTATTCATTATAATTATAGATGTCTATATATTCCGACTGGTCTCAATCAGAAACGGAAATAGAAACGGGGGCAAGCATAGACTTAACCGTCACACCGAAGATTTTCATAAAACTTCCAGTAGCACCAAAATGGCTTGGGCGTCTGATGGAAACATCATTGTTTAGTCCACTAAAGAAATTATGTAAGTGTATTTTAATTATATAAGTGTATTTTCTAATGTGAGGCCTATTCTTTCCATAATTTCCATCTTTAAGTCGATTTTAACCCTATTTTGCTTGGGCTTTTTTTGAGTTTCGGAGCCTGGGGGGGGGGGGGCACAAAGATCTATAGATCTCGAAAAATATTCACGCTCTTGTGATGAAACTTTGCACGTTTATAGTACCTCATTAGCTTAACAGATTTGGTTTATGAGGTGTCGATTATGACGTTTCACAATGACGTCATAAAGCAACCATTTTGAATGTTGAGCCATCATTTTGAATCCCGAGCATGCAGTCATACAGTTGACAATGACGTCATCGAAAAATATATAAATTTGTTCTAAGAAACTTACTTAATGAAAACAAACACAAAAAAGTAAAGGATTAGCTTCCTTTTTAAAACAGAGGGGGAAAAACTGAAAAAAGACTGGAAGAAAAGTCAAAACACCTCCTGAGTAGACGGTTGCTATGGAAACGTCAATCATCATAGACACGTCATTGACACAGGAAAACTTTCTCTCAGAAATTTCAGGAAAAGTGACGAGATTTGGTGATTATTAGTACAGTCCAGCCGTTTAAAAGTTATAATTCGTTAAAGTCAGCGCGGGAACAATGTGTCCCCCCCCCCCCACCCCCAGGCTAAATAGAGTTAAAATATGTCCTATACAAAACACCTATTTTTTTTAAATGATATAGATCATTGGTAGCTTAGTGGAACAGAAATTAATTTTAACAATTTAAAATGGATCAATAAGTGACTGGATATTGACTACGTAGCTTGATTAAATAACTTAATTGCAGTAAAAATTGAATAACAAAGTTTGAATGTAGTGTAAAACTAATAAGAACTTGTATTCTTATATACATGTGCATCATAAAATTTAACTAAAGAAGAGTTAAATTGTCTCAAATAATGATTATTCCTGTTTAGCACTTGCTAAGTAAATCTGTTTCTAATGACATAACTTTTTCAATCAAGGCTTACACCAAGACTTTCCTTTACTTCACACGCATCGATTTGAGGAGGCTCGCAACACTTTTTTTTTTGGGACCTTGGACTGTATCTTTTGAAATCAAAATTTCGCATAAAAGACAAACTTCGATTTCCTTGATACTACACCATCTTTTCGACATATGACCAAAGTCTAGTTTGTCATTGGTTTCCTTGCAACTCCTGTTACCATAGCAAGGGAATGGACAGGCCTTCATTTTGTCTCGAAATCTCGACAGACACTTTATGACGAAAGTTGAAGTATTTGAAATTAGAGAAAAATCTGTAATACCCTTTTTAAGTAAATCACAACTCATTTTTTTCGGGCTGATTTTGGTCATTCCTGAATTTTCGATAAACGAAACTTAAGAGCGAATGCCAGAAAATATCGAGCAAAATAAAAATTTAGCGGCCACAGTGAAAACCTGTTTTGCGCTCATATTTAATATATATGTAGGCAATACAAGTAAAACAATCGCGGTACAGTTTGTTTTTCAATAACTCGCTTTCATTGAAAGAAAATCGGGGAAATACATTTTCGCCGTCGGTGACCTCAAAACAATCAAAATTACGGGCGAAATCGGCAGTTACCACACATCATCTAGTTTGCCGAAGAAAAGTAAGACTGAAAACATTTGCCATAAGATACTGATTTAAGAAGTATTTATCACCTCATTTGACCTCGAAATGTTTCTAGGCAATAATTTTAAACGCAAACAATCGCATTTTTAGGAGCCGCTTTTTTCAAACTGACAAAAAAATGAATTTACCTCCAGGACGCGATCAAAATTTTTTCCATGTACTCAGTGATAATTTTTTCTGAGGAACAAGCTGTGAAGTGTTAAAGACTTGCCCTAGCACATATGTAAAAACTGGAATGGGTATTTTGCTTTTAGCTTCGCAAGAGATCAGTTGGGTAAATTTTCATTGATTAGGGAATAACTAACAAGGTTGAGCCGAATCAACGTTTCTTCATTCAGCGATTCTAAAGAGGAATAATTGAAGCTACAGCGTAAGTGAATAAGTTGAAAAACTGCAGTTTAAAGTACTTTCCCTTGCGAGCTGTGCATTCAGGTTTTGCAAAGCTTTGAGTTGTGGATTTTGGACCCTTCCCGTTCCTTGTATCTGCTTGTCCTCGAGGTCATCAGTTTAGATAACGCCAAACGGTAAATTCAGTTACTGAGGAAACATTTACGCGTAATTTTTTGTCACCTTCAACAAATGTAAAGGAGAAGGCTTTTTCTTCGAGCACTGCCCTCCAATAACAGAAAAAAGAACAGCCAAAAGGCAGAGCGCTAGCAAATAAACAAACATGGTGCTGCGTGACTGCATTGAGCAAAGTCTTTCGCTCAGGGTAGGGGAAGGTGCGAACGGTACCTTACTTGCTGTTGTGCGTGGAATGTTGCTAATAAAACAGTTATTTACCTTAAATCAACTCCAACAAGAAATGCTACTTAGAGGTTGAGGTAATTACGAACAATATGGCGAGATGCAGCTTATGGTAAAAAAATAAAGTAAAATAAATAACTTGACATTTCCGAATACGGTTTTGACCATATCACCGCCCATCGCTTGGCATTGAATGGAAACGGCCATCCGACAAATGCAAAGTTCCCACGATTATGTCACATCACAGAGAAGATGTCGAGAAGATACCAAAAGCGGAGAGAGGACTCAGCAAAGCTGGTTCGGAAACTATATTTAAAGAGTGCGGGATTCATTCCGTGGGTTCAGGCACGTCTTCTCTCCTTAGATTGTCGATCATTGTTTTTTAATATAACCGAAATAATTAAAGTTTTGCTGCAACAAGTATTTACAAAGCAAAGCTGGTTCGGAAACTATGTTTAAAGAGTGCAGGATTCATCCCGTGGATTCAGGTACGTCGTCTATCCTTAGATTGTCGATCATTGTTTTTTAATATAACCGAAATAATTAAAGTTTTGCTGCAACAAGTATTTACCACACTTTTAAGTGTGGTAAATACTTTAAAAATGATAAATGATAAATGATAAATTAATTAAGGCAATTCATCTATTTTTGAAATACGTTACAAATTACGTTTAACCTAACGTAATTAACTGGTGCTTTCTTTGGTTTATTTCTTAGTTTGGTTGTTCTTTGTATTGATTGGAGCGTTTGTTTTTTGTTCCTCTCTTTTGCTTGAAGTAGAACTAAGAACAAACTAAAATAAAGCGTAAAATAACCCTCGAATCATTTTATCTAAGGGTCTGCCCAAATTAAACTGCAGGCATTTGTTACACGGAAACTTTGCGAAGGCTGACGATAACAAGGTCATTTTGCGAACGGAGGATATCTCTTTGGTAAGTTTATCACACTCAGTTCGCATTAAAATGTGGTTTAGAAAATGTTTTTGCCATCAAACCAAAAACCACGGAGTGAGTAGACGAACCCCACCCCTCAGTTACTCCGTCTATAACTGACGGGTAGTGAAAACCCACTGGGAGTACCTAAAAAAGATCATTAATATTATTCCAGTCACTCAAAGTACTCCAGCAAGTTCCTTCTCACCCGACTTTCAGACGTCACAGAGCATGTATGTTCTCACCGACACAGATGATTCCCTTGTACCTTCTGGTCAACTACATCCACAGCTGAACACTTTTCTACAAAGTAGGCCAGCGAAAGGACAAGGCGTCGTCACATACGGATAGCGAAACAAGCAAACAAGCGGAGAAGTGAAATTCTTCGAGACGTTGCGCTTGTCCACCCCATCTGCTACGACAACCATAACCGTTGCGAGCTGATTGCAGGTTCGAAGCTATCAAATTTGCTATTCAAATGCTTAGGGATATCTGCGAGCACTTTGATACTCCAACAGCTGACGTAACAATAACGAAGAAAGCCCCATACATTCTAGGAATTGTCTCCCTTGTTACGAAATGCACCTGTTAAGGATGATCATTTCTTTACATGTAATGAAATTTCACAGCAACTACATATCTTTATCACAAAAATACACTGAAGGGACTAAACAATCTATTAGTAGGTAGGGGGATTAAGCTAATACAAGAATGGAAAATTAAGAAAAAACATGCACAGTAAAAGGATTCAAAGAAATACTTTGAAAACTGAATAAGATCTATTCATACAAAGCTTTAAAAGGCCAAAAAAAATTGGGCATCAAAATAGACAGAAAAATGCTTAACCCTCCCTCTCCCCCGTCCCCGTCCCCGTCCCACATTTAATGGTCCGTCCCTTAAGCAGGGAAACTCGTTGAGAAGTGATAAAGACAAGGAAGCGTTTGGTCGTAAGTGACGTGGCCACAGGACAACCATAGAAATATTAAAACATGACAACCATCCTTACTTTGAGTTGAACGAGGGCCATTAAAATTCATCCTCTTAATTTTGTGAAGCAATCCGGTTTCCGACAGAAGAAAGACAACAATTAACTTTCTGTCAGCACCTGCTTTAGAAAATGGTCACCATAGTGATGGAATTGTCTAGGAGAGAAAAATTCTAACAGTTTCCAGTTGTGTGAACGCTAACTCGAGTTTCTGTTTTCACCAAAGTCACTAACCCACTCAAGTAAATGTTTCGCGTTAGTAGGTATGAACCCAGCCGTAGAAAGAATTTTGCGGATAAACCTAACGTTTCTCAAGGTTAACGTTCGACAGTTAAATAATGAAGAGTGTACTTGCCTGCAATTAGGTCTTATCGCACGGTAGCTTCTCACGTAGTCGCTTAAAATGAGTTGGAGGCCTCTCACGTAGTGGGGGGGGGGGGGGGGAGGGTACTCCCTTATATGGCCTATGCGGGGACGTGCAGCTGGACAGTGTATGGTTTTTGGCCTCTCTTTAATAGGCTATAAAATTTTATGCTAGTTAGTCCTTAACTAAACAGGATCTGAAATTATCCTAAACAGGGTACGGTTGCACGATTGTTGGATTTTTTGCTGTTAAATGTGGCTTATAGTCCATATACAGTATTCAGCAACTTTAGAACGGGGACGTTCGCCGGTCTCTCAGAAGTTTAAAATTGGGTATTACAACAGAGTGTATATTTTTTTCGTTTGTCCTAAACAGGGAACAAGAATGGTATTGGAGTTGGTATTTTAGGACATTTTTTCGTCCTAAACAGGGTCAGGGCCGTCAGACCGCTTGATAACATTCCAGTCTTGTACCAAGAAATGATGGCCAGTTCGATAAAAAAAATCAAAATATTCAAAAGTATTCCGAACCAAAATAAATAAATAAATACATAAATAAATAAGCGAATACATAAATAAATAAATAAATAAATAAATAAATAGATAAATAAATAAATATCTTACTTTCTGCATATCGTGCTTGCCTCGTTTGCTCCAACTCCCCCCGCTACGAAGAAGTTTTCTCAGTCACACAACTTCGAAACATCACGTTAACTATGGAAAGTTTACTGGCTTGCGCCTGCTTTTAGGTTGTTCTGTTTTAAATCGGCTTCATCTGTTTTAAACTGCACCCTTCTGTTATGCAGCGTGCTTCGAAAATGCGGAATAGAAAGGTCGAATCAAATTTCCGTTAGAATTTAATCTTACAGTTACTCGCTCGATCGCTTTTGAACCGATCAGCAGTTGATCAAGCATTTCATAAACTGGAAGGACTGGCATTTCTGGTATTTCTGGCATTCGCTCTTAACACTCTCTCTTTTCGGTTGAAAGATCTTTTATGATAGCAAAACATTCTTACTGCTAAAATGAAGCACAAATCAGTGAAAAAGTTCGTTATTTGCATAAATAGACATATTTCTAAAGTGCCCGAGGCGTTACGGAGTTTTCTTTTAAATTGCATACCGTTGCTATGGTAACTGCTGTTGCTAGAAAACTAATAAAAAACTAAACTTGAGTCATAAGTCGAAAAGTTGGTGTAGTATAAAGAAATCGAAATTTTGTCTTCCATGTGAAATTTTGACTTCAAAAGATACAATCCAAGGCCAAAAAAAAGTATTACGTGCCTCCTTAAATTAATTAATTTATTTGGTTTAATTTGTTTCAGTTGGGAAAGTTGGGAAATACGTGGACCTTTCTCTATCGATTTATGTGACCGCTCCACTCAAAGTGGGAATGTCAGTTTATTATCCATCCAATGAATGTCATGATTCAACACCAGCCAAGCTTTTAGTGCATTATGGGCTTACTGATGTGGGCTGTGGTGTGTCAGTTGGATTTGTTGGAAAACATTTTGATTTACCATTATGCTCTGGATATTCTCGTATGAAATCCACGAGGTAATTGATTTCGGTTGTTTTGCTTCGCCATTTATCTCGAGGATCTGTTGAATTCCATGTTGAGGCGCTCGTTCCATTTCTCTAGTATCGTGGAAATCTCTGTCATTGCAACTACTAGGGTTAAAAAAAAGTAATACGGAAGACTTGGATGATATGCAATGCTCCAAATATTTCCTTAATACATTGTGAGCTTGCTGGGCAGAGTCAACAGTATCGCAACACTCTGTCTCTGTCGTCCACCTTGTTGTCTTGCTGCTACCGTGCAAGCTAAGAGAACCCCACTGTAGATTTAGCCCCATTAGTCATTTTCATATTCATGAAGTATTCATTTTCATCATTCCATGATGAAAACGACATTTTGAAAGACGTCGTCCATGTTTCTAGGTGATAAAGTGATCTGATTTACTTTAAGCAGGGCATAAACCACAGCAAATAAACAATGTGGTACACCAGGCTTCTTAGGAAAAATAGAGAGCTTGTGATAGTGTAATCGAATTTGAAGCTGTATTAGTGACAGCTGCACCGTATACATAGTTCTCATTGTTCATATTGATGTATATAAAAGGCTAAAAAAGATAAAAAGGGGGTATAAACAATTAAAAGGAACCAAACGTTTTCGACAAGTATGTCATCATCAGGGTTAAAAGGCCGTTCGTGATTTGCATGGTTTTTATACTCAGGTTGTTCCCGTAGGGAACAACTGCGCAACATAGCAATTAACTTGTTTGTTCAAAGTTGGGCTCCTTTGTTGGATAATTTAAGGCCCTCGATGATCTTTCTCTTAAAATAAGATCTTGCTGAACAAAGGACTCTCCACTGGAATGAGTGACTTTGGTTTTCCAAAAGGTGACGTGCTGGTTCCGAGGTGTAGCAGATATTTGTATGTTCAGTTATTCGCACTTCAAAATTTCGCATTGTTTCACCTACATAGTTTTCTCTGCATGAGCATTCTCCTTCGTAAATAACGTGGGACTTGTGAAGGTTTTTGTCCTTGAGGCTGAATAAAGTTTTGATTTGTCTAGTTTGCCACAGAATGATGAAAATATACTTGAAATTAGTGAAGGAGTCCAGTTTTGAAGTAATAGATCAAAAACGAGTGCGAGCTTTTCATCAGGGATTCCAAACACCGAGAGAGAGATGAAAGCACGACGCCGTAGGCGGAGTGCTTTTATTGTTTCGAGGTGTTAGGAACCCCTGATGAGAAACGAGGCACGAGTTTTTGATATGGCTTCTCCAACTTGTGTGGGAATTAAGTAGAACTGTTTCAGAACAATAGTAGGTTATAAAGGCGCGCTCAGTGGGCGATTGTTTGTTTGGTATTCAATTGGTAAATGAAATAAATATTTAATATGCGGCGATGCTGGTGAGCAAAGGAAGAATTTTTTAAAGAAATTTACATAACCGCACGTGGTGGAGTTCGAGTCCGGATCAGGACGATTTCGCGTTCCCAAAACACCTTCTGAGGAAAAGGTTTCGGTGAATGACGCGTTCCAGTTTCAACTAAGTACAGCAACGAGTGGGCTGTGAACATTTTTTGTCGAATGGCCGACGTTAAGAGAGAGTATAAAGTTCTGGTAAGTTCGCGTTCGATAAACTGCCCGTAGGCATCAACAGCTTCAATAAGGTTTTAACTGAAATGTGCGTGGCGGCAGGCTTTTATCGCAAAACTGCTCATAGCATGTGTGTTACTTGTGTTTTCTCCCTGTTCAATGCTGGGATTAAAGATAAATTGATACGCGTAAAGGATGTTGTTTTCAAGAAAGGAAAATTCAAAAACTGCACAACCAATGTAACGGTGTCTGAGAAGAAGTAACATGTTGCTGTGTTGTTGTTGTAATTAATGAGTCAAGCAGGAAATATGCGCATGTATGCGGTAGTTAGCATAAAGACCGATTAAAATTCAAGTTTCTTGATCAGTTTTTGAACTAATCGAACGTGTCTTGATCGGTATGTTCATTGGGTATCAACATTCATGCACCTGACCTAATTGATGCAACCTGATTGGGTCATAAGCTCATGAATTATTAATGAGTTTGAGAAATAAACTTTTTGCTTGCGGTTTCATTCTTCTTGCAGTAGGGGAGTTTGATGCAAATATTTTCCGTTCTTCGAAGAGAAAATGCGGAATTAAGGGTTCATCTTCAGATGAATTGTTCGATGTGAAATTGTCGATGGTGCAGGATACAAATTTCTTGGGGTAACCAGCATTTGAGAAAGTGGTCTTTATTTCTTTTGTGTCGCGATCAAGATTTGTGGAGATGTTTTTGGCTCTGTGTAGGGCTCCTGTATTGCAATTTCTCTTCCATTTGGTACTTCTGATGACCAGTGTGTAGGTAATTTCCCCGGTTTTTTTAATTCAAATGTCTGCCACACCTCGGAATCAGCACGTCACCTTTTGGAAAACCAAAGTCACTCATTCCAGTGGAGAGTCCTTTGTTCAGCAAGATCTTATTTTAAGAGAAAGATCATAGAGGCCTAATTATCCAACAAAGGAGCCCAACTTTGAACAAACAAGTTAATTGCTATGCTGCGCAGTTGTTCTCTTCGGGAATAACCTGAGTATAAAAACCATGCAAATCACGAACGGCCTTTTAACGCTGATGATGACATACTTGTCGAAAACGTTTGGTTCCTTTTAATTGTTTATACCCCCTTTTTATCTTTTTTAGCCTTGTATATACATCACTTTACCTTTTAGCGAATATTATGTCAACATTGTTCATATTGTTCTCATAAAAGGGCATATCTGCTTTCCATTGTTAATATTTTTACCTTCTTTGTTTACCTTCTTTGTTTTTCAGTTACTGCTTTTGCCCAGTTCCTCGAGAAAAGGTAAGGTATTTATTGTTCAAAAGAATTTTAAGACACTTTGTTACACTTTTAACACTTAAGACGTTCAAATATAGGGCATGCAAACGTGGGTATTTCGTAAATGTTTGAACAAGGAGCTGTCGATTTTAAAAATACGTCTTCTTTTTGATATTGACAGTTCTGCATGGGGCCCACAGCAAAACCAGCTGAGCAACCAACTAAGCAACCTGATACAGATGATTATAAGCGTCCTAACAAAAACAGCGGTAACAAAGGGAGTGGACACGGTGGTGGCTTGGATGGTAACAGGTATGCTTTCGTACGCAATTGCACGAATGCAGTCACCTCTTCTTTTTGCTGCCCAACGGCTTATCGATTTTAATTTTGGACGAACTCAACAAACTGAATGTATATTTCTCCAAAAACTATACAAAGATTAAAAAAAGTAAGCATGCAGGGCGGTTGGGATAGTGGGCTGAATGTAATAGCATTAAATCATAAAGAATGTAAGGTATTTTTGCTTGCAACCATCTCGTTTTGGAACAATTTGGTGGTTTCCAAAAGATGAATACAAGATGGCGGATAAAATTAACATGGCGTAATTTAAACATATTATTAAACATCACAATAATATCAATATCATACTGGAAGTGCTCACATGCCCGCTTTCAAGCCACGTTTAAATTCCCTTGATGTTAAAGGAAACGAGATAACTTCATCCTGTCCACTTGAGCCTTCTTCTGCCAGTCTTGGAAAAACCCAAACATATTTTAGGATTAAAACGAGAAATACTGTCACGTTTGCCCATTTTTTTGAAGTCCAGTAATTCGTAAGATTTCCCTTTTCCAGTGTTGTTAAAATTCCTGGACCACCATGCGGCAAAGAACCTTGCTGTGCAGGAAATAGAAAAGGACCCGGATGCACGCAGCCTGATTTTTGGCCTTCACGTGGTAGGAATATCTCTGCATATCACCACCACACAAGTGGTGTAGCCATACTGAACAGAAAAAAAAACATTCTCCAAAACGACAAACAGAAAGATCGCGATGAATTGCTAAGAATATTGCCAGTTGACGGTAAATGACATGGGTCCGATTAAACTGAGGTCACACTGTAAGAATTGCGGCAAAATAAAACATTTCACGTTAACGCAATGCTCATAAGCTTTCCTTTAACTCTCGGACGTACAAGAAGGGTGGGGTGGGGGAGGGTGTAGAGATGAATGCAAACCCCATACGGTTTTTCTTAAAATTTTTGAAGACTTTTTTTTTTCGTCGAAACCTGCTTTTTCAGTAGCTGTAAGCTGTACGCTTAATTCCTTACACACATTTTGACACAAGTTTGGTGAAAATTGGTTGCTATGGCTACGAGATATGACGTCATAAGTAGTAGGTGAAAAAGCCATTTTTTTATTTTTTCATACATTTATACTTTTTTGTCCGTCAAAAAAGCACAAAATGTAGACAGAAAGCAGCAAAATGTTTAACTATGTCATATTCTACATGTCTGCGATGAAACATTTTCCATTTTCGATCATTTATCGGATAGCGTCACAGCCCCCCCCCCCCCCCCCACAGATCATAGGCTATCAATTAAATTTAAAATCTTTTGGACATGTTGTAAGACAGCAAAAATTCAAGAGGTGGTTCCTTGAACCCCCCCCCCCCCCCTCCATCGTACGAAGGTGGGGTAGTTATTTTTCTTGTACGTTTGAGGGTCAAATGCTCACACTTTAGAATATCAACCATTCGAAAGTGATAACCAGCACGTGCAGGGTAGCAAAGAGAAACACAGGTAAATACTACTTGTTCAAATTGTGAATATATGAAACTCATATATTTGAACTGCGGAATGAAGAAATAAATGTAAAGTAGATCCTCGCAGTTATTAACGCAACTTATGCAGTTGCGAAAAGAAAGCCTGAAAAAAAAAATCAGGCTTGCCGGGACTCGAACCCTGACCTCTGCGCTATCGGTGCAGCGCTCTAACCAATTGAGCTAACAAGCCAACTGGGAGCTGGTCATTAAATTGGTTTGTAATATACCCGGGAAAGATGAAGATGAAATTGTGAATATATGAAACTCATATATTTGAACTGCGGAATGAAGAAATAAATGTAAAGTAGATCCTCGCAGTTATTAACGCAACTTATGCAGTTGCGAAAAGAAAGCCTGAAAAAATCAGGCTTGCCGGGACTCGAACCCTGACCTCTGCGATACCGGTGCAGCGCTCTAACCAATTGAGCTAACAAGCCAACTGGGAGCTGGTCATTAAATTGGTTCGTAATATACCCGGGAAAGATGAAGATGAAATTGTGAATATATGAAACTCATATATTTGAACTGCGGAATGAAGACCAATTTAATGACCAGCTCCCAGTTGGCTTGTTAGCTCAATTGGTTAGAGCGCTGCACCGGTATCGCAAAGGTCAGGGTTCGAGTCCCGGCAAGCCTGATTTTTTCAGGCTTTCTTTTCGCAACTGCATAAGTTGCGTTAATAACTGCGAGGATCTACTTTACATTTATTACTACTTGTTCAGTTGTTTAGTTTTACTACACTTCATGATTTCACCCTCAAACTTTAGAACAATATGTTCTGGTTGTTGTTGCTGTTGCTGCTGCTGCTGTTGTTGTTGTTGTTGTTGTAATTGTTGTTTTTGGAACTATTTGGTTGCTTATTCATATTGTCATCACCACCAGCAACTTAGTGCTAATTCACATAAATTATTTGACAGGGCGTATGTGCTCGGGTAATGGATTAGCCCAGAGCACCTCTGGCTGCGGGGCGAGATGTCGTTGTCTAGGAGGCTGGGGAGGAGCATTATGCGATAGGACATCAGCTTCTGGTGGAGGCGATCCACACTTGGAAACCCTAGATGGTTGGTGGACCTTTCTCAATCACGTTTTTCTTAGCCAGTGCACAACATAGTAATTGTTTAGAACTCTCTACACTCCTTCTTTAATTTCTTTCTAACCTCTCTAGTGCTTATTAGTGAAGAAGTTGGTACCTGATCCTTTCATATTAAATCAAAACAAATCAGGTTTCTTTCACAAGATCCAAAATCTATGGAAACCACGATTCATTCGATTCTGTCGTGGAATATTTATTAAGTGATTGACCTTCGACCTAACAGTGGAATCTCGGTAACACGAATTGAAAGTAGCCGCTTCTGGTTTACACTGTTTCACTGTATTATTAAGCTATTAAGGAGGCTCGATCGAGTTTTTGAGTGACGATACCTCTCAAATTTGAGCAACTAGTGTACCACAGTGAACAACCCAATAGAAAATCGATCGTTACTGCTGACCTAGAGAAAGATGAAAGTTTTACATGAGGTAAGTTTCATCGAAATCAAAGTTACCATAGCAACGTAATGACGTCATCCTCCATTTTACATGAGAGCTAATTACTTGTCACCAAGAGATAATTCTGGGAAGCACTCGACTGGATCTTCGACCTGACATATTTGTCTTCACGTCTACAGAATTGGAAGAATTTTATGAAAGAGTTTTCGAGAAATTTTCGGGTGACGTTTTAAGAGCCAGTCCACGAGAGTTTCAAAGATTTTTGGAAATGGTCAGAAACAACCCTATCTCAAACTTTGCCTGCTGAAAGCTAGTCATGAGCAAGTAATCAAATCGATATTATTTTGTCTTCTAATACTAATGTGGTCACGTGACAGGCAATTTAAATTTGACCCCCCTGGGAGCAATTTTGGCTCAAAAAATACCAAAATTTACCAACTTTGCATGTCTCTTGTCAAAACAAACATTAGCCAATCATAAATCAAATGATGTCACTTTACTAAACTGACCTTCTTCTTTATAAAAAATACTAATATTTCTGTCAGACTCTTCTTATTAGCTGAACAATAATTTTTAACAGAGAGTGTGGTTTGACAGATTTGAAAAAGTGCCAATTTTACCAAATTTGAAAGGAATTTTTTTTGTATGTAGTAGACAAGATCTCTGGTTGATCTGCATTTCCCCAAACAGCCAAAGAATTGTACTTATTTATAAATATTATCGAAAAATCTTTGCGGGTAATTCATTTTTAATCTTCAATATAGCTTATGCAAAATTGAGATTTTCCTAAAGTAGACATATCTGCTGAGGGACAAAAGGGTCGCGTTAAATCACCTTTTAACACTTAAAAAATACATGAAACCTGTGAAAATGTAAAACCCAGGCTAACAAAGTATACGGTTATCGGTTGAATGATTCACTGTCGCAGATTTTTACATAAACGTTTTGCAGCTATTGAAGTCGTTCCTTCCCCACCCCTCCCCCGATAAATTTTAAAGTGAGTCAAGTGTGTATTATTTAATTTCCAGAAGAAGCTTATTTCAAGCTATTCGAATAGATTCATTTGGCTTTTAATTGTCGTTTTCAATCATTCAGAATCTAAAATAAATTGATAGGACATAAAAACATGCTGAAATGAGAGAATTGAAGTCGAGAGGTTGCGTTACTGTGTGTGACACAAGCGACTTTCGTGCGTGGATAACTTCTCGACGGCAGATTTACTATTTTACAAGGAGAAAATGGCAACCAAATAATTTCACATATTCCACGAGGAACAAAAATTTCCTATACCAGCCTACACCTTGTACATGATGGAGGCTTAACGTTTTACGGTTAAACAACCGTTATACCGACTTTCCGAGTTGTCTTTGTGTGTATGAACCGTGTATCTGATTTGTTGCAGTTAGTCGGTAACCAAATGAAGCTTACATTCTTTAAAACCTCAAGAATTGAACCATTGTTTCAGCGGTGTTTTGTCTTTAGAATACTTTGTTTAGGGATTGAATGGGTTTTGCTGAATGCCCTTCGAGAATTAACCAGTGATTAGACATAATAATAACAATAATGATACTTGTTTCACGAAATCAGTGATGATCTGTTAGAACTGATTTCGTCAGTTGATAATATCAAATTATTAGAACTACAAAAGTGGATTAAAAAGCAAACAAGCTACTTTGGACCATCTTCAGTGTAGCTCAAAGGCGAGTACCAATTTCTCCGGTTCCTCTTCCCGCAAGAACTTGTTTATGCATGAAAACACAAGCAAACTGCCGCATACCTCATTGGTAGGAGAAGCACCGTCAACTGTGACCTACGTACTTGCTTGGAGAAATCTGTTTGCTACCAGTTACTGCAGCTTTTCATCAAGAATCTCAAGGTGAATGTTAAATGTTACACATTCACTTGCGAAGTTTTGATTTCATCCGTCTTAGACACTACGTCATGGAAACTTCCCTTCAATTGTACTAGGAAATTACCAATTCAGTTTTGATATTTTTTCTTTTAAATTGCGAAAGCAATTTGCTGATTGCATAAAAACATAGTTATTTCCCTGCAACAAATGATATTAAAAATCCGGTGAACATCAAGGCGGGGGCTTAATACTAATTAGCAATATGGGAGGCTTTGACACACATAGGAGCAATTTGCGTTTACATAGGTGGAAATACTTGAACTAACTACTGAACAAAGAAAACTGCAAATGTTTATCAGCTGCAGCGTAAACTGAAACAATCCTTATGTATTGTCTACTGAAGAAAAAAGCCCACCTTTACCCGCACCCTTGAAGGGGTATTGAAGTACGTCGTCACATTGCCCGGTCGCTGGTGTGATGCCGCTTTACCAAGTGAGCTGCGAAGCAGGTCATTTGTGAGTTAACTTAAGCCCACGATTTATGCTTCTGACAGTTAAGATCCGTATGTCTATTCTAAAACCACCCGTATGCCTGATACCTTTAGGAAAGTTTATGTAGGGTTGGCTGCCGGTCTTCCAAATCCTACCCTACTGAAATTATTAATCCTGGCCTTGGCAGGCAAATCACGCAATATCATATCAAATGGTTCTTTTTAGTTAATTCTCTATCTTTTTTCTATACATCAGATAATTAACAATTATTCTACGAGGGCGCGCTGGATATCGAATGATTGATAACCAACGAGGCACGTAGCGCCGAGTTGGTTATAATCATTTGATATCCAGCAAGTCCGAGTAGAATAATTGTTTTATTAAAAACTTAGCCACGATTAAAAAAAAGTCAAGAAAGAAAGGCAAAAAATGAGATAAAAGAGAGAAAAAGGAAACAAGAATCGATCACATGACTGAACGAAAAAGGCTCCAAAACCTTGCGAAGTTTTGCAGCGTTTCATTACAAAGCTGAATGAATCAATGAAACTGCTCGAAAGTGATCGAAGTGGTACAAGTTTTGGAAAACAAAAATCTTTTAATTATTGGCTGTGGAATATGGTACGTGTTTTATTTTTCCTGAAACATTGTTGTAATCATCGTTCAAAGCGGATTGAAACACAGGTAACCAAAGCGTAATATGAGAGTTTGTATGGAGCTGAAATTCGATCGAAAATAATCGGCGGTTTTCCGCCGAAAATACATTAAAATCGAAAAAAAGTTTAAAAAACCTTACCTGTTGTGTGTTTGCTGTGTTTTTATCGCTTTTCCGAGCTTCTGGAGGCCGTTTTGGGCGATTTTCTGCTTAACGGTCGATGCGACGGCATGTCACGTACTAAAGAGAGCTAAAGGTAGGAAAACGGGAATTCAAAATTGCCAACCGACACTCGAGGTCCCGATCAAATTAAATACCCGCTAAAAATCGATTCAATCTAAAGTCAGCGATTAAAAACCACAACACATTTCAAAAAGGATAAATCTCCTACCTTTCTTTGTGATTCAATCGTCATTAGTTTATCTCTCGAAGTACAACCCTGCATTAAAAACGAACTAACTTTTCGAAATCGCCGCCATCACAGGCTTGTAAGGAAAAGAGGGTCAAAACTAACGGTCAAGCCTGGGACAAAGCGCCAAATTTCGCTCCACCGGGGGACGACTTGAGTGACTTCTATGTCGCCAAATGCCAAACTCACCCTCTCTCCGGTAAGTCAAGTTTTATACCTGAAAGTGACCCGCGCGCGATTTCCCGCCGAAATTTGAGCGGTACAACACTTTATTTACCGGAGAGGGGGTGAGTTTGGCATTTGGCGACACAGAAGTCACTCATGTCGTCCCCCGGTGGAGCGAAATTTGGCGCTTTGTCCCAGGCTTGACCGTTAGTTTTGACCCTCTTTTCCTTACAAGCCTGTGATGGTGGCGATTTCGAAAAGTTAGTGCGTAGAAAGATAGGAGATTTATCCTTTTTGAAATGTGTTGTGGTTTTAAAGCGCTGACTTTAGATTGAATCGATTTTTAGCGGGTATTTTGATCGGGACCTCGAGTGTCGGTTGGCAATTTTGAATTCCCGTTTTCCTACCTTTAGCTCTCTTTAGTACGTGACATGCCGTCGCGTCGGCCGTTAAGCAGAAAATCGCCCAAAACGGCCTCCAGAAGCTCGGAAAAGCGATAAAAACACAGCAAACACACAACAGGTAAGGTTTTTAAACTTTATTTCGATTTTAATGTATTTTCGGCGGAAAACCGCCGATTATTTTCGATCGAATTTCACTGAGCTCCATACAAACTCTCATATTACGCTTTGGTTACCTATGATTGAAACTGTATGATTACATCCCATTAGCTGCTGGAGTTGAAACGGAGCAAGTTTGTAATCCGTTCGCACAACGGAGCCACCATGTGCGTGTTTGATAGAACTGAAGACAGAACTAATTTGAACTTGAAGAAGTAATTTATAAGCAGCTCAGAAGCAAGATTACTGTAGCGAGGAACATTAGAATTCACCATCATAGTTTGTTAAACGCAAAGCACAAAACGCAGTTTTTGTCGGTTTAGAGGCTGCGGACGGAAATTCCTTAAAAACAAAACAAAACTCAGACAACTGGGAAAGCGTTTCAACTCCGTTTACATGGCATCCGATTTCTATCTGAACATTTGGACCTGTTGGAACACAGAGCTACAACGAGTGCAGGTAAACCAGTGTCAATTTTGCGTGTTATAGCCGAAAAAAAATTCGCCCTTCCTTCCTTCTTGGTAGTTTGTTTAGTACTTGTTTAAATTGCTTCATGATTTTCGTACCGACTCGCCATGTATGTGTGATAGTTTTCATTAAATGCTTCTTCCATATTTCACCGTGTCTTTGATGGTTTGTCTTGATATTTTGAAGTGGAAAGCATTCTTGATAAAACCTACCGTTTGTTCAATTTCAATAATCGACTTGACGATGGATGAAAGAAATTAATTGCAAACACAACGCTTCATGCTTAAATTTCTAATTCTGCACAGTTTCTTGTTGTCTTAAGAAATCAAGCACTATGGAACAATTTTGATTTGTGTTGCGCTGTTCCAATTTCTGCTTTATTTAAATTCGCTCCAAAGTGATTTTTCTCATCTGTTTTTCTCGCGGGATCGCTCGCGAGGAAAAAGCTTTCAGCTCACTTTGTTGATGAGTGTTCATTGACCATATATGGTCGCAGCAAGTATATGAGCTGATAGCCTAGCTCCGTTCAGCCAATCAAAATGCTAGAAATCCAATATACCTAGTCCAGTTTTTAATAAGTATGTGCCCTCTACAGCTGCACCCAAACCATGCCCAAGTTTAGTCCAAAAGGCAGGACCCAAAATCTGGGCAATTTTTAGGCAAAAATGGCAAAAAAAAAGCCTTACCCTTTTGGGCGGTACACACCTAGCAAACAGACTCCGAAATAACATCTTGCTTTGTTAACCGTGCGCCAGTTCCTCCCACGGCCTTCAATGTTTCGCCATTTCTCTTTACAGTATAAAGCTATACGGGCAAGCTGCTTTTACATAGTATTGCTAAATTTAACATCACAGTTGCAAGGAATCTGTAGTTTGCTTTCGTCAGTAGTTACTTCAAGCACCTTGACAGTTGACGCAGATAACCCTTTTTATCTGGTTTTAAACCTATAACTAATGTAGGGGCCTCCCATATTGCTAGTGTTAAGCCCCTGCCTTGACGTTGACCTTCTTTCTCATCCTGTTTGTTGTGGGGGAAATGAAAAAGGATTTGTTTTCTTTTTTTAAATGGAAAAATAGTTTCAGCAATTGAGAGAAAAAAAGCTTAACTGAATTGAAACTTTTCCTGGTACATTTGGACTGAAATTTACATGAAGTAAATTGATTGATTTTAGTGGATAGAAGGAGGGCACGGGGTGGGGAGTTTGAAGGGGGGGTAGGGCTGCTTCTCTTAGCTGTTTTATTCAAATTTGTCTTACATATATTTACCTGATTTTTACACGACATGTTAATATGTAATTTTACCCAGTTTTTTATTTTTATTTCAAATGTATTGTAATGCGCATTCGAAAATGCCACATTGATGTTTGTGCAATATAAAACTCATTAAAGTTAAAGTTAAAGTTGTGTGAAACGAAATCAAACTCAACCAGAGCTAGTGTAATTTAAAGCTATTTAACATTTATCTCCCGTTGAGATTCGTGATGGAAAATTTTTAGTGTTTGGTAGCAAATATGCTTCTTCAAACAAGTCCGCAAGATTGCATGTGATGGTGCTTATCCTAACACTGAGGTATGTACTCAGATTTTATATATATATATATATATATATATATATATATATGTAAGCTACATTTGGCTACCGACTACTGGTATATATATATATATATATATAAAATCTATAATTGGTTCAATTCTTGAGGTTTTAAAGAATGTAAGCTACATTTGGCTACCGACTAACTGCAACAAATCAGATACACGGTTCATACACACAAAGACAACTCGGAGTCGGTATAACATTTTAATAAGTGTAGTGTCAATTTTTGATTAAAAAAAGCCCAGTAACACACTAAGTTCATATTCAAGCCAACGTTTCTAAAAATCAAATGGAACGATTTCCCTGAAATTTTCACACAAAGTAATTAGATGATATAACATTCATTTAAAACCAAAATGTTATTTCATCAAGCCTTTGAGGGCATACTTTTCAATAACAGATCAAAATTGTTTTGTTTTTGTTGTTTTTTAACACCTTAAAACTTCACCCGAAAATTTCTCGAAAACGCTCCCATAGAAATTCTTCAAATTTTGCAGACGTGAATACAAATATGTCAGGTCGAAGATCCAGTCGAGCGCTTTCCAGAAGTATCTCTTGGTGACAAGTAATTGGCTCTCATGCAAAATGGGGAATGACGTCATTACGTTGCTATGGTAACTCCGATTTCGATGAAACTTACTTCATTTAAAACTTTCATCTTTCTCTAGGTCAGCAGTAACGATCGATTTTCTATTGGGTTGTTCACTGTGGCACGCTAATTGCTCAAAGTTGAGAGGTATCGTCACTCAAAAACTCGATCGAGCCACCTTAAGCTACGATAAATTAAAGTTTTTATTAACGGATCAATTTGATCTGACCCACTTAGTGACCGACTGGTAGGATAATGGACTTGTAGAGTAATTGACTAACTGACTGACTGGCTGACTGACTGGCTGACTGACTGACTGACTGACTGACTGGCGGGTTGACTGACTGACTGACTGACTGACTGACTGACCGACTGACTGACTGACTGACTGACTGACTGACTGACTGACTCACCGACTCACTCACTAACTCACTGACTCACTCACTGACTCACTCACTGACCAAGTGACTGACTCACTGACTGACTCACCAACTCCCTGAGTTACCGTCTCACTGATTTTCTGTTTTACTAACTGTCCTGCTGACAGGCACACTTACTTACTGACTCATTTACTCACTCACTTTTTACCGTGTAGCTCAGTGACTGCTCTGTTGACAGACTATTGTATTCATTAGCATCATATAAAAACTGGCCCAGATCTCTTATTTGATCATCCTAAAGCGCCTCTAGCAACAAGATACAGAAATACATTTAATCATGGAGATTACCTAGTTTAGCCCTAAAAATTTTTTATCTTTTTTTTTTGTTCTTCTAGGTGTTAATTACGACTTTTTCGGCATTGGTGAATTCTGGGGTTGTAAAAGTGAACTTAATGACTTTGGTCTCCAGTTTCGATTTTTCTACTATGAACGAGCGTCGTTAATTGGAGGAGTGGCACTAAAAGCAGGAAGGAGCATAGTTACAGTTATGACAATTAAATCTCACTATTCCCAGGATTATCCCATTTTAAGGCGAGTTTATAGTAGATATGCAAGTTCTTTGTTTGTAACAAAAAATCATAGAGAGGCACTGAGGAATGTGGCCATTGCGGAGTAAGGAATATTCGAATATTTTTTATCGCAGTTTAGAGGGCTCAAAAGCCAAAGCAACAATACAGTAACTATCAAATTCTGTTTCAGAACCAGTGAATTTTTCAAAGAAATGTGCATGTTTTTGTACCGTTGCACTTCTTTATAGCATTTTTGATATGCAAAGTGGTTGTAATTTGGGGATAAAATTTTGGGATAAAATTCAATTTGCTTTTGAGTTCCTGTTTTCTTTATTTTTGCGGTACTGTCTATTGGTTTGCTAATAATTTTTTTTTTGAAACAGGATTGATGGAGTGAGATTGTATTTTGCTGCCAATGACACAGAAACTCTTAAGATCAATAACGACACAGTTTTGTTAGACCGTCAAGTGAATTTTACTTCTGACTCTAACGGCAATAGTGTGGTACTAATGTCGCTGCAATATATATCAGGTAAGTTTCTCATAATATTAAAAATGTGCACACATATCCATAGTGCACTGTCACCTAGCAATCAGCAGAGCAATGAAACAATGAAAGGTGATGGCGAAAAAACTGCGGACTGAAGCGTACGTTGATGCTACGTCTGTCAGGCCGGGGGGAGACAAAAAAGTACGTCGATGACACACACCGTAAAAAGAGAGAATACACTCGAATTAAACAAAACTCTTACTCTCTCCAGATAATTAATACACGAACTAAAGCACGAGGAATAGAGGGAGAGTGATTTGCCAACTCTAGTCGAGTTCCAGCGTCCAATGCCCTTGAAAAGAATGTTCATCCAAAGGGATATAGTTAATATGGTGCCATAACACACTTAAGCGAGGCAGCCGTTATATATTCACTGACACGAGACTTGTGTGCTTAGTAATGTACCATTCAGATAACACAGTGAGGGAAAGAAAAATGTCGGGTCCTTCGCCTCACTCTGGTCTCATCTGGTTTAATTCCTTTTTCCAGGTGTTGCAATCACGATAGATGTCCGGCATAGTCGCGTTATGAAGAGGCAGTATCTGAATGTTCTTTATTCGCCCACTGCTGCCTTCAAAGGTCGTACTCAGGGACTGTGCGGCTTCATGGACAATAATGCAACAAATGATTTCATGGGACCTGATGGGACACTTTACGAGGGCGCTGTGCAGTTTGCAGAATCATGTAAGAACTGCTTCGAGTAATTTATTTATTTATTCATTTATTTATTTATTTATTTCTATCTCTTCTTCTTCTTCTTCTTCTTCTTCTTTTTCTTTCAAAT
The DNA here is from genome assembly GCA_964017195.1 of Siderastrea radians. NCBI lineage: Eukaryota > Metazoa > Cnidaria > Anthozoa > Scleractinia > Rhizangiidae > Siderastrea > Siderastrea radians. The sequence continues at coordinate 19,945,393 of OZ024899.1, forward strand.
GAATTTTATTGAGAACTAATTGGGTTGTTCTGACCATTTACCAAAATATTTCGCTAATAATGTCGGAGATTTTGAGTTCGTGTTATCCTTATTTTAACTGCGAGTGAGCTCTTCAAAGTATGAGAATGGAACTTAACATAGAATGATACATTGTGTAGCAGGACTGCTCAGATAATTTCTTCCTTTCAAAAGATACCTGTTTTGATAAATTCAGGGAGAATCACTGATTGGAAGAGTGAATCTGGAACACGCGATTCTTGGTCATGGAATTCCTCAAACTTTTATCATGAAGACACAATGGACCTGTCATACACAGATCCCTCGTTCCAGCCTGTCTACTCACTACAGGGCATTTCTCAATCTGTTGTAGAGGTAAGAACTTTCAATGCTGTACTTTTCTCGGACATGCATAGATAGATAGATACTTTAATGAAATACGTCGCAGCCTTATGTGGCTGAATTGTGTATTACTGTACATATAAAATCAAAAAATATATTAAAATCTAAAACTCTATACTATAATGAAGGTAAATACATTTAAAAATTAAGATTTAAGCAAAAAAGGTATTATCCAAGTTACAATTAAAAGCACTTATGATGCAATACAAACATTCAAGATTTATCAGCTTGATAACATGAAGCCGTCAAAAAACTATTCTTGAACCTATTGGTCTTACAATGTGGGAGACTATACGTGCGCGGGCGCCTTAGATTGAATCGTGTGGAAAATGCTGGCGACAAAAGCTTTCTCAGTCTATATCGGCTATCGCTATCTATGCTCTCGGAAGTGCACTTACGGATGTTGTCATGATGTTCTGCTATTGTGGCCAGGCCTAGCCTACTTAGCGCATGATGGTACTCCGTATATGGGCAAATAATACGTAACGCTCTTCTATGGATGTGCTCTAATTCATTCGATAAATACTTAGGCAGGGCATAGTGAAATACTGGAGCTGCGTAGTCTATGACGGAACGTATACATGCAGTGTAAAAACGAGAGAGGTCACTCTCTGACATATAGGTCTGACACTCTCTGCATGTAGTTCGCAGTGCAAAAAAACTGACCTTGATACATGTGGACGCAATTTACGCCCTCACGTTATGAAGATTTGCAGAAAACTTAGTATTATCATTTCCCATTCATAAACAAAACCCGCATAGAGGTTTTTCCCACTCTTTCGTTAACGTAAACAACCGGCCAACCTAGCTGAAAAATTATTATGCCCTGAGCAAAGTGATTAAAAAGGCATTTATTGTGGCATGCTCTCTTTTTGCAGGTGGCAACAAATACTTGCAAGTCTCTGGGAATTTCTGACAGTGATTTACATAGCTGCATTTATGATGTCGCGATTACTAACGACACAAGTTTCACTGACCAAGAAGGATTTAAAAAGGGTATGTTAAGCTTCACTCTTTACTTTTATGACATTTATTTTCCTTTGATCAGTCTGGACACAAGATGCTTCTGAACTAAATATTTTCCTTTTTTGGATAATTCGGTAAGAATCAAGTTTCCCAAAAAGGGAATAAAAAATTTCTGTGTTTAAGGATTTTGTTAAGCGTATATTTTACTGGCTGGAACAGCTGGAACGCCATAATTCATGATTTGGCAGACGTAGCAAAGACTCTTGTTTTTATAAGTACTTCTAATATCAAACTGGTGTTGAAGTTGTTACTAACTCAAGCAAAATCCGCTAATATTGTAATAGGGTCCTGAACTACATGTTGACATTTAAAAAAATAATAGGCAAGTTGCAAAGCAAAATGAATATGTGTACGGATACAGTACCATGTAGATACATCCTCTCCAGTATGAGGTGGCTATATACGCAGCCTCTTCGGTTCATACTAGAATAAAGCCGATTGGTCTAAAACGCTCTACAGATTAGCCTTAGAAAACGCCTTTTCTCTACTAGGTTGCCCAAACCAGTGCTCTGGTAAGGGCAGATGTGTCAATGGAACTTGTCAATGCTTACAAGGATGGACTGGAGAGATTTGTGATAAAGGTACCTCTAAGTTGCCAATCAAAACCGTACTAACATTGTTGTTGTTGCTTTCGTTTTACTTCCGTAAGGTTGTTACAGAATAAGTTTGTTCACCTCAAGCTCAACATTACCATACGCTAGAACCATACACTAAGTTTATAAGTAGTCTTTCTCCTTATCGCCTTCTCTCGACTGGCGTAAACGTTCCACTAGTAAATGGGGGGGGGGGGGGGGGCTAACAATCCTGAGTGGCATTACTTGCAGAGTCATTGGGATACTTCTACACAAGAAAAATAGCGGCCTTTTAGGCACTAGTCTAGGACAGTGGCAGCACCTCTTTGAAGCTTGTTTCTCCTACACTTTTTTTTCTTCATTGTGGAGAGCTATACAGCTATTTGTACAGCTGCATGACATACATTTACTAAACCTGGGTATTGAAAACGAACTTGCTCGGCAACAGTAGTCAACATCCGATGCTGACTACTGTTTACAATTTTCTCTTAAAATTCTTGAGGTCGGCCTGTCTATTAGTTACAATAAAAATCAAACGATAGTCTTACATTTATAATAATAAAATGTTACCATCAGTTTGTTAGGAACCTTCCGGGCCATCATCATTAAAAAGGCTTAATTTTATACTTTCCAATTTAAAAGAGTCTTCTTGTTGATTTCATTTATATTTAATGTCGCAGTCAGCAAGGAATAATACTAAACCTCAACTACGTCGTGATTTTGGCAAAGTTCAGCTTACTTTCATCGATGCTTACATTGAAGTGAGCATAGTTGTCCTTCTTCTTCTTCTTCTTCTTCTTATTATTATTATTATTATTATTATTATTATTATTATTATCATCACCATCATCATCATCATCATCATTATTATTATTATTATTATTATTATTATTATTTTACAGGTTCTTGCGCAAACTGTTCAGCCCTTCATGGAAATTGCGTCAAGGGATTCTGTGAATGTACTCAAGGATGGGAGGGACAAAGCTGTGATGAAAAAGGTTTGTTTTGAATATAATTATCTGAGCTATGCTTTTCCTCTTGCTTTGCAGTGTAAAACAGCAAATTTAAAATATAGAAATTTCAATATCTTTTTAGCTCATGTATTACTCAAACAATCATTTCGACAGCTACTTGCTACAATGTCAACAACTGTACAAGTCCTGTTCATGGTGTTTGTAAAACAACAGACATCTGTCAATGCCACCCTGGATATACTGGTAATTGAAATGTTCAGCTTACTTATATCTTTAGGGCGTTAACATGGTAAACGTTGCTGTATGATTGCACTTGACAAGTATGAGAGTTAACTAATTTATCGCTGTATACAATAAATAGTTTGACCTACTGGATCAAATGGTGAGATTTCACATACACATCACTGTTTCACTAAGGCAGAAAATTTCATTCGCAATGGTAATACAAAGCAATGATAAAACAAGGATAGTGAGCTTTGATAGCAAGTTATCTCAATATTTAGTTTTTTCATAGTCTTAACAATACATCTTAAGTAATAAAAATATTCAACGAAATTTAGCAAATTTAACTTTACCATGATTTAATTAATTTCAGTCAAATGCAGTAGTCGACAGCGATACCAATTAAGTTCTGATTAAATGCAAGTTCTTCTTCTTCTTCTTCTTCTTCTTCTCCATCACCTTTTAATAATTACACTGAAATCCCTCTCCATCAATTGGGTTAGTAGTCTGACACCGTGATATCACAAACAACTATAGGTCTTGACTGCAGTATTGTTCCCACCTGTCATAACGTCTTCAACTGCACTGGCAATGGAGTCTGCGTTGAATTTGATGTTTGTAAGTGCGATAAAGGTTGGACTGGAAAGCATTGTTCAAAATACTCATGTGAACACTTGGATTACTGTTCTGGTATGTAGCCTTGTCTCTGTTTGACTAAGGTCCCAGCTGTAATTGCGTCAGTCTTTCCACACGTTTTTGTAAAATAGTACATTGTTTAAGGAACAAAGTTGTTGTTTAGTAGCCATATTGCCACATGGCAATAAACCTCTCCGACTTCTCCGAACAAATGTTCGTTTAAGGATAACGAAAAGAACGGTAATTTGAGAACTTGAAACTTACAACGTTATGTATGTAGAATAAACTACTCACCAACTCATTGATCGCATGATTGGTTGACTGACTGAGTGACTGACTGGGTGACTAACTGGGTGACTGACTGACTGACTGACTGAGTGACTGACTAACTGAATGACTGACTGACTGAGTGACTGACTAACTGAATGACTGACTGACTGACTGACTGGTATGTAGCCTTGTCTCTGTTTGACTAAGGTCCCAGCTGTAATTGCGTCAGTCTTTCCACACGTTTTTGTAAAATAGTACATTGTTTAAGGAACAAAGTTGTTGTTTAGTAGCCATATTGCCGCATGACAATAAACCTCTCCCACTTCTCCGAACAAATGTTCGTTTAAGGATAACGAAAAGAACGGTAATTTGAGAACTTGAAACTTACAACGTTATGTATGTAGAATAAACTACTCACCAACTCATTGATCGCATGATTGGTTGACTGACTGAGTGACTGACTGGGTGACTAACTGGGTGACTGACTGACTGACTGACTGAGTGACTGACTAACTGAATGACTGACTGACTGACTGACTGACTGACTGACTGGCTGGCTGGTTAGTTAGCTGGCTGACTGGATGCTTGACTGACAGGCTGACTGGTTGTCTGGCTGACCGGCTGTCTAGCTAACAGACTGACTGTCTAATTGATTGGTTGGTTGGTTAATTCGATGTTTTATTAACTGTTTGCTTGATTAAATAGTTTGTTTGTTTATTTATTTTCCTCGTCAAGGGCGTGGCCACTGTGTGGACTTTTACCAATGTGCCTGCGACGATGGCTGGACTGGAGCAAGCTGCGCTGTTCCTGATTGTTCAGATGTCAATCAGTGTTCAGGAAAAGGAGAGTGTGTGTCCAGTAACCTGTGCCGCTGTTACCCAGGATTCGTGGGGGTCAATTGTAGTGAGTTGCTTGACTGCACTGATTTTGCAAACTGCAGTGGACACGGAGTTTGTGTTGCTTCAAAAACAGTGAAGCCATCATGCAGGTAAATACTGTTAAATTTTTCCCCTCCTCCAAACAAATTAAGATTGCAGTTCTTTCTGGAATTTGGAGTCATCCTTATAAACTAGACGAGATATTTCTTCTTCCTTGAAGCCCCACCTCCTTCAAATGAAGATTCTGGTTGGGGGCCTTTAAAACGCAAACCAAAGGAGAGATAAAAAGCAGGAGCGTCAGCGGTTCGCAGTCAATATTGCTAAGTGTTTTCTTAAAAGACTCTAAGCTTGGAAGTGTAATAGTTAATTTGTATACTAAGTATCATTTGTTGCTCTTCTGATCTAGAAGGCAATTTGAGAAAAAAATATATCTATCCATATAACACGGCCGAGCTGGACAATATCGTGGATTTTTGTCTGTTTTTTTTAGGGGGTTTGTTTGCTTGTTTGTTTGTTTGTTTGTTGTTGTTTTTTTTTGTAAAAAGAATGCTAAATTTATGGGCGATGTAGCAGCTGTCGTAAGGACTTCCACGATTAGTCCGCTAAACAATAGAACAAACAAAAGAAACAAAGAACGAGGCGTAAAAACAATAGAGCTGCTACATATAGCGGCCCAATGAAAATACAAGCTTTTGAGAGGTGCTACACTACCGAAATTTATTTTGTAAGTACTTGATCATTCATGAACTGACGCATGGAAAAACAAGGGGACGATTGCAAGAAAATTTTTCTTGGAAGGTCGATGCACCATCAGTATTAACGGATGTCTTCTAAGACCTATGGGAATATTTGAAAAAGTCCTGGCAATTCGTTCCAAACACACACTCGTTAACAGTTTTTGTGCTGTGAGAGTCATTTGTACCTAAACAGAGTGAATGCCTTTTCGGTTTTGAGAATGATACTAGACGTTCTGAATATTTCCAATCCTGTGTAGTTAGCCGTATATGGGTCGTGAGTTTTGTGTCCCACGTCGTACCTTTTAAATCACCCAACACATATATAGTTTCAAACCAGCTTAATGGTTTGGGCATTTCATCTGCCCGTAATCTGCCCGTCTGTTTATATGCAAGCAAAAACCACCAAACTATGTGTATCTGAGACAAATTTGGTAAACATTTACATTTCTAAACCATTTTGGTATTCTTGAATTGTTTTTTCTTTCGGCATGGAATCAAGAAAAAAAAGAGCCCGATATGTGGTTTTATTTCTGTTCATGGCTGTTTTTTTCCTTTCTCCTTAAAAAGTTGTTATGCTGGCTACACTGGTCCTAACTGCAGTCATCCCACTTGTAAAACACTGAACAACTGTTCTGGTCATGGCATGTGCATAGAAGCCGAGCTCTGTAAATGCGACATCGGTTACAATGGTACTGATTGTAGTAACTTCTCCTGCGAAACTCTTAATTCTTGCTCAGGTGAGGTGAAAAATAGTTATATTCAAGTCCCCTAAGGCTACAAAAACCAGAGTTAAACCCTGTTGATTCATAGATAACGAGACTTGGCCGACCGCTGACACTCGTTAAGCTTTCCGAAATACTTTCAGCTAACCACGACTTTGTCGAGATTAATATTTTAATAACTGAGATTAAAATCATTCGGCCAATCCTATTGCTTTTTTTCACAAGCGTCTTTTTCCTTCTTATTTTGATGAAGACGTGATTGTTGTTATGGTTGTTGGTATGATGTTTTAATTGAAAAACATATTAAAATTCTATTTGTGTATAAAAAGAACGTACTTGACATTTGCAAGGAGTGGAATTTGTCTTCTTCTTGTTGTTGCTGTTTTGCCAGTTTGTTCTTCTTGTTTTCTGTCGTTACAATAAGGTGTTAACTGGATAGTTACTATTTTCTAGGACACGGTGCATGTGTTGGATATGATCTCTGCCACTGTAATTCATCCTGGTCAGGTCCAGCTTGCAACATTCCAGATTGCAATGCTGTTAACAACTGCTCTGGTCAAGGAGACTGTATTCTTCCAAACACGTGTGTGTGCTATCCGTCCTTTGATGGGATATACTGCGATCAAAAGGCAGAAAAAAATATCGACACGCCCAAATTCGATAAACCATTTTATAACGCCACCATCTTGGAAAATTCTCCGGTTGGAACTCCTTTTTTGAAAGTTCATGCCAATGATTCTGATCCGGGAAGAAATGGCCGAGTGTTTTATTCCCTGGCTGGTGACAAAGGCGTCGGTAATGTATTCGCTGTTGATGCAAAAACCGGAATAGTCTACAATGTACACAAACTGGACTATGAGACCTTAAAGGAGTTTTCATCGAACATCACCATTATTGCTACAGATGATGGCGTTCCACAGAGATCGGCAAGCACTGTCGTGCAAATAACAGTTATGGACGAGAACGACAATTGCCCAAGTTTTACTCAACCCGTGTCAGAAAAGATTGAGATTTTTGAAATGAAAACTGGAGACGTTATTACTCAAGTTTCTGCCTTTGACTTGGACAGCAGAATAAACAGCGACATAACATATAGCATCTCGGAAAATGATGCGTTTTCAGTCCACCCTAAAACTGGGATTATCACTGTCAAGTCTACTGCAACTCAAGCACTTTACGACCTCACAGTCTCTGCAGAAGACAACGGAATACCACCCTGTAGGACGAAGACCGTGTTAACTATTTCGATTAGAGGGTTCACTACAAGTCAGCCATCAACAGATGCTCCCAGTTCTCATCCCACGACAAAGACGACAGAGAAAGCCACTAAAACTAAAGCACAAAGCTCTTCCACTGAATTCACGGAGCCAACTACAAATTCAGGTAAATGTTACAGTGCACAAACGCCCAGATGAAAAAAAATACGTCATCTGGAGTAATCACCAGAACTTACATACTAGAAAATTTGTGGAATAAGAAACGGACGTGAAATCAGTAATTGATTGTGAGAAACAATGAGTGGAATCTTGCTGATTTCTTTTAAGGGGGCAGTCTGGGTAACGTTTTAGCCCTTTTTCGCCATTGTCTTCATTAGATTTCATTCAATCTTAAAACGGTTCCATAGAATCATAATGCGAACCCCCATAAATCTGTGAGATTTTTTTCTAGCGATTTTTAAAGTGAACTTAAAGAAAAAAAAGGGGGGAAGGGAATCAAAACGTTTAAGAAAATTAACAATTGTGAAGAATTAAAGGTAAGTGAAAAATAAAATTTCAGGTTGATAGTTAAAAGATGAAACCAAAACCGTCTACAAATGACAAAACTTCATCCCTTTTTTATTTCTTTCTCAAATCTTATCCTATTTCCTAGGGATTTGCCGAGACTGCCCCCTTAAGAGAGAAGCATAAATAATTCAAGAAAATATCACCTATTAAAATACATTATATCTTTGCTGGAAACGGTCACCCACTTTGCTCACCCCACCCCTCTGAAACTGGCCACATATAAAAGAATTTTTATTGCAATACACGGTTGTTCAAGTTTGCAATTAGCTTTACTAAAAATACGACATGTGAACCTTGCAATTTCTTTTGTCCAAGTGTGCCCAGTTACCCAGCCTCATGATGAAATAAAATTTCTAACACATTTCCTTTGTTTGCTAATTTTTATCTCTAACCCTTTATTTTGAATATTTATATCGTGAAGATGACGGAGGTGATTTTGAAAGCACAACCTGGTCTACCACGTCGCATTTCCCAACAGAAGCCACTGCAGTGCCCCAGAAAAGCCGAATCTACATCGTCATTGGTTGCTCTGCCTTTGGAGGAGTCCTGGTACTAGTAATAGTAGCATTGGTAGTCAGAAAGTTCGTTTGCAAACGCAAAGTTAACCACGGTTTCCCCGTCCAGGGAACTGGTCATATTAACAGTGGTTTTGAGTTGTCTGTCATGTCCAAAACAAAAATGTAACCAAAACGTTTCTTAGCATAGAAAGCAATGTTTAAAGTTGATTTAGATTTACTGTAAAAGCATGTTTCGTAGTGTGGTGGAAGTAATCGTTACATTATGCAAAAAGGATGTATGTTTTTTACATATCAGAACTGCCATACACTTAATTCAAGCCTAGGATTCACGACAAAACAAACTAAGCTAAAATAGCGGATTTTGCAGTGATGGCGCTAAGGACAAAACCGAATTGATTTGCAGTCCGTTTGATGTTTCAGTATACAGTTTTGCCTTAAATATATTAGTGCTAGATCTGTAACTAACATCTTAAGCAAGCGTGTCTTCTCAGCATGGACAGATAGTCCCCAAAAATCTAAACATTTATCTTTCTCCAGATAAAGCGTGTATAATATAACAAATTTGTTTTATAGGACAGTGTAACACAATTTAGCAATCCATATAATCTATATGCAGACTGAAATAGATGAGAAATTAAAATCAAGAGAAGTATGTTGCCTTGGTGAAATGCCTGCAGCTCTTAGATCGTGTTGGTTCCTGCCTGGGTAGCACTGATCAAACGACAGTTTGCGTAACATTATACCAAGTCGATAACAGATCTTTGCAATTGCTTCTATATTGCATATCATCGCAGAGTCAACAAAAATCAAACATGCACAAGCTTCTTTGGGTGACCGATCTTCTGTATGAGATCCTTCGCTTTCTTTTTCAGTGTCAAAAAAAGAAAATTCAGAGGTTGAGCCTTTAAAAAAATAAGGGTTTTGTGGTTTGAAAAATCACCGAAATGAAGAAATAAAAATGTTTAACAGTCAAGGGACAGCAACACAACAATTTGATCTGGTATTACCCTTTTAAGGCTGTTTCCAGGTAAAAGCTTGTTGAAATGTTTGTTGTCGATGAGACCTAAAAATACGAGTTCATTAGAAACGAGTTCATGGCCGTTAGGGTCATGGGTCCCTGTTCTCGTCCATTGACAACAAAAGTAGTGAAAACGTTTCTCGGTAGTGGACGCCAACCGATCCTGGTATTTAGTATAACTTCAATTTGCACAGTACCAAACATGTTTTTATTCACTATTATTATTGACAGTCAAACTTCAAATTTTACAGTTGTACAAAGCAATTAAAGACTAAATTTAGCTTACTCATTTCGACGAAAGTAACTTATCGTATCGAAAAACGCAAATAATGCCTTGTGTAAGAGTAACCAATAGAGTCTCATAAGATAACATTGTACCAAATCATCTTCAACCCATCTATAACTGAAGAAAGAGCATGAGTTAGTTCAACAAAAAGCCTGAAAATACTTTATATCCGCTTTATTGTTACAGTTTTTCGTGACCCAATTACACCCTGTAGCAACCAACGCTTTATAAACCTTGTATTAGATTACAGAAGATCGAAGTATTAGTTTATTCCATACACTTAGATTCACTAGACCAGGTAACCGGGGCAGGAAGACAACATTTGCTAGCTTCTCATTTTTTTTTCCACACGTGCGCCACTAAACTGTCTTCGATTCTGATCCATATAACTGAGTCGCTAATTACGCATTCTTCTGAGTTGCTTAAGTGGAGTACACGGTTGGAAGCAAAATCCTAAGTTTAATTTTTAAGTTGATAAAAGAATGAAGACACAAATTTCATTTAAGCTAACCTTTGCTGTAGCAACACAATTGAAAGTAGGTGTTGTGTGTAACGTTTTTCCTATTAAAGAGTCAAATGGCGTCTGCACATGCGTAGTAGGGATCTTGGGCAGCCCTAGCTGTAACGCCAACAGTAAAACGTATGCAACATTGGCTTTAATTTATTTTTTATTCTTTACTACCGGGTAACCCTGAACTCATTCACTTTGTAAAATGCGGTCGCACTATCTAGTATCGCTCAAGATCGAAAAGGAGAAAATCAGACGCTTTCCTCCCAGACGTCCATTATTGCCAATTCCCTTGCCTTGTCTTTGACAACAGATTTTGTCGATTAATCAGTCCACCCCGATCTTGACAAACAAGCAGACGTTAAGACGATTTACGTTCGGCGTCGTATGCGCGTATACTTTCACATACACTAAGTTGATTTCACGTTCTAGCCCATGTGACTGTTCAGAAAACAAGGCATCCTTAGATCAAAAGTGCACATACATGGACTACGGTTGGCAATTTGTTTTAGCCCATTTCACAGTGGAGCAAACTGTTCGAACACAAAGGAACGCTACTGTTTCCCTTAAAAGAAAGAAGCATTTGTTTTTCGGTTGTTTTGGGACAGCGCAAAGTAGACGAATGACTAACTGCCTGCCAATCCCAGTCTAAAGAGCATGAGAGGGGGGGGGGGGGTCCATTGGAGCACATGTCATTAATCCTGTCATAAATAGCCTCATGACAAAAGTTCTCAATAACTTGAAGAGATGTTTACATAATACCGGCAGTGTGAGTTTTATTTTGGAACGAAGTGGTCAAAATGAAATTGAAACGAACAGTGAAACCGAGTTTACATGACACCGGGATTAATTTTTGTACTGGGGTGATAAGTAACGATAAGTTTAAGATTTTGACCTGGTACAGACCTACAGCAGAGAACTGGGGTAAACTCGTAGCGGAATAAACGTCATACCGGTACAAGCAAACTCATATCCCACCGTGATCAGGGGTGGTTGATGGACCCTAACCCCCTTGGGTTTTTTGTTGTTACATTTCGAAAATATCTCTCCTTTGGTAGATAGCTTGTGATGTGCTCTGTAACAAGAGGTAATTGTTCTGGGCTGCGCCGCTGCTGGGGACCTGTGACGTCATCCGAAATGGCGGTCAAGATGGCTGCCACCTTGGATTTAACACATCATTAGAAATTACCAAAAAAACGGCGGAATTTAAAATATTGTCATGCTAGACATCCACAATATAAGAGAAGTAAACACTGCTGTTTTTTTGAACGTGTATTTTTGTTCAAAAATGGCTCGACCACATAGCGCTTATGACGTCATATCTCATACCAATAGCAACCGATTTTCATCAAAGTTTGCTATATTGTGTCGCAGAGATATGCGTACAACCACATAGAACGTCCGAGGGTCAACACCACATCTACCAATCTGTTTCTCGGAATTTGAGATTTACAGATTACTTTACAAGAAGAAGTAACATTCTTTCAATAACAAATTGGTGCCATTAGATAACAAGAATTGCTTAAACAAACTCATTTCACTTTAATACTAATTCAGGTTCCCTTAAGCTTTTTACACTGTGTTTTAATTTAACCTAATGTTGTTCTTTGTTTGCACGTTTGTATTTCAACAAGGCGTTCCGGTTTAATAAGGTTCTCGGCTAACATTGTGGCGTTTAGCAGTGCACCAACAAACGTCTTGTGAACAAATTAGAAACAGAACACGTCATTTCTACATAACCATAACTAGTGAAATTTATTAACATTTAGAGGAAAAAAACGTTACAAACTTTCATCGTATTTTGCTGGGGCACATTTTTGGTCTTATGTGATTATGAAGCATACAATGTACTTACAGTAGTCTCCCGCAGTCTTGAACTATCAAGTAAGATGTAAAATTGCTAGGAACAGTGACGTTCGAGGTAGCGAGAATGGTGTCACATTTCCGATTTTTATGTATGTTGTAAGTCAAGGCCGCAGGCCGTTGTTTCTCAATCAACGCACGTAAAGGTTACCATACGGTAACTCAGTAGGACAACTTAATCACAGTATGATCAAATCCTTTTTTCAACGTTGTTTTCTGTCGTTGTACAGCCGACTTCGTCAACATAGTTACTGCAGTTCGATCTATGAGGTGCTAATTTAGGCATCAGGAAGTCAAGATAAAAGACTGAAAGATCTACAACTATGCAAAACCATGGAAAACGGATTCTATTCGGATATAGCAGGAGGTTTGAGAAAATCGGCGCTCGAGATAGTGGGAGTCTTCTGTAATATTTTGGACACTCGATTCAAAATGGTCCATTACTTAATAAAAAAGAGAGATGCCCCAATTTACACTTAGTGCCATCCCTTTTGCAGTTAATCGAACTTTTTGTTCGGTTCAGCACATTGATGGCACTTTGCTGCAATGCAGAATCATTGTGGTCTCACTGTCAGTACCTCACTACTCATGAAAGTGACACATACGTCAGATTCATTTGCAGTTGAATGTTCTTTTTTATAAAAATAATTAATCACTGAACTTTGCTGCAAGTTGGTGAGAAACGGAAACACGATGTTCAACTAGCAAATTTAGAAACCATGTAAACAATTAAAAAACTGCGTATATGGTAAGGCATTTTGTTCTTCCTGTACTCGCGCTCTCTTTCATCCTGCCAGGCTGGCCTTTGATGGTCAAAAACATGCGTTTGTTCTCTCTTCTGGAACCCTCACGCCGTGCTAAGAGAACTGATGGGTTTTAGGCACACAATTTTAACAGATTTGTACTACCTTAAGTGCAAACCAATCGTTATATAATTGAGAACAGCTTTGTTCCAGGCATGGCTTACAGGAAACGACCCTTTACAGATTATTATCCTAGTTATTCTTGATATCATATGCTTTAATGAATTAATATTTGCCGTAAATTTTTTAGATTCCATTATTGATCGCTTTAATTTATTTCACTTTTTTCCTTGTATTATGTCTGTTTTTGTGTCAGACTTCAATTATTTTATTAGCAAAGGTGTGTAAAGGAATAAACCAATTCCAATTGTTCTTGTACTTATATGGCCACCGCCAAGTCACACAGAACACACAACGTATACATGAATTTACAGGGCCAATGTTAGAAGCATTCCAATAACTTTCACCATCTGGTGGAGACGTAACTGAGTCTGCTGAATCTGGATCGAGTGACATCATCATCGTGGAGGTCTGCAATACCGTGATTCAGCTGTGTCTTTCTACAAGAGAAAATCAGAAAATATACCAGTCTTAAACAACAATTAAGAAGATGACATTTCGTTAAGAAAAATGCCGTGGCGTTATGATGTTGTAAGGTCATTCTATCTAGGTAGTAGAACGCCTGTTAACGATGAAACTCTGGTCCAAAACGATTGAACAAGTATTACAATGCTGTGCCACCGTCAACCTTTAAGAACATCCCAGTAACTTTTAATTAAGCAATATACCACACATTGCTATGGTTTATTGTCTCAGTAAACCACGCGGGATGTTGGAAGAACACGAGAAGAGATTTTAAGGCACGAGCCGAAGGCGAGTGATTTTCAAGCTTTTTGAGTGTTATCCCAACATCCCAAGTGGTTTATTGAGCCGATAAACCGTAAAAATGTGGAGTATATTGCTTTTGTACAATAACTACATTTTCTATGTCGTTTACTGGTATGATAATCAATAGGTATTGACCAATCACAGCGCGCTCATTATCTTCAGGTATTGTATGACAAGTAATGTAACAGCTTTTAAAAAAGATGTTTCACGAGTTTGTAAACTGGATTATTTGTAAACTTCTGACAATTTATCTCCTTCTTGGTGCTAGTATTTCTGGCAAATTAACAAAAATATAGGAAAAACTGCAACAATACAGATTATTGTAGTAGAGGTCTACTTACAACATCTATTCGCTTGTACTGAATTGAAAAGTGACGTCATCCCCAATAAGCACAAAAGGAGCCCAGTATTTTACTTCTCTGAACTCCTCAGAGGATTCTCTCATGTAATTTCTGACTCTGTTAACAGCTAGGCTGGCGCTCCTGCCCTCCCGCAAATTTTGGTAAAAATGTTCCATGAATTCCAGAGTTGCTGCATCATTGATCTTCCATAGTGCCACCAAAACAGACCTCGCTCCAGCACCTAAAAAGGCCCGCGAAATGCCAACGACACCCTCAGCTTTTATCTCACCACGCCCACTATAACAACAACTTAGCACAACTAGTTTCGCCTGCAGCTTAACACTCAATACATCTTTCATTGTTAGCATGTAGTCTGCTTCTTTTGGCACTCGAGACTGCCGATTGATATTTGGTGCCAAAGCAATTTCTCCTGTCTCCATACGCCCATGAGCTGCAATGTGCACTATTTCAACCAACGAAAGTCGCTTCAGCACTTCATCTTTCGTTGCCGCTGTTCCAATGAGAGGTTCCGCGTTTAGAATTTTTGCAATCACCTCCACTTCTTTCCTGGCACCTGGCAACTGAGGTAATCGTTTTTCTCCTCTTTTCTTGGGTATATCTTTAAGACATGGATCACCCACCAGCAGTGCCCCAGTGTTACAGTGATCACCTTCTGGGTAACTAACGATCAATTTCAAAGTGGTCAGGGAGGGAATCACTCGAATTCTCAAAGTCTCGGACAGGTACCTTGAATTCGAGTCCATGAATGCAGCGTAGGGTGCCAAACACAACGGACCTTCTGGGACAATGATTAACTCAGCCCCATGAACCAAATCTACTATTGGATGTATTGCAATATCGTACAACGTTTTCAAACAATCTTCCCCCAGATCGTCTACTTGCACTAATGACTGAAGATATTTGGTCGCATCGACATCTTCAGAGAACTTTTCACGGATTGACTTCTTTCGTAAGGTCACTTTGACGCCTCCGCTTTCTTGTTTTTGAACAAACCAAAAGTAAATTTCTTTCTTGTCAACTGACAGGAAAACTACATTTGATGGAAGGCAAGCTGCTATGTCTTGTACAGTTTCTTCGAGTGTACTTGGTTTGACGCGAGTTTCAAATCCATAGTTCGATTGCAGAAGATCGTTCAATGCTTGGGCGCGTCCTAGCTCAGCAGCAAGCAGGGCATCATCTACCTTGTCTTGTTTCAAAAGACATCTCCAAACGCCGGTGTACACAGATTGATAAACTTCGCGTAAGCTTATCTTCCAGTCGTCTTGGGACTCAAGACTACACCTCATTTCATTCAAGGCCTTTACGCTGTTCTGATAACAGTCTTGTGCCTTTGGGATAAGATTTTGAGATTCAAAGCATGCACCAAGCCCGTGGTACGCAATTCCCTCTAGTAACCGGTGGCCCACTTCTTTAGCAATGTTTAGGCAAAGGACATAAGCGTCTATGCCTTTCTGAAATTCTCCGATTCGGCAGTTTGCTTCGCCAATACCAGCATATGCGCCTCCTTCTCCAACCCTGTTGCCCAGATTTCGGACAATTTTTAGTGAACGTTCGTGGTACTCTATCGCCTTTTTAAAATTTCCGAGGGACATATATAGGTTGCCAAGGTTACCATACGCGCGTCCTTCTCCAGCATCATCCCCCAGCTGTTTAGCAGTTTTTAAATGGAGTTCGTGGTTCTCTTTGGCATCTTCAAAGTCTCCTAAACTATGATAAATGCAGCCAAGATTGCCGTACGTGCGTCCTGTCAAGGCCTTGTCTTCCTCATCTTTAGCGATTTCCAAAACGCATTCGTCGTAGTATTTGGCATTTTTAAAATCTCCAAGAATTTGACAGACGGTACCAAGGTTACCATACGCTCTCTTTTCTGCGTCCTTGTCTCCTTCTTCTTTGGAAATTTCAAGGCTGAGTTCAAGATGATCTATGGCATCTTTAAAGTTTCCGAGGCTGGTACAGGAGAAGGCAAGGCTACCGTGAGCACGTCCTTGGCTAGCCCTGTCTTCCAAATCCTCTAAAATCTTTAGGCAGAGTTCATAACAATCTGTGGCTTTTCTGAACTCTCCCAAAGCGTGATAACAGTTACCAAGTCCACCATAAGCGTTCTTTTCTCCAACTCTATCTTTCGTTATCTTGACGATGTTTAAAGCCCGTTCATGGTAGACTAGGCTTTTCTTGAAATTTCCCAGGCTGTGATAAACTGTGCCGAGGTTTGCACACGCGCGCTCTTCTTGGGTCGTATCTTCGAGTTCTTCTGCAATCTTTAGATGGTGTTCATGGTATTCTATAGCGTGCTTGAAGTTTCCCAGTTTGGCATAGGCGAAGCCCAAGTTGTCATAGGCGTGTCCTTCAGCATTCTTGTCTCCAATTTCTTTGGTAAGTTCTAGAAGGATTTTAAAGAAGTCTGCAGACTTCTGGAATTCTCTAAGACCAAGATAAGCGGTCCCAAGGCTGTCGAGTGCTTTCACTTCTTGAGGCTTGTCTTGCACTTCTCTTGCAACTTTTAAATGGCGCTCATTGAAGTCTATAGCGCTCTTGAAGTCTCCAAGACCCTGATAAGCGCTGCCAAGGTTCACATAAGCGCACCGCTCGCCATTTTTGTCTCCAACGATTTTGGTCATTTGTAGATACCGTTCGAAGTAGTGTATGGCACTTTTGAAATCTCTGATACCGTAGTAGGCGCTACCAAGGTTCTCAAACGCGGTTGCATGCTCAGCCTCGTCTCCCACTTCTTCGGTAATTTTTAGAAAAATCTCATAATAGCTTATTGCTTTTTCAAAGTATCCGAGAGCATGGTAACAGGTTCCGAGTCTGGCAGAACAGCGACCTTCTTCCGCTCTGTCGCCAATTTCGTTGGCAATCTTCAGATTGAGTTCATGGTATTCTATGGCTTTTTTGAAGTTCTTGAGGCTGTGATAAACGTTTCCAAGTTTAGCATACGCGCATCCTTCTCCATGTTTGTCTCCCAGTTCTTTTGAAAGCTTTAGATGTAGTTCATGATAGTGTAAGGCCTTCTGAAAATTGCCGAGACTGCGATAAGCAATGCCAAGACTATCATATGCAAGTCGTTTTTGAGCAGTATCTCCCCCTTCTGTAAGAATTTCTAAATGTTTTTCAAGATATAAAATGGCTTTCTGAAAATCTCCGAGACTATGAAAGGCACTTCCAAGTCTACCATAGGCACACCCTAGCCCTGCTCTGTCTCCCATTTCTTCAGCAAGCTTAATTTGGACTTCAAAACAGTCTTTAGCTTTTTCAAAATTTCCAAGGCTGTCATAGGCGACACCAAGACTCGCACACGCCTCTAGTTCGCCTCCTCTGTCTCCTAGCTCTTTTGCAGTTTGTAAGTACAGTTCAATGTAGAATATAGCTTGCTTCCAGTTGCCAAGACTTTGATATGAACGGCCAAGGTAAGCATATGCTTGTTCCCTACCAACCTTGTCTCCCGCTTTTTCCGCAAAAAGCCATTTACCAGGAAGGTATCCTCTTCCAGCCCCTTGTTCCCCTTCTTCTGCGGTTTTTAAATAGCTTTGGTAACAATCTATGGCTTTACTGAAATCTCCGAAATCGTGATACGCTCTCCCCAGGCTACTGTACACACGCATTTCTCCATCCCTGTCTCCAGTCTCTTTGAAAAATTTCAGGCCAATTTCAAAGAAGTCTGTAGCCTTTTTGAAATCTCCTTGGCTTTGATAAGCGTCGGCAAGCGTACCATACACACGTCCTTTTTCAGCTTCGTCTCCTAAGGCTAACACAATCTTACGTTGACGTTCGAAGTACTCTATT
Source organism: Siderastrea radians (assembly GCA_964017195.1). Classification (NCBI taxonomy): domain Eukaryota; kingdom Metazoa; phylum Cnidaria; class Anthozoa; order Scleractinia; family Rhizangiidae; genus Siderastrea; species Siderastrea radians. The sequence goes on from OZ024899.1 coordinate 19,963,642, forward strand.
GCCTCTTTCAACTCTCCTTGACTTCTGTAAGCATTGCCTAGACTGCCGCATGCATGCCCTTCTGCCATTTTGTTGCCAACTTCTTTTGCAAGCTTTAGCCAGTTATCGTTACTTTCTATCGCTTTTTCGGTATTTCCTAGATAGCGATAAGCGTTTCCAAGACAGCCATACGCGGTCCCTTCTGCGTCCCTACATCTCAATTCTTTAGCAATTTCTAGACAACGTTCGTAGCATTCTTTGGCTTTTTTGGCATCTCCATAAATGATATATCTGTTGCCAAGATTAAGATACTCATTTCCTTCTTGGGCTCTGTCTTTCACTTTTTTAGCAATGTTCCGTGAGGACTGGCCAAGTATCTGTTACAGAGAGTTATGACTTTTATTAATTTTCGCAATTCTGGCGTCAAATTATATTTGTTAGGCAAATTTTAACCCCGCATGGTTCAAAATAGCACGATGAACAATGCTGAACGTATGTTTCTGTTACGGCTCTTTCTGTGCGTTTTAATCGTTGTCATGGTGGACTTAAACCTTAACAGCGTTTCAAAAGTTGTCTGCGGCACGCTTTGTACAACAACAGCTTGAAAAGGTGCCTTCTGTTTAAAACTATAGAATGTTTATCACCGATGTTTATTCCTAAGATAACTGATGCAGATTCATCTGTTTCTACGTTGTTGTTGTTGTTGTTTTTGTGTGGTGAATACACCATATCTTTCAGCAATGGCCGACGTAGGGTCCCTGCATAAGGGCATACCTGTTCCTTTGAAGGTTGATCTACAGGCTCTATCTTCAACTTCTCTGGTTCATTTTTTTCTTGTAATTGATGTACTTCATTTACAGATATGGCCCGTAAATCCAACAACTTTTTGGAATGCTTGTCAATCTTGCAAAAGGTTAAGGTATATAACGAATGATCTGCTTCAGAAATAAGTAAATAAAACTATTAAATTAGTTGATATTCTAGCTGGAAATTTTGCCTTACAAACCACATTTCTTTTATGGTAAATTTTATCAGCAATCATTTCATGATTCTCATTTTTCCTATGTTATTTAACGTCCTCTATTTATCATAAATCCTTCAGAAGTATTTGGCTAACTGAAAGTACCGAGAGGCCTTGAGACGGAATTGTAATTCTAAAAAAACGTACGTATGGCTTACAAAGCAATTATGTCATCATGGAAGAGCTTAATGGTAAAGGTGCTTCTCGAATATGGAACAACCATACCTTTCTAACTTAGTAATAGTTGTCTGCTCTTTAAACTGAACCGTGTTAGATGCCTATTCCGCAAGTACAGTTTCATTAGGTGTGGAGAGGTGGTCTTTATCTTGCTCCCCATTCAATGTATGTAATTTAACTAGATAGTTAAACTACTCATTTATTTATTTATTTATTTATTTATTTACTTACGGGCTTGCAGGGCACCTTCCTTATGGTAATACGAACGTTTCGTCCCAGTAGGTTCTTTAAAGTGACTGGATGATTGACTAGTTGCTTAATAATGTCCTTTGTAGTGACGGAGAGGGTATATGTTTTGACCGTGGTTTTCTTCGGGACAGGGGTAGGTTATCGCAATGCCTCCATGAAATCTCATATTTGGAGTTTTTAGGGATTTCAGGGGTTTTATCCAAATGTCGGCAACTGAAAATGACGTATAAATTTCAAGCTTTGGACTTCCTGAGGCTTTTTAAAGCTTTTTTCTGAAAAAAAAAAGGACGTTAATTCCCAGAGTAAATTACGCGCATGATAATGAATTTATTTGGTTATGAAAAGTCTGCATTTCAAGTGTTGTTCCTCATATAAGGAGGGAACAAAAACGCCAGAATCTGCACTGGGTTAATTTTGTCGAATAAAAATATCTAGCGGTAAAAACAAGCTTAGACTTCTACAAGTTATTAGATTTATTCAAGAGAAAGTTTTATCCTTGGGCTTTTAGTTTGGGATTACAGGCTTTCGACAAGTAGTGACGCAAATATGCAGGTAATACAATTTCATAAAACGCACGACATTTTTTGATGTATAATACGAAAGATGCGAAGTCTGCAGGAGAATTCAGAGGTTTAATTCTAGTAACTACGGTTTGGCTTAAAGTCCTTGTGGATTTTCATTTTTGCTACATGTATTTGTGCTATTTCGAACACAGAAAGATGTTAAGAATTCAGCACCTCCCTAAACTAGAATGGCTCACAAATGAACTCCAGCTTTTTACAGCCCGTCTTTAATAAACCACAGGTTTTATTTTTCATTTTTTCTTTACAATTCATGCCGTTATCCCCCATCTTGTTTTCTTAAAACGTACTTTCGTAGACCTAGCCTTTTTCCACTGTTTTCTTTTTATTGTTATTTTTTTACTCGTTATGCCGTTAAAGGATACTGCCAATCCCTTGTCGCACCAGGTGATGGCTTCTTGGAAGAGACCAAGTTTCACACAAGTACTTGCACCTAGGAAGTATCAAGTTTTAAACAGTAAGTTGGAGAACGAAAAGTTCTCAAAGGATATGTTTAAAATAGAATTGATATATTTGCTTTTGATTCTTTTCCTGCAAGGACATGGCGATACAGACTATATCATTTGTTTGGCCGTTTACTGGGATGTTAACCCTCCGATGTACAAGCAAAGTCACACCCCCACCGTAGTACAAGGGGGGGGGGTTGATGGACCCCCCCTTGGGTTTTCGCTATGTTGGCAATATTTCGAAAAGATTTCACCTTTAGTAGAAAGCCTGTTATGTGCTTTGACGTAATTAAACATTTTGCTGCTTTTGGTTGATGTTTTTTACTTTTTTCACCTAAAAATGGCTCGACCACCTGCTACTTATGACGTCATATCTCGTAATCATAGTAACCGATTCTCACCAAACGTGTGTCAAAATGTGTCTAAGGGATATGTTTACAGGTACTAAAAATGGTAGATCTAGATAACAATTCGTCTTGGAAAAATTCAAGAAAAACCTTATGGGGGGAGGGGTGGCATCTACCCCCTTCCCCCTCTTGTACGCCCAAGGGTTAGGGGTTTTGTTCTAAGAAATTACAAATCAGATTGATCAGAAGAAATGATAAATCAGATTGGAGCTATTGAGAAGTGTCGCTTTAGCACGGATGAGTTTTTTTTTTTGCATTTTTTTGAATTTTTTTACAGCATTCTGCTAGTAATCTACAGCAATTTACACGTTTACATTACATTAAACTATTTAAAATATACATTACACGTTAAACTTTTTGCGATATACGTTACACATTAAACTCCTTACCACGGATGAGTTGCTAAATAGTAGTAGTAGTAGTAGTAGTAGTAGTAGTAGCAGTAGCAGTAGCAGTAGCAGTAGCAGTAGCAGTAGCAGTAGTAGTAGCAGTCGCAGTAGCAGTAGCAGTAGCCGTGGCAGTGGCAGTAGCAGTGCCAGTGGCAGTAGCAGTGGCAGCAGCAGCAGTAGCAGCAGTAGCGGCAGTAGCAGTAGTAGCAGTAGTAGCAGTAGTAGCAGTAGTAGCAGTAGTAGCGGCAGCAGCAGCAGTAGCAGCAGTAGCAGCAGTAGCAGTAGCAGTAGCAGTAGCAGTAGTAGCAGTAGCGGTAGTAGTAGCAGTAGTAGTAGCCGTAGCAGTAGTAGTAGTAGTAGTAGTAGTAGTAGTAGTAGTAGTAGTAGTAGTAGTTGTAATGATTAACTATGATTTCCATTACCGATTGTTACACAATTTCCGTGTCAAGTCAAGTTAGTTTTTAGGACAGTGAAATAAGAGACATTCCTAATTGTACATGTACAAGGACGCGAAAGAGTTTCAAGATCATTAGAAGCTTCTAGGTTTCATCAAGAAGATAAATAAGGAAAATATCGGAGAAAAGAGGTACGAAATTCACTATTATAATTTACATGCTTTCAGAATACAACAATTCGTTTGTTATTGTGGTTTTCGTTTGATTTAATTCAATGATGGAATGGTACTTTCGCGTACGCTTTGTATACGAGTGATTGCATAATAACACATGTAATGTGCAGTTTTCGAATCGTTTGTAATTGTATTTTGTTTCGCAAATTGACTTTTCAGTTCTTACGTTTTCAAGTGCTCTACAAGAATATCAATAAAGGTTTCCAGTTAAGATGAGTGCTTGGAATGAGTACGTCTCTGCCTTCGTAAATCCTTTGTTTATTTAAGAATCGAAACCCGCTACAGTAAGAACTCTTTTAAGAGAAGAAAAAGGACCGCAAGAATAAGGCTAAGATACGTAATGGCAGGAAAACCAAGAAAGACATGCAATATAACCAAGACGATCTCGAAGAAACCCGTGAAATTAGGACTAGACAACAGACCGCTAAAGGCAAGGAATTTCATATTCAGTTACTCAAAGATCAAACCGCATCAGCACAAAGAGCATGGAAAAAGCAATTGAATAAGATTGAAAATGTTCTTGTCGATTCCGAAAATGCATCGCTACTACAGAGCGAAAGAATTCTTCTTGAAACGAAGATGGAAATCCTGGTTGAAGTTCACGAACGTTTCGATGAAGCGCTCGAAGATAATTCTGATGCGAAACACGTGGCAACGCAGAAATTTGAAACTTGGGAACGCGAGCACACAGACGCGCTAAGAAGATTAAACCAAAGGATTTCTGAGCTAAAACAAGAAGACAGGAGCCTTCGTTCTTCTCGCTCTGGTAGAACATCACGAAGTCAGAGGTCTAGTAAAGCGTCCTCGATGTCAACTTCAGATCGAAAGGCCGACATGGCCGCTAAAGTAGCAAAATTGAAGACCGAATTAGTATTCGTAGAAGCCGAAGCTGAGAGGACGGCAGCGTTAAAAGAGCACGAAGAAAAACTCAGAAGACTAAAGCTGAAAAAGGAACTTGTCGTAGCCAAAGCAGAAATGAATGCTGTGACTAAAGTCGAAGAGAACGAATTTGGCATGCGTTTGGAAGATATTTTACCGGAAGTCACAGAAAAGGATGACTTTCTTCAGAGCTACTTGAAGACTCAAGCAGACTCAGTGTCCGAGGGAAGCCGACAAACACTACTGACAGAAGTTGAATCCTTACTCGAAGCTCGTGTTGAAGAACCAAGAGAAACGAAAGGAAAACCTGACACAGAGCCAGCGGACAGCGCTCATGCTAAAGAAGGTCAGCAGTCTACGAACCACAAAGGAGCTGCGGTTTCGTTTTCGCCGTATCCGTTAACACCCAAACCTCTCGTCCCAGGATATGTGGGCACATCTACGCCAAAGTCCGAGTCTTCAAGACTTCCTTTCTCCTCTCAATCAGAAACCGTCGATCCTCTTAAGAAGGTTACTGTTCGTAACGGAAATAGTGATTTCAGTCCCTCAAAACCCTCAAGTGAAGGTGCTCTAGAACGACTAGCCGATCTGTTGTCCCAACGACGTTTGCAAGATTCACTCCCTTTGCCGGAGCCGGAGATTTTCAGAGGTGACCTACTGCACTTCCCCTTTTGGGTGAAATCTTTCAAGACAATCCTAGAAGACCAAACGCATAAGGCTGCACAAAGACTCTTCTACCTTGGAAAATATACGGCAGGCGAGGCCAGAGAAGCGATCAATGGATTTTTATCCTTAGATACGTCTGAAGCGTATTCAGATGCAAAGAAGGTCCTATCTGACAGATTCGAAAACCCCTTTTTGATTGCGGACGCCTACAGGAAGAAAATCAACGAATGGCCTAGGATCCAACCAAACGATGGGGCAACGCTGAGGAAATATTCTGACTTTCTTCTCGCCTGTCAAACCGCTGCAAAGGAAATCCATTACCTAAAGATTCTTGACGACCCGATGAAAATCATAAAATGGCAAAGAAGTTACCCCGACACCTGATAGATCGATGGAGCCGTGAGGTAGATCGATGGCTGAACAAAGAACAGGACCGAGGTGATGATTCAAGTCCACAACACGGCAGTGCAGCCATGTATCCGCCCATCTCCGCTTTTTGCATATTTGTTAAGCAAGAAGCAAGAATCGCATGCAACCCTAGCAAAGCACTGAGAGAAGAAGAGAACAAGAAAGAAGACGTAGACAGAATACTCAAGGGTAACAAAATTCTGAGACGAAGAAACTGCTTTGGTACAGATGCAAACGAGGTTAAGCAAGACATAGAAAGAAACAGGAAAGAAGACAAGCCAAAGAGAGAATCGTGCTCGTTCTGTAAAGGCTCCCACTTTATTGACGCATGCAAGGAGTTTACAAAGCTATCACTCCCAGAAAGAATGCAATTCATACGCGCAAGAGGTCTCTGTATCGGATGCTTGAGATTGGGTCACCTTCGTAAAGACTGTCGTCAACGAAAGGACTGTGCCTCGTGCAGTGGTCCTCATCCAACCCTACTACACGATGATGCCTTCAATAAAGATAAGCAAAACACAAGCGGAACAGTTCCTGTGGTGACCTCTCACCGGGTAGAAGCCTCCAATTCAAAGAATCACGCCAAATGCTATTCACACTCCCTTATCGTAACGGTGTGGCTTCGTCATGAGCAAGGCTCTCAAGAAAAGGAACTTGTCTATGCGCTTCTGGACGACCAATCAGATGCTTGCTTCATTAAAGAATCACTTCTGGAGAAACTGCAACTAAATGGTCCTCAAGTTCAGCTTAAGTTGTCAACGGTCCTGGCGGAGGAAGTTATCTGGTGTGAAAAGATAGACGGCTTAACTGTACAAGGCCTCAATGAAGTCACCAGCATTCGCCTGCCAGGAGCATACTCGCGAGAAGATATTCCAGCCAAGCGAGGGCAAATCCCAAGACCAGAAACAGCACGCAACTGGCCACACCTCGTATCTATCGCAGATCAGCTTATGCCTTACAGAGAAGATATTGAGGTTGGACTGCTCATTGGAGCGAACTGCACGCGAGCCATCAAACCAACAGAGGTGACACCTGGAAGGGAAGATGATCCATATGCGAAGAAGACTGCGCTTGGATGGGGTGTCATCGGCGTGGTTAACCCAATCAAGAACGAAGAAGATGACGGTCATTGTTCCTGTCACCGTATTGCCTCTCTGGAAGTTAATCCTAGCAGCGGGAAAGGATGTGTCACTTCGCCCTCAAGACAAAGGTAACGGAGATATTTCAGCCTGTTGAAGTGATGAAAATGTTCGAGACGGACTTTCAAGAAGCAAACAAAGATGGCCAAGCCCTTTCCCACGACGATAGGAAGTTCACCAAGAAAGCCAAAGAAGGGATTCATCGCAGAGACGATGGACACTACGAGTTGCCACTTCCACTAAGAGATGAAAGAATGATACTTCCCAACAATAAAGAGCTGGCCCTTAGTAGAATCAAGAAACTGAAGGGACGAATTAAGCACGACTCGACATATCGGAAAGATTACCAAGGATTCATGAGTGAAATCATCGAGAAGGGTTATGCAGAACGCATTCCGTCAGAAGAACTGTCCCTTGATAGTGGTCACATATGGTACATTCCCCATCATGGTGTTTATCACCCAAAGAAGCCAGGCAAAATAAGAGTTGTTTTTGATGCAAGTGCTGAGGTCAAAGGAGAGTCCCTGAACAAACATCTATTGCAAGGACCGGACCTTACGAACAGTCTGACGGGAGTGCTATGCCGATTCCGGAAGGAGCCTGTGGCATTTATCTGCGATATCGAAGGAATGTTTCATCAAGTGAACGTAAACGATGAGCATAGAAACCTTTTGAGGCTCTTATGGTGGGAGCAAGGCGATATCGAAAGGTCATTGGTCGAATATCGTATGACTGTACATCTGTTTGGGGCGGTGTCCTCCCCTGGATGCGCCTACTCTGCGTTAAAGACGACAGCAGATGACTTTAAAGAGGAATGTGGTAATGATGCTGCAGAATTTGTACGTCATGACTTCTACGTAAACGACAGCCTGAAGTCCGTACAGTCAGTGGAACAAGCCATCGACCTTATAGAAAACACCAAGACCCTTTGCAAGAAAGGGGGTTTCGACTTGCACAAATTTATCTCAAACCGACGAGAGGTAATAGAAGCCATTCCAGTGGAACAACGCACCAAAGAAATAAAGGAACTGGATATGACCAAGGACCTCTTACCCATTGAACGAGCCTTGGGAGTACAGTGGTTCGTGGAGTCGGATGAATTGCACTTCAGAGCAGAGCTTAAGGACCGACCTCTAACCAGACGCGGAATCCTGTCCACTGTCAGCTCGGTTTACGACCCCCTTGGTCTAATATCACCATTTCTACTCCAAGGCAAGAGAACTCTCCAAGGAATTTGCAAGGACGGCGCACATTGGGTTAATCCAATACCTGATCCCGTACGAATGCAGTGGGTGAAATGGAGAGAAGACCTTGGAACCCTTGCACGACTGAAGATACCGCGCTGTTATAAGCCCGTCGATTTTGGAGACGTCAAGTCAGTCGAGTTGCACAACTTCTCAGATGCAAGTACCTCTGGATACGATCAATGCTCCTACTTGAGAATGATTAACCATCGAGGCAAGATACACTGTGCGTTGGCAATGGCTAAATCCAGAGTAACGCCTTCCAAACCAATCACTGTCCCAAGATTAGAGCTCACTGCCGCCCTGTTATCCGTTAATATCAGCTCCTTTCTCAAGAAAGAGTTAAAGTTTGGTGACATCCCTGAAGTCTTCTGGACGGACAGCGAGGTTGTCCGAGGATGGGTATCCAACGATTCAAGACGATTTCACACTTTTGTTGCAAATCGAGTCCAGTCTATTCGTGAGTACTCTGAACCAAATCAATGGAGAAGAGTGGACACAAAAGAAAACCCTGCAGATGAAGCTTCTCGAGGCTTAAGTGCTGAAGAATTGGTGAACAGTCCCAGGTGGTGGAGTGGGCCTGACGTCTTATGGAAACCCCGTGACGATCAAACTACTGACGAAGCAACAACAATCTCAGAAAACGATCCAGAGGTCAAGAAGATTACTTCCTCTACCATCCAGACGAAACCATTCGCAAGTCTTTTGGACCGTCTACAGCACGTCTCCAATTGGCATCAAGCCAAGACAGCTGTTGCACTCTGCCTTCGCTTACAAAGAAGATTTAAGAAAAGTAAAGGAGAACAAGAGAGCACCGTGAGCAAGACACCGCAGGGACAGAAAGGTGCAGCGATTCTCGAACCAGTCAGCGTCGAAGAGCTACGCCTAGCAGAAATCGAAATAATCAAAGCAATCCAGAAAGAAGCCTTCCAACAAGCGCTTGCGTACCTTCAAGACGTCAGATCAAACCAAGAAAGAGAGAAATGCAGCCTCAAGAGGGGACCTATGAAGAGAATGAGTCCAATCCGACGTCTAGATCCCTTTATGGACCAAGATGGTATCCTCCGTGTCGGCGGCCGAATAAGACATGCCGATCTGCCTTTCCAAGAAAAACACCCGCTGATACCTGGTGATAGGCCATCACCACGCTAAGAGTCATCACCAAGGAAGTGGCATCGCACACGCGCGTATTCGATCATCGGGTGTATGGATCATTAGTGGAAACTCAGCAGTAGGGCATTACATTTCCAAATGCGTCAAGTGCCGAAGATATCGAGGAGCCCACCAGGGCCAAAAGATGGCTGATCTGCGTGCAGATCGTCTTGAAGAAAATCCACCTTTTACTTACAGTGCTGTTGACTACTTTGGGCCGTTCTACATAAAAGAAGGTGGTCGAGAACTCAAGCGATACGGAGTCCTGTTCACATGTATGTCGTCGCGTGCAGTACATCTTGAGACGGCAGCATCACTCACAACGGACTCCTTCTTAAGTGCCTACCGCCGTTTTATTGGACGCCGTGGTCCTGTGAGACAGCTGAGGTCAGATCAGGGAACAAACTTCGTCGGCGCGAGTAATGAACTCAAGGCAGCACTTTCAGAGATGAACCAAGACACGCTGACGAAAGAGATGGCAAAGACTTCTTGCGATTGGATCTCATTTAAGATGAACGTCCCTTCTGCGAGCCATATGGGCGGCGCCTGGGAGAGACAAATCCGTACTGTAAGAAGAGTGCTTAGTGCTCTCCTGCACGACCATGGAAGTCAACTGGATGACGAGTCACTTCAGACTCTTATGATAGAAGCCGAGTCTATAGTCAATAGTCGACCGCTTACCACTGACGAAACCACTTGTAAGGAGACACCCGACGTACTAACGCCAAATCACCTGTTGACACAGAAGTCACAAGTGGTACTGCCGCCTCCTGGAGTGTTCCAGCGGGCCGATCTCTACTCGAGAAAACGTTGGCGTCTGGTACAACACCTAGCCAACGAGTTTTGGCAAAGATGGCGAAAGAGCTTCCTGCAATCCTTACAGAGCCGCCAGAAGTGGATAGCCCGCCACAGAAACCTCCAAGTAGACGATGTCGTCATCCTGAAGGACGACAACTCACCAAGGAACCTTTGGAAACTGGCCAGTGTAGATCAGACCTACCCGGATGACGATGGCCTTGTAAGGAAAGTTCGCATTGCAGTAGCTGATGATTCCTCAGACAACAAGGGGAGAAGGACAACAGCAGTTGCGTTCCTTGAAAGACCTATTCAGAAGTTAATTCTGCTTCTCCCGGCCGACTTAGACGAGGACCGTAGAATCCCCATCGAGGAGCCACACAAGTGATTAAGTGACACTAAGAGAAAGTAGTATACAAAGACATTGATTTTCGTCTTGTTATTTGAGTAAATTGTGACTACAATTTAGGGGAGCCATGTAATGATCAACTATGATTTCTATTACCGATTGTTACACAATTTCCGTTTCAAGTCAAGTTAGCTTTTAGGACAGTGAAATAAGAGACATTCCTAATTGTACATGTACACGGACGCGAAAGAGTTTCAAGATCATTATAAGCTTAAAGAGATTTCATCGAGAAGATAAAAGAGAAAAGAGGTACAAAATTCACTATTATAATTTGCATGCTTTCAGAATAAAACAATTAGTTTGTTATTGCGGTTTTCGTTTGATTTAATTCAATGATGGAATAGTACTTTCGCGTACGCTTTGTATACGAGTGATTGCATAATAACACATGTAATGTGCAGTTTTCGAATCGTTTGTAATTGTATTTTATTTCGCAAATTGACTTTTCAGTTCTTACGTTTTCAAGTGCTCTACAAGAATATCAATAAAGATTCCCAGTTAAGAGGAGTGCTTGGAATCAGTACGTCTCTGCCTTCGTAAATCCTTTGTTTATTTAAGAATCGAAACCCGCTACAGTAGTAGTAGTAGTAGTAGTAGTAGTAGTAGTAGTAGTAGTAGTAGTAGTAGACTTCATTTAAGTATCTAGGTATTTTTCGTTTGAGAAACTAATTGGGGACACTAATAGAGTACAAAAAGAATAGAAAAAAGGGAAAATAAAAATATTTACATAATTATACAAATAAATAAATAAATAGATGAAAGGTAACATACAATAAAAGGGGAAATTGAAATATTTCTCTGTCTAGTAAATCGCGATGTAACGAGCCTATAGCTCTCCCTACCCACATGGTGTATTAATTCTCCTAGATTAGTAAGAGACAAGAGATAGACAACGTGGAAAATAGTGTTTTATCGAATAATACACGATGGAGAGAAATAATGTGGAGTACTGTGACTTGTTAGAGCAGGCAACTAAAGTAAGCATATAAGCCAGGATTGTCAATCCACGGAAATAGCTTCCCTTAAGGACGTTTGCGCCCAAAATATTTCCCTCGTTCGGATTTTTTCCAAACTTTTGCTGTAGTTAGATAATGACCAACTCAAGTCAGAAAAGTATGGTTATGGTTATGGTTGGTTATGTAACACAAAATCGGCTTTCTTGTTACAAGGAATAAAATAAGTTACGTGGAGGACTCTACTAGATAATGCTGATTTACTTTTTTCATCACAAATAGGCCTATTTAGTACATTTTCGCAGGTAATATCGTTTCTTCAGGTAATATTAGATCGTATTTGAGTAGAAGTAGCAATAAAGTTAAAAATTCTCACCTTGAGAATTTTTTTGTTTTTGGACAAAATGCAGAGAACCAGTGAAGGAAGTGATTTATCGAAAAAAAGAATGGGGTCACCGTGCATTTTAGAGAGTTTTAAAAGCACATTTATAGATACAAAAATACCCACCACCACTGTATTTGTCTATATTTCTTACTCAGCGCCCACGCTCGATGCATGACGTGGCATGTCATTGCGCCGTGAATTACGTGGGCAGTAAGATTGCGCACAAACAATGAGCGCGAACGTCCTTAATTGTAGGTTAATAATGCAAAATTGTCATTCACGGGATGACAACTTTTCTTTTCACGAGACACATAACATCGAGACATATGTGTTCGACCACACCTTTTTCAATGGCTTCAGCGTTGGTTGGTTGCAGGTCAAAAGCAGCAATGGCATCTTTCAGTGTTTCCCCATAATTTCCTACCAAAGAGGATTTCAGTTAATACTACTTATTTTTACCATGTAGGCTTCTGCAAATTTGCCAATCAACAGTGGCGAATATATGTTCTTAAAGCAATGTCTTCTGTCACCTGTACCTCAATTATTTGTTACTCAGTTCAGGTCATTTACTTAATTGTAATTTCTGCTCTTTGGTTGCTAAAGAAACATCAAGGTGCTTAATGAAAACGTTTGACATCAATCAACCATGATCAACAATTAATTTCACTCTCCAAAGGAAGACATTGGACTAGTTACAAGAGTAAAAATCAACTAACGCAATGATAAAATAACAAAAATGACAATAAAAGCTAAATGGCTAATTAATGTCCAGACTACATTTGCATCGATGTTTTTTTTTTCAGAAATATTTAATTAAAAAAAAAAACGTAATTCAGCTTAGATTAAAAAAAATATTAAAGGAAACTAGTCAACATATATCTGTTTGAAAAGATATGTCTTACTGTCGGTTTTGAAACTGGATAAGGATCCCTCCCGCGAATATAGTCTGGAAGTGAGTTCCACAGCATCGGTGCTACCAAAGACCTTTCACCGTCTCTTTGCTCGTTCTCGCCCTTTGTTTTCTTAGCTCTTTCCTTTTGTTCGCTCTTCTCTGACCAGAAAGGCTGTTCACAGGCTATTTCACCATAGCTAACTAACTTAACAGATAGTACTTCAAGTAAATTCCTTGAGTAAGATCTCAAATTCCTGGGCCGTAGCAAGCCTTAAATGTAGCCGGGTGCTAACCCATTCAGTGCCTTATAGTAGTAATTTGTAAACGATACGATGACTGGCTGGAAGCCAGCGTAGTTGTTTCATAATTTACCGTATGTGGTCGTACTTCTTACTTCGTGTAATAAGGCGAGCTGCAGAGTTCTGTACATTCTGCAGACGGTCGTAAAATGAGCCATGTCAGTTGGTTACTAATTACGTACTCAATAGTTGTTCAACAGCTAAATGTGGGGAAGGACAGGCCCCTACTTAACCAAATAAAAAGCCTAAAACTATCAACTCACCCAAGCAGAACTGGGCTGCTGCCCTGCTGCTGTACAGTTGGGCATTCAGTTCGTCATCCTTGCAGTTCACATTAATTCCTTCCGTGTAGAAGTGAATGGCATCGCTGAAATCTTTATTTTGGTATTTATCATTGCCTTCATTCTTGTAGACTTCCACTATTGCTGAAAAACAAAACGGCTAGGCAAGACCATTTAGATCCTCTTGACAACAAATAATCAAATATCGGGATGTCAAATATTGACGAACTTAAAAAATATATTAGCCCTTCATGATGGCCAAAATCACTTGGGAATATGACAACTCGAAATTTAAACACGTAATTTAAAGGAAAAAGGCATCCACTGCATTTTCCTGAGTTTTTCTCCATCCATTTTCTTTCAAGTCAACATAAAACAACATTTGCCGTCAAAGGGGGAAGAGGCGACAAAAATTATTTGCGCTCAAAAAGGAGAAAGTTCTCAGAATTATAGCATTTTTATCACTAGGGATTTATTCTTGTTTGCGGAAATTGTGGGTCGAAATGGCGCATGCATTTCGAGAACGATAGCTCGTTTAATCAACAGGGGTGTGCTTGGGCGTGGGTGAACTCTACGACCTTGGCTGGGAGCATGAATTAGAAAGGCATTTATTCTCCCTTGAATAGAGACTGTTTGCCAAAAATAGCTAGTAAATAAGATACTAATTTGATAATTTTGGATAATGTGTTGATCTGACTACCTATGGCTTAAATGTACAAATACAATTAAGGCAGAAAACTCCAAAATGGTCAAAATGGTTTCTATGAAAACATCAAATTACAAGGACAGTAATCTTAACATTAGGAGAAGTCAGACTTTTGACATCAGATTTCCCTCCCGGTCTGAATACTGAGGGATGAGCCAGCACATTGTTTGATTGGTATCTTGGTTTTTCGCTCTATTAAATGTTAAATTATTGTGTCATAAAATAGTGTTCAGTAATTTTCTCACCTTTTAAACTATTCTCATCGAAATCCACCTTTTCTTCAGAAGACGGTGCCACGGTACCTTCGTCTATTGTTGGAGCTGGTGTTTCCGCCATAAACAGCCGAACAAGGTATTGTCTGCAAATGTTGAATACCAAGTGGACTAAAGCCGCCATAAACAAAGGAACAGGGTAATTTCTGCATTGTTAAATACAAAGTGGACGTAAGCGGAAAATATTGAATGATCAACTTTTTATACTCTCCCAAGTCGCAAACGTCATTTTACATCCCGGAAAGTGTCGTATCATTTACCATTTTACCATTTCAAATTTCTCTAAGACCTCACGATCTACAAGCAAAATCCCATTTTATTTACTACTGGTTACAAAAAGCCGAAGCTGTTCCCGTCTCTTACGTCTTAGCCGATTGCGAAAAATATCTGAAAACGAAGGCGAAAATAGAATGGACGAAGACAAAGTCAAAAGTAGGAGGGCGCTTTCCCCGATCCAGAATTTTTTATTCTCAAGTTCTTCCTTTATTTTGGCTTGTTCCAGCCGTGTTGGATACTTACATACAACATTAAAGCGAATATATGGCAGGCACTTGTAATAATTATGAACAATGACAAGAATAATAAGTGAGCGGCATCTGACGTGTTTGTCAAGGAACTTAACACCGAATTTGCATTATTTGAACTAATTTGCTCTCACTTTAACGATTTCAAACTGGTGGTTATTTAGCATTTAATAGAAAGAAACTGTCGACCTTTGTTTGTTTGCTTGTTTGCTTGTTTGTTTTAAAGTAAGTATAAACTAAATTAAAGTGAAGTAAGACGGTGTTTTGTTTTGGTGCTTTTTCTTAAGATAAAGGACGACTTAAATGTATATCATAATACCTTCCAAATTTAAGTGACGCAACTTTGCAAACAACTTAAAGTCCTTAGTAGTTGTTGTTTGTTTGTTGATATATCATTTTTTTTTCAAATTGGGTTAAGATCAACGAGTTCCTTTTGAAGATATGACACCTCAATAAGACAACGGACGCGTTCAAGGTCAAATATTTCGCATAAGAATAAGCGAGATAATGTATCGCTCAACATAATTCTCATGTCAAGCCACATTTGCACCAGTCGGTAAAAGATATTGATATTGACTGAGTATTTCAGTAGTAGCTACAACATCATGACTATTATTGGAAATTCTGCCTGTTTGTATCACTTCCAGACGCGGAATACCACCAAAACGGAATAAACTAAGTTGCAAATTTGACAGAACGCATAAAGATATCTTACTTACCTTAAATCTCTGTTACTGAAAAATACGCCTGCCTAGCTTTACCCTTGTCAAGAAACACGCGATGTTTTTTAGTCGTTTAAGTAGGAATAAAATTTGTTTTACGCGTTAGTGTTAACACGTTGCTCAATACTGGAGACATGGTCACAAAAGTTAAAAGGGTTAACACTGAAAGAGTTGTTTCAATGTATTTAGTCAAATAACTTTACATAAGAGGTACATTCCATCGCTCATTGACAATTGTCGGTACAATGAAATGCACTTTCCATGAAATAAAACTAGCAAAATATACTTTGGCAAGGGAGAAAAATGGAATATTTTTAAAGTAGATGAGATTAAACTGGGTCTTGTAAAGCATCGTAGATCAGTTCCTGTCACCTAACAAAACAGAAATCAGGCGACAGTCAGCTTTGAATACTCAGCGAAAGTGTCTGTTTATAGGTGATATTTCATGCTGTCATGCTCGACAAGTCGCCTTACGCGATGATGTAAATTATTTGCTTGTCTTATCTGCATCATTAAATAAGAATAAACAAAAAGGGTTTTGTTTATAGAGTATGTCATTGGTGACCATTTTCACAAAATCGACTCCTATATATACTCACAACCAACGGGGCGGGTTGCGTTAAGTTTGATAGATCAGAGTGAATTTGAAGGAAGTTTTCACTTCATCACAGCGTCCTTTTTCATTCCACAGTCAACTTATTGGAATTGCATTTCGTTACAAGCAATCTGGGACATCAAAGTTCGAGTCCCAGTCAATGTGCCAGCAGCACAACATATTTCAAAATGGCGACGAGCCTTATATGGGTAGACATTCCATTAACACATTTATTTAGCGGAAAAGGTCTGAAAACTAATTCATCTGACATTCCGACACTCATCACCATAATAGCTGCAAACAAAATGGCCAAAAAGATGGTTTCGGCGTCTAAGGCCTTTTCCTTCTCGTTTTCTTTCGAAATGTGTCAATACGATGTGTTCTTCGTTCGATGGAAAAAGATAACAAGGCAACGTTGGAAATATTTTCAGGGCATAAATCGCAGGTTTTATGAGGGACTTGGGTACACATAAATCACAGGAGTTATATCGCTTCGCGCAAATTGGCTTCATCGATGGGTTTATCTTGGTATCGACGAGTGTTTATGGGTTTATCTTGTGTTTGTGTTTGTATCGAGTGTTTGTGGGTGTATCGACGAGTGTTTATGGGTTTATCTTGGTATCGGCGAGTGTTTGTGGATGAAGAGTAAAACGAACGATGAAGGGGATTAACTACAGTCGAAGCTCTCGTAAGCGACTCCCTCGGGAATTCAGGAGTGGTCGCAACTAGAACTGATTGCTTACAAGAATGCATGTTATGGGCTCTCGTAAGTGACTGTGTGATGAAACAGTAAGGGGTGATCACTTACAAGAACGTCTAGTATAAAGCTTGGAATATGTTTACTTAATAGTTGCTAATAGGATTGTAATATTAATATTGAAAAGAGGTTCGCGGATGTTCAGTTCAACGAAACATAAGCGCTTAAGTTATATATTACTTTAAATTTGATCGAGAAGTTAACGCTTTTATTAAACCGTTGATTGAGTGGTCGCTAACGAGAACAGGCAAAGGCCATTTGAAAATTGACAAAAGCGGTCGCGGTCGCTTACGAGGCCTTTTAATTGCAGAGTTTAAGTGACAATGCAAAATGGCGTTTTTGTGCCATTTTGGACAACAAACTCCCAGTTCTACGCTTCTTATACGAGCTCGTTACCGTGACGTGGCAAAATTGACCTACCCAGTGGGCTTAGGAGCTCTCAGTGAGCAGTGTAGAACTGGGACTAAGCAGTTTTTCAAAATGGCCAGCGAATTAGCGCGTATATCGAACTCACTCAGGAGATGGAGGGAAACAGGGCTGTTATGCTGAAGACGATGCAGAAATCAACGACATAACATAACAGGACTTGCGGCAAGGTATTGCTTGAAACCATTAACTTTAGTTCTCGATCAATTCATGTATGCGAAACCATATGTCTAAACATTCAAGTGATGAGGATAAAGAAATGATCACTAAGGACAAGAAATCTTGATATTTAGACAAATTCTCTTTACTAGTGTCATGAGAAATGTATGGAGAACAGTAAGGAGAATATGCTTTTTATATCAGGGCTTAAAGGGTTGATTTTTCTTTCTTTCTTCCTCTCTCTCACTCTCTCTCTTTTTTTTTTGGTGGGGGCGCGCTGTTGTAGTGGTTAGCGCGTTGGACTTCAGATCTGATGGTCGCTGGTTCGACGCCCAGTCCCTGCCATCGTGTTGTTTACGTTTCCTTAGACAAGATACTTTGCCCCACATTGTACCCACTGTCTCTCCTCACCTAGGTGAATAAATGAGTACCGGGGACATACTAGGGGGTAACCCTGCGATGGACTAACATCCCGTCCACGGGGGAGTAGAAATGCTCTAAGTTGCTTCATGCTACGGAAACCGGGATAAGCTCCGGCCGTGTGGGCCTCCTTGGACCGAGTGCGGCGTTATCCTTTCATCCTTATTAGACGAGGAGATGAAAGGTCATGTGAACCAGGTTGTTTAATGAAAACAACATGAAGAAAGTCTTTATTGACACTCAGACTGCAGATTTTACAGTGTTTGATTGTTCAGCGAAAATAGTTAATGTGGTCAATGTTCACACATGTCAGCGAAAGTAACTCATAACAAGAGAAAAAGAAAAAAAGTTCCTCGGCATCAAGAGTAAGAGAATCTTGGAAGTTCGTATCATATTAGGTCCATCGTAACTTTTGCTGCAAAAAAGGAAAAAACAGTTGAACAAAAAAGCCTAACAAATCATAGTTGTTGCTGTTACTTAGGGAAGTAGGCATGTTACAGTTGTTCATGCACAGTATCCAGTTAGGCCCTATAACTAACAAAGCTCATGAACGTGGTTCTTTCATGATGATAGTATTGGCCAATACCGTAACCCATCTCTCGATAAGCGGGAGAGAAGGAGGATGGAACACCAGCGTGATTGATAGGCAATCTCGTACTTATTTATCATCATCATCATCATTATCATCATCATCATCATCATCATTATTAAAATAAAACAAAACAATTTGATTAGTATTGTGTTTCCTTTTGTAATGAATGAACGAACGACGAAAGAACAAACAAACGAACAAATGGGGTAACTTCAAACAAGTCATCCAGTTTGCAAAAATTTTATCAAGCTAACCAAGGTCATCCAAAGAAATACACAAACTTTTCTTTTAGTCCATTGCCTCAAAAACGTTTACCTTGTTTTTGTCAACAGATTTGTGTCAATTACCAGTCACCACCCCATCCAGATCTTGCGAGCATCCACTATAATTCAGTAACACAATAAAACAAATAGGCATTAGCCACTTTGCGTACACTAGGGTTAATAGAAATTGAGATCAAATTATCCTCAGATCAACAGTGCACATACATGGCAATGATCGTCATTTTCTAGACTTTTTTTTGTTTGCTTTGTTACCTTGTGTGTAAGGGCTACGTTCTTGCGCAGCAAGCAAAGGTGAGAGTACATAAAATTATTTATATTGTTGAGTGTTTGCTAATTGAATTTAAGAATAGCTGATTATCCTGCGCTTGTGGTCTTCTGTATTTGTTGCTCTCTTTGTGGGTAATCGTGTGTACACCCTGGAGAGCACGAAAACGCTGTATAGACCGAGCTCTAAAAGAAAGTCTCGAGATGTAATTGATGGTTCTGATTATCAATAAATCGAGGGTGGTTAATATTCTATTCTGTTCGAAACATCGCATGGTTGACGATTGCCGTTATCAGTTCGCGTGTGACAAGACAAATGTCAATTACCCGCTTTTTTCTTAGCCTTATAGTAATTAATCCGTAAAAAATATTTTGTTTCTGTCAGCTCACTAGCCGTACTCAAGAGAGGATGAACAATATGGGGGAAAATATCACAAATCACTTGAGTGAGAAATACTCTGGCAGTGCTAACTTCAAACTGCAATTCGTCCAAAATTGCTTTTGACTTTGTTATGGTTTTCCAGTCGCGTGCGTAGTCATTATTGACTATCCAAGCAAAAACTGTTGAGACTTGCAAGTTCTTTTCACCAGTACGCTTAACCTTGATGATTAGAAATCGCAAATTCTATCCCTCCCCTAGCCTGCAAACGCAAACGTATTTTCGGCTGTCGTTTCTCTCCGCCAAAAAATTTGCGGCGGAGAAAAACGACAGCCGGAAATACGTCTGCGTTCGCAGGCTATCCCTCCCCCTTCTCCCTTCTTTATACTTGATTCATGTTGTTAAGCTCTGAAAAGTGAAAGATATAATACGCGTGAACCTTTAAACAACCGGGGGGGGGGGGGTGGGAGGGGAGGGGAGGATAAGACACATTCTTGTGATTGAGTGGTTTATGTATTCCAGGAGAGCTGAGGAAAATTAGACTTTTTCTGTATCCATTAGTTTCGTTAAGGGTTTCAGTTCCGACGATTTTTGTCTTCTTAACAAAAAAAAAAGATAATGATAAGTTTCAGTTTATTTATATTTCGAATTAATCATTTAAGATCTGAAGTCCACTGACCTCTCTCTGCTCGCCAGTCGCATACTTGGCATTCCACTGTACAGTAAAAATGTAAAATATAAGTATCACTAAACCTCAATTTGTAGAGGCACAGTTTACGCGTGTGTTCAGCCTGTTGAAATTTCAAGACCCCCTCCCGATTGCCTCTTTTTCTCTCACTGGCTGAAGTATCTAAAAAGGTACTAAGTATCTGTAATCTATGACGAAAGCTTACAAAATGCTCGCAGTCTGGTAACCCAGGGATGGGCTAGCCTGATAACCAACCCAGGCAAAGCTCCGGCCTTCAAAAGGGGCACGGGGATGACACCTTCCAGTTAGCGGACACTACTGCAACTATTTAAATAATTGTGAAAGTTTCAAAAATACTATTTTGACAAATACCGTTATTTTAATCAAAAATACAAAACTATTTTTCCGAAATAAAGCCAAATACTTTCATCCTCCAATCGCGAAAATAGTAAGTTATGCAATCACAGAAAATTTAGTGCATGTCCTTCTTTAAATTTAAGCCTCACATTATTTCTGAGCTCATTCGTTTTAGACCTTCCACTTACCCCCCACAATCTTGTCAGCTCGAGATCCTCTAGTTCTTTTTGGCTTAGTTCAACTTTGGCACTGGTTGAGTCACCGGGATTTGTCTGATTATTACCGAGGGGAGTGTCTTCTGTTGCCTGTCAATCGGAAAAAAAATAATGATGATGATGATGATGACGATAATAATAATAATAATAATAATAATAATAATAATAATAATCTCATTTTTATTATATAAATTTTAGGCTTGCATTGGTTTTAGGATTCTTTTTATAGGATTTCTTAAGTTTGTACTAGTTCAGGTTAAGGATATTACCAATTTTTTTAGTGTTGAATTCCTGAACAGCAGCATATATAGGTTGCGCTTTGCGCCCTATGTGGCTAATTTTCTATGTATTTATACGTTGAACACGGCAGATAATAATAATAATAATAATAATGATGATGATGATGATGATGATGATGATGATGATGATGATGATGATGATGATAATAATAATAATAATAATAATAATAATAATAATAATAATAATAATAGCATAGTATATCGCAAACCAATGGATAGCCAGCGCCAAATAGTTCCCTTTTTTATTGAGAAATGGTATTAAACTCGCCCGCATAATCCAGAGAAATGCCCCGAGTTTGAGTTAGCCTGAGTAACCAATCAGAGCGCGCGAAAAACTCTGTCCAATTGTTTGGTATATACTAAAGTGCTAAATTAGAAATGAGATTCTGTCTTAATGTCAACCTTGCAGTTTAAAAGAAAGAACTGGTAATATATGGATTTAGCCAAGCCTTAAAGCGGAGCCCCCCTTTTTATTTTGTCTGTTTTTTGTTTTGTTTTCGCTGGCAGTTATTAATTTATGAAAATACTCTCATTCAAGTCGTTAAATTAAAAAAAAAAAAAAAAAAAAAGACAAAAAAGAAAAAAAATCCTGCTTCCGTGGAGTGTCGAACCCGGCTCGTCAGCGTGAGATACCAGTGACTAGTCCACTAGGCCATGAGCGTTTAACACTACTTTAAAAGTTAATTTTAATACTTATTTCTTTCTTCGTGACAAGCTGCCTATCAGCATGGTGTTTTTCCTGCAAAATGTGTTCGAAACACCGTAAAAACCATGGTTGTGGACAGGAAAAAACCAAAAAGCACTAGTCTGCTATATTTGGCGTCGAAACCGTTGCGAAAAGCTGCGAACTCAAGCGGTGTGCCGAGTTTGAACAGAACCGACGACGCAAATTTGAACTTTTTGCCTGAACTTTATCGCCTAATTTCTTTCGCCTAAATTGAACTTTTCCCCTTCCACCAAAAAGACAACTGAGTGTTCTTTTGAACTTTTCTTTTTTCCATTAACAAATTTGTTTTTGACTTTTGTTGTCTTTGCTTGTTTTGCTACAACGCGGGTCAACATGCGATTTCGCGCCAAAAACACACGGGATTCAGCACAGGGTTATATCCAGTGTATGAAGTGTATTGGTACCCCTGTGGTGCGGACGGACGGACGTACGGATGTACGGACGGACGGTCACGTGACTATAACGTCACTACCAAAATTTTTTGGCTTGACAGGTTACCAAATTTCCTTAGCAATGGAGCTCCGCTGACGCGCTAGCGCGCTGGCTCCGCTATTATTCTACAGTATAATAAAGTTAATTTTACTTTGACCAAGGATCTCGAATACCCGTACGTTGTTGTTGTTGCGACAGCAGAAGGCAGTTGATATGTGTGCTTTCTCTCCAGAGGAAATACTCATATCAGCTACCTTCTGTCATTGTCCAAAATTCACCTATCCAAAATCACCTGTCCAAAATCAACATCACCTGTCCAGAACCAAACTCACCTGTCCCAAATCAAGCTCACTGTCCAAAATCACCTTCCTTGCAACTTCAATTTCGTCTAGCAAGGATGGCTTTCTTTTATCAGCAATTTGGTTCTTGATTTGGCGACACTTTTCCTTCGACTCTTCCTTCTTCTCAATATCATTCCAGCGTGGTGTTATCACCGAGCAAGCGGATTGAATCTCCTCTGCAAAAGACTCCCTTCTTTTGTTCTGAGCAGACGGGGTCCCTGGGAAAGAGCTGTGCTGCTTGATCTTCTGACGACGTTCAGAAGCTTTCTCCTCATACTCTTTGTTCTTTGCATGTTCATCAATAAATGTTTTTGCAATCATCAGGTTATCTGCTAACGAATTCCTCTTTTCAGATGTCTGCTTCTTGATTATCTTTCTTCTTTCTGCATTTCTAGAGTCCCGCTTCTTGTCCTCTGCGATTATCTCGTCTCGAGACTTGCTGCTACTCTGGTTTGGGGTGCCTTTAGATTGGGATGTCCGCGCCACTTCACTATAGCGAGGCTGCCCATAGCTTTCTCGGGCACTTCCTGATGTATTAAAACGTTATGCGACTGTTAAGTAATACATTTTGTTGAAATTGTACAACTCTTGTTTGCACCAACTTTTCACAACCACAAATAGTAATCATTGACAAATATGAAAGCTCCTCTAAAAACAAGTCTAAGACTGTTTTTCTTTATAATCTTTTGTTCGTTTATTTACTTGTTTTGTACCTAGATGACTACATTATTCTACAAGCATTGCTTTCAGCATTTATTACATAAAGTGAATTCAACGACAAGGTCTCAAAATAAGACTCACTTTGAGTAATTGAAATAAAACCGTGAGCAAATTGATTTTTATACTAAACTAACCGACACCGTCTAGAACATGTTCTTCCAGCTGCCGGTTAGTAATTCCTCTGCTAGCCAGAAAGGGACCATTAGTGGCGAATTAAACAATGAGGAACATAAACCTTTTGGTCCAGTTATTTATAAATCAACCTGCTGACACCTAGGCTCGATTTCCAGCCGTTTGAGGGAGTCCGGTGTCATCCTCCTCCCAACAACGGCCGTGGTGTGCGCGAAGGAACGCGGGCGCACTAAACGGCTGGAGATCGAGCCTAGCTGACAACAGGTTTCTGTTACTCCTTTCATGTGGTTACTGGTGTTTACGCCAATGATATGGATATCAAATCAATCAGTGATTACGTTTTCCCCAGCCGAAAAGGGTTATTGGTCAAGTGAGCTTGCCTTAGGCGTCAACGGACGTTCGCTAAGCGGAGGTGAAATCGTTATGTCATTTAGTACAAATCGGAACGTTCAAAAGAAATTTCACTAAGAGCTGCAAACGTTCACGACACTTTTTCGGCCAACCGTACAAAATTTGACCTAAATGAAACAAAGAAAATTAAACATTCTCAAAGGTTTGGTGATCTTTTGGGGAAGTTACGTTTGAGCTGAAAGTTCGTCATTTTCACCGAAATTAGTGTTTTTACCTGGTGGCTGAGGGATAGTCGTTGCTGTTTGTTCCTTCTTAGGAAATTGAGGATTGCTGACCGAACTTCTACCAGTAAGAGACTCTGAGGGGACACTCCTGTCAACTCTGATGCTTGACAATTCATCGCCGCTTCCTCCTGTTTCCACGTCTTCGCTCACCGTACGACTCAATAAATATTCGAAATACTTTCGTATGGGCCTGTGAAAAGAACAATGAGATGTATTCTTCACGAGCCTAGAGCCCCCTCCCCCCTCCCCTCCCCGAGCTACACCCAGCTTCGCATAGTCCCATTAGCCGTTTGCTAACCCCGGGTCCCTGGAACGGATGGGATAATGCAGTCCTTCTCTCTACTGTTATTTCTGACGGTGCAGTAGTGTCTGGGTGAGGGATCAAGTCTCTCCAGTCTCTCAACCAAAACTCTTATATGAACATCTGGTGGAGGGGGAAACCCGTGACAGACAAGAATCCCATTCCAGGTAGAAATATACGTTGTTTCATGTTTTAGAATTCTGCACAGGCCGTGTTGGCCATGTTTCAGAGTTCTGCACAGGCCGTGTTGGCCGGTTTCGGCCATGGTGCAACTTTCCCCTCTCGTACTACTTTCTGAACAGTTGATCACCTGATTATGGCATGTACGTATTTTTCGAGTTCTGATTGGTTCGTTATGTGGTTTTCTGCTGCAATCAAATAAATAAATAAATAAATAAATAAATATTAAATAAATGAATAAATAAATAAATAAATAAATACATAAACACATAAAATGACCAAATTGTCTACCAAACATCATACATCCAGCGACATGGTCGTCGTCATTGGCTTTCAAAAGGTAGTGTGTTTTCCCATTTACACTGACACTATAATTAGCAAAGTTATACGTAGCTTACCAGATTGCCAACAAGAAAATAAGACCCATCAGAATAACGAGCACCGTTCCTCCCAGTGTAAAGGCAGTACTTAAAGTGGTAGCTGCATCCGTTAGACTTTGCTGAATTTCTTTCTTCTTGTCCGTAACGCCGTCATCGTGACTCCTAACATGAGACATGTCAAAACCTTTCCAGCGGACATCAGAGGCTGGCATCGAAAACGCTTTATTGTGTTTTGTCTGAGTATTTCGTTTAGAACTGTCATGGAAACTACTTCTGTATTCAGGTGTAGCCCGTCGCTGTCTTGAAGAAGCCCCTTCAGTCTCGTCGTTTTCATCTTCAACATCTTCACGATCAGGCATACTTTTGGATTCGTCAATGGGTGGTCGCTGCTCGTTGGAAGTGTCACCAGATCCTGAATATTTTCCGCTTTCTTCATCTATTCCGGACTTTCTTCTTTTATGGGGCCATTCTTCATCATCTTCCTCCTCAGTAGAGAACTCTTCCACCGCCATCACCTCGGATGTCGGGTGAGGTTTATAACTTGAAAGCCGTTTAGACAGCGGTTCAAACGAATTTACCTTCGTGTCCATTTGAGAGTTTTCGTTCAATCCACTTGGTTCTACGTTTTCTTCTTCACCAGCAGCACGTTCCATCTTCTGGTTCAGTAGATTGTCAAAGTCACTTAAAGAGCTGTCAGTGGATGGTAACTCCTCAGTAGCTTCCTCGGAAGACTCTCCGGAACCCCATTCGCCTTCCTCTGGGTTATTTCCTGTAGGTCCTTCAGCTTCAGAAACTTTCTTTTTAGACAACTGGGAGGCAGCATTATTGACTGCGGTTGTTATTTCCTCGGCATGATAAACATCTTGGTCACCAATGAAGACAGTTGCAGTTTCCAATCTGGTCTTTTTCTGAGACTCAGAGCCGCTTTTTGTTAAACCTGAAAATACCCTTTTCCTGGCCTTTTCTTTCTCTTTCTCTCGCCTCTCGCTTTCCCATTTTTCGATCTCGGTTTCTAGCTTTGATTTCAGAAGGCGCCCAACTTTCTTGGAAAGACGTTTTCGTGCTCTGATATTCTGTAACAGATTTTTCATTTTACTTGATATTTCTTTCCCTTGGCTTTCTCTTTGTGAATCAATCTTTTCCATTTTTTCGCTCTCAGTCTTTAACTTTGATTCGAGAAGGCGCCCGACTTTCTTGAATATATGTTTTCCTGCTCCGATATTCTGTAACAGATTTTTTATTTTACTTGATGCAAACCGAATCCTTTCCGCCGCCTCCTCTGGGGCATTAGTAGACTTCATCTTCTTCACTGTTGGGTTCTGCTTGACAAAATCACCTTCGGTCGCGTCCGACGTCTGAGAACCAACACTTTTTTTTGGGATCTCTGATAAAATTTCTTTCCCTCTGCTTTCCTTTTGTGAATGCAGTGTCTTTCCCTTTTTCTCGCTCTCGATTTCCAGCTTTGATTTCAGAAGGCGCCCGACTTTCTTGGAAATATGTTTTCCTGCTCCGATAGCCTGTAACAGATTTTTTATTTTACTTGATGCGAACCGAATCCTTTCCGCGGCCTCTTGTGAGGCATTAGTAGGTTTTCTCTGTTTAACTGTTGAGTTCTGCTCGACAAAATCACGGTCAGACCTCTGAGAATCAACACTTCTTTTTGTTAATCCCGAAAAACTGTCCTTCCTTCGGCTTTCCTTTTGCCATTTATTCTTTCCCACTTTTTCGCTCTCGATCTCTAGCTTTGATTTCAGAAGGCGCCCAACTTTCTGGGAAATAAGTTTTCCTGCTCCGATACTGTGTAACAGATTTCTCATTTTACTTGATATTTCTTTCCCTCGGCTTTGCTTTTGCGAATCCCCCTTTCCCATTTTTTGGCTCTCGGTTTCCAGCTTTGATTTCAGAAGGCGCCCAACTTTCTTGGAAATATGTTTTCCTGCTCCGATAGCCTGTAATAGATTTTTTATTTTACTTGATGCGAACCGAATCCTTTCCGTGGCCTCATGTGGGACATTAGGAGATTTTCTCTGTTTAACTGTTGAGTTCTGCTCAACAAAATCACCTTCAGACATATGGGAATCAATGCTTCTTCTTGTTAAGCCTGAAAAACTTTCCTTCCTTAGGTTTTCCTTTGGCCAATCTGTCTTTCCCATTTTTTCGGCCTCGGTCTCTAGCCTTGATTTCAAAAGGCGTCCAACTTTGTTGGAAATGTGTTTTCCTGCTCCGATATTCTTTAACAGCTTTTTTATTTTACCTGATACAAACGGAATCCTTTCCGCGGCCCCCTGTGGGGCATCAGTAGGTCTTCTCCTTTTGATTACTGAGCTCTGCTCAATGAAATCACCTTCAGTCATGTCAGACTCTGAAGGTGTCAGAGGAAGAGTGACTTCTTCCTTGTGATTTTCAGATGATAGCGAATTTGAATCTCCTGAAATACAACAGAGAAAATTTTTGTTGTTATGGGAACATAAGTAATTGCAAGGGGAACAAACAAAAAAAACAAACAAACAGAAAGCGCTATTGTAAAAAAATTCATTGCAAGTAGTTTCAATGCATTTTCAGTCGTTTGTCTGCATTTCTGGTCCAAAGCACACAGATAAATTAAAAGACAGAATGACCCTTTCGTCCTTCCTTCCTTTTTTTGTCCGCACCGCTTCTGTGACCAAAACAAAACGCAGCTGAATCGTATGTGCAGCGATCCGAGCCAATCAGAGTTACTAATTATAAGTTACCTGTTCGCACAATGTTGATCTCAAGCACGAAAATCAAATCGTGCACTTTTTGGATCGCGTGGCAATTGAGGGCTATTAACTGTGGTACTCAAGGAGATGCCAGTGCCAATAAGGCATGGACCATTATATTTTTGGGTGGGGTAGGCAGTTTTATTCTGCAGGAATTTGTTTTCGAGACTAATAGCTTTGTATGAATTTTATTTCACTAGCTTGCAGGATACATTTCTTAAACTGCGTGTACAGAACAAGCCGCGCGCTCAGCTCCTTGTTGTGGTACCCGGTATATGTCAGTTGTTTCGAAAGTCACGACATCTCATTTTGTTTCAAAGTCACAACAGTCCTCATCTCTTATATCATTCCGGCCAGTCTATTATCCAGTGTATACATCACTGTTCACTGTGCAAATATCTTGAACTTGAGACATCTATAATGTCTTTTGTTCAGTCTATTATCGAATGCATACACCACTGTTCACTATGCTATAAATCTCCTGAACTGTAGACAGCGAAACTGCGGAACCTATAGAGCTTGCCATGACACGTTCAATTAGTTTTCCTTTTTTTGTTTTTTTTTTCTGTAGTATTCCCTGGATATACAAAATTTGTCTTTAATTTACTATTCAAGTGATTCGAATTCTTTTCCAAAACCTTTTTTTTCCCGAAATTATCCGGAGTGAATTGTCGCTTACGCCCCCTTAAACTTGGGGAGAGGGAGGGGGGCACATTTTGCCCGTGCTGACTTTAACGAATTACAACTTTTAAACGGGTAGATGAAAAGTCACCAAATCTCGTGACTTTTCCTGGAATTTAGCAGAGAAAATTTTCCTGTGTCAATGACGTGTCTATAATGATTGACGTTTCCATAGCAACCGTCTACTCAGGAGGTATTTTGACTATTTTCCGTCTTTTTTTTTTAGTTTCTTCCCCTTCGTGCTTGTTTTGATTAAGTATGTTTCTTAGAACAAATTCATATATTTTTCGATGCCGTCATTGTCATTTGTATGACATGTAGGCTCGAGATTCAAGATGGCGGCCTCAAAATTCAAAATGGCTGGTTTGTGACGTCATTGTGACGTCATGATTCGTCATAATCGACACGTCATAAACCCAACCCTCAGGCTCAGAAACTCAAAAAAAGCCCAGGCAAAATAGCGTTAATTTCGAGCTGAAACCTGCTATCAGCTGTTCTGCTCACGCAAGAACCCCAGAACGAATAATATTTTTAATATCTTGTACAGGCATACCTGCATCTCCTCTAGAACCAATAGCTCCTCGACTTTAATGCAATAAGTTTAGAATGGTGTCAGATTTTTTTTCCTGCGTGATGAAGCGCTAGTGGTTCCCATCGCCCGATACACCGTTCAGTTGCATTTTGGTTGCAGTATCAATTAATCGCTATGTGCAAAAACATTTGTATATTTATGTCAAACAAAATGAAGTGAACAGTGCAAAAACAAAAAATAATAAAATAAAAACACGGCAAAAAAGAGGGTTCCACGCAGACCATATGATCATTGTAAAATGATAAAATTTCTCGTTATTTATTTATTGGTTCGCAAGAGATCAAATATTCAATTCTCGCTTTATGTTTATATTTTTCTTGTATTTTAGTGTTTAAGTATTTAGCTATTTCCTTTTTTCCTTTTTATTTCGGATGTTTTGTTGTCGTTATTATTAAAGATATATATATAGATATATATTTTATTTTTTTCGGTTTTGTTGACCCCGCATCCTGCACCCCGCACCTTGTACCCCGCAGTCCGCCCCCCCCCCCACCCTGCACCCCGACCCCGCGTTTTTGGAACACCCCGGAATATCATAAGCCTGACTCACTAATTAATCAATAGAGTTCGTCTGTCGAAGGCACTATCATGTGATAGGTCGCTGGAGGAAATTTGAACATGTAATTTGAACATCAAATTTGAACATCAAATTTTGGATGGAACCTATCACACGTAGGGCCTGAGACAGAAGAATTCTATTGTTTTTATTGTACAACGCTAAATTTTGAGCGAAAATTGCCAAAAACGGGCACTATGCGCTAATAGTCGCCCGCTAAGGAGAAACACTATCGCGTCACATGATTAATTTTGACCAATGGGAGCACGCCAAAATTTAGCTTTGTACTATAATTAGCCATATAAGCTTCCTTTACTGTCGGGTCGTCGTTGTTTTTCTAGAGGGGGGGGGGGTGAAGGGAGGGGGAGGGGTGGTAGGTGGGAAGGAGCTTTGTTTGTGCTTTCACCGCCCAAACTCTTCTGGCGTGCGGCCACAAAAGGGAATTAAAACGCTCCCAGAGCTCAATAATATCCACTAGAAACGCAAAGTATGCAGGCTAAGTGAACGCTTAGGAATTATACATATTATGACGTGACCGCCATATCATTCACTTAACGTTGCAAAAAACGACGTTGTTGAATAATCTAATACCCAGTCTTTGTTTTAGTTTCTTAGTTCTCATGTTGTTCTTGCTAAATCTCGTCCTCTTTTCTGCAGGGTATAAGTATGAAAATGGACCATCAGCGAGAAAGGACCGTTAATTTCAACTCTGAATAAGCTGGATTAATGGCTATGGGCTTTTGTTGGTAATCGAGGCGAAGAGTGACTTCTCAGTTGATTCTCAAAAAAAAATTATCCGTCAGATCCTGAAGGACGCAACGACAGTGTATAACAATTGAAAATGGCGATCGTATTTTTACTCCCATTCAAAGGTATGGCACTATGCCTATCATTAAGCCACAAAAACCATAAACTCACCTTGGGCAAGAAATGCCAACGCAAACGCGATCAGAAATATCCAAAAATATCTCATTTTTTATCCATGGTCAAGCTCCGACATCTTGATAAGACTTCGAATTTCCCTGGATGAAGAGTTTAATTACTGGTACGTCATAAAGGTTGATTAGTAGAAACAGGATGCGTGCGCGCGGTTATTTGACCTGGTAATCAGTCGTATCCAGAGTCTTCGGGTTTCTTGGTCAGCGGGTGGTCGTCGGAAGAGACTCCGGCGTACAGAAAAAAATACGTTTTTAATAGGCTGTTTACGGTAACAATGAAAGAATGCACACTTTTTCACTGAGGGCGCTTTCGATTGGGAAATCTGAATTTCGATTTCGGATTTCGAATTTCCCAATAAAACGCGAAATCCAAAAAGGAATTTCGACGAACCGAAATCCTTTACCAAGACGGATTTTAAGAAGGACTTAATTGAAATCCGTCTTGGGAAAGGATTTCCGTTCGTCGAAATCCGTTTTTGGATTTCGCATTTTATTGGGAAATCCGGATTTTAAAATCGAAATCCAGATTTCCCAATCGAAAGCACCCTTAAAATCGGAATCCAGATTTTCCTAATCAAAAGCATCCTTTGACAGGTGCGTTGACTCCGAACAGTAACCGCGCAGCATTTTTGCGGTAAAGCATTCCACACACTTTACCCCAAATTCTTCCTCCGTCCTTCCGCTGACCAAGAAGCCCGCAGACTCTAGATTTCTCCTACGGAAGAGAAGTAGCCTGTTGCAGGCTCCGAGATAGTAGTGGGAAAAGCGTGAATTAGATCCCGCGCGTCTTATTTTCGCGTTCCCTTTCTAATTTTCGTGCCGTCCCAACTATCTGAGAGCCTGGAACAGGCTAGAAGAGAAGAGGCTGGGTCAACCCAACCTACAGATAGTTTTAATTGACAACTTTGTGGATTTGACGAAACTAAATAATTATTATTAATTTACCTTTTTTTCGGAACATTAAGGAATATGATGGCATTGGACTGCAAGTAGTCTCCTTCTCGTAATTCTTTTTAGTGCAAGTACTGAGAGCGTCAAAGTTGAGAAATAAATCACAAGATAGGAATTTTTCCCACAAATTTAGCTACCTCACTTGTTGAAATATTTTTGTTTAGTGGAATAGTGGTGCAGGCTCCCCAGTGGGGAAATGATGCAAAGGCCGAGCACGGACTGGGGAAGTGGACGAGACGGCGGCCCGCCACCCCATTCTCTCCTCCATTCTCTTCTGTTTTAGCGTTATTTTCCCTACCACGAAGCATGTTCACAGGCCAATCATTGTCAAAGATTCTCAATCAACGTCGCACATTCAGCATGCAGAACTCAGTCCCCTTGGTAACCTCTATAGCTTTAGAAAGAACGTTGAACTGTAATGAATACGTGCCCGGATGTGTGCAAACAAAACAATATGTAATTAATTCATTTGTTATTACTATGATTTGAAATTTCTCCGTGGACACGAAAGCTCCACGAAAGCAGTAATTAGAGTTCCACAGAAGTGCACGGGAAAGCAGCGAAAATCAGGGCTGCTCGCGCGGGTCAGCCACGAGTCTGCCTCTTGTGACCAGCGGCAATAACCGCGGGCTACATTTCTGCGCTTAAAATCAAGATGGCTGCGAAGCCGGCGAAAGAAGGTAAAATTGTTTAAAAATCACTTGTTAATTCTTGATCGAAGTGTTTCCGTATACGTAGTGTAGCTCTATGTTAGTAATGTTTTCTTGTTTAATATTCTTGTTTCTGGTTTCCATACACTCGGTTATCCTTAAATGAATAGCAAGTTGAGAGGCGATCTAAACGGTCCCGATCGATTAAACACATTCTTTCTCGTTTTAATTCATTTGAAACGGCGAGTAGTATAATTTTTAGCTCTTGCCAGGGGCAAATCTGCAGATCTGCGAGAAAAAAAAAACTTGTTGATTAATGATACCTGACCTATCTGTAAGCTTTTTAAAGCTCTTCCGGGAAGTGCTGAAAAATTAAATCAAGGTTAAGACTAAATTATTTGTACGTGGCAAGTTTGCCCTCCGATTAGTGAAGTTTGTTTATGTACGACTGTCGTTAGGGATTTACGTGGCAGTCGCGCCTCACACCTTCTTTATCTTAAGGGTAATTTTCAAGGCCTGCTAGAGTGATATTTAATTTGTAGGCGAGATAAGAACTGGTCTGTAGCATCCAAACTAAGTTTTGAACATCGTCTGAACTTTGGAGTATTCCCGCAAAGGCCCTTCGACTGACGCGATAATTTGCATTTTTCAGGATAGCCTTTTGTTTGTGTCTTTTGTATAAGATTTTTCAAACAGATGTAAAAGATTGGTAGACCAAATAAGGTAGACAGTGTTCTTTTATTCTTAAAATACATCGCTTGAATAAAGGTACTTGCAAACTGAAGCAGGGGCAAATGTGTTTGTCTGAGTACCACAGAAACGTGGCAGAAATATTTTGCACGTTTAAGCAATGAGTAATGATAGCAAAATATGGTACAATCATGTAGAATAAGGTGAATGAGGTTATAGCAATGTTGATTAATCATCCCAGCTGTGATCAGTCACACTTGGTGTTTTTGTTGTTTGTCACTTAGTGTTCTTCATGCAGTGGAACCTTTATAAAAGGTTCTGTATTTATTATGATCATCTGATGTGATAACTGGCAGTTAGCAAAACAGATTATGTATGCTCCCCACATAGGAACAATTTGCAATGAAGGTACAACTTGCTCTACTAAATTAATGGGGCAGCTTTAAGGTACAGTTCCAATCTTCTTCTTCTTAGTTGTTAACTCATTTGATAGTGCTGACTGTCCCTGGGCTTAAATCGTGTTCAAGTCTGAATGGTTTCAGGCTTTCTTTTCACAACTGCTTAAGTGGCATACATAAGTGCATGGGTATTCCATGTTTGTGATTTCTAATTAAAACAACTTCATTTATTTGTCTTGTTTCTCTGACTAGAGAGTGGCTTTTGTAATCTCAAGTACATCAGTCTGATCACCTTGACGGTACAGAATGCATCACTTATTCTCACAATACGCTACTCACGCACTCTCCCTGGGGATATGTACATTACAACAACAGCGGTGATGTTTGCTGAAATCTTCAAAGTAGTAGCGTGCTTGTTGATTATATTGGCCGAGAAACGCAACATTCGAGACTGGCTTCAGTTTTTGTACTCATCCATTATTGGCCAGCCATGGGATACACTGAAACTGTCCATTCCAGCATTAATTTACACAGTGCAGAATAACCTGCAGTATGTTGCAATTTCAAATCTGGATGCGGCTACTTTTCAGGTACTTAATACTACTTAAGTAACACAAACAGCACTCAAATACATTGGGCATGTTTTGTTTTGGTACCATTGTGGAATTAGAATACACTGAATGGCTTTTTGGTATGATGTTTTTTGTTTTTGTTTTTGTTTTTGTTTTTTTTAAATACCTGTTCTCATTCTGGAATTGAACAGATCGCAAAAATTATGCAGGAGGTGATGAGTCCAAATTCTAGCCCACTTGCCAGGGACCTAGAATAAGTGGTATAATTATTCTGGCGGTAGTCAGCAAAGTTTCTCAGTTCAGGTGACGTACTGCATTCACCCGGTTGGGTGGTTTTGATAAGACACTGTTCTAATGTCTTATACACCTTCTGGCATAAAATTAGTAGGGGATTGTAAAACAACCTACACCACTGCTTAGAAAGCTTTGTACATTGCTTGTTGTAGGCTGGCTGTAGGGGAGGGGGGGGGGGGAGCTGTCTCAGCATTTGAGAGATCATGGTTTGAACACATTTCTTTATAAACAAAGTGAAACCCACCTTAAAATAAAAGATGATGTGGTACATCAAAAACTCTGTAGAAAATCAGTTGTCAGGGAAACAAATAGTTTTCCACCAAGTGCTTCATTCTGGTTTACTTGTAGTACTGCAAATTAATTAGTTTTAATATTTAATACAACCTTTTATCCTTGTTTGAAGGTGACTTACCAACTGAAGATTCTAACAACAGCACTGTTTTCTGTATTCATGCTAAATAAAAGCCTTGTCAAGCTTCAGTGGTTGTCGCTCTTAATGCTGTTTGTGGGAGTCTCAATTGTTCAACTGCAGCCAACAAATGAACCGTCACATAAAACAGAGGAGCTGCCATCACTTCAGCCTGTGACACAACAGAAAGTTTCTCAGAAACCATTTCTTGGTTTGGTTGCAGTTATTTTGTCCTCTCTTTGTTCTGGATTTGCTGGTTAGTTTCATTGTCTTTATTCTCCTTCTTTCACTTCAGATTATCCACATCTGAGTGAAACAAGCAGACACTGACATACATTGTACAGTTTGTATGCAGCTGATTTTTACCCTGCCTTTTTTCCTTGAGCTGCTCTGAATTATTATTTATTTGGGATTAATATCAAGTTAGTATAATTGGGTGATCATCAAATAACAATCGAAGTCTGTCTCTACATTAAAACTGGCACAGTGTCAATAGACTGCAAGCCTGTTTTTAATTGTTCAATGTGCATTATTGTCATCTGATGATGTTTAAATATTGTTAGGGCTGAAACGATACATTTTTCTACGATACAATACATATCTTGATACAAGGGCCACGATACGATACACAATACGATACATTACTGTGCGTGACAAAACTAGTTACCAACAACTTAGTCTACTTTTAAATAATTGATTTCCATAATAATAAATTTAACACAGTAATAACACAACATCAAATTGCCTTGCAAGGGTTAAAATGTAGAGCTTGGGTGAGGAATATTAAGGACAGTGATTTCCCAAATTTGTTGATGTAGCAAGCATGCTTTATTGTATCGTAAAATCACGATATCTTATTTAAATATCAGTATTCGTATCATTGGAAAAAATATTGTAGTTTACCGATGCATCAGTGTATAGTAGCAGCCCTAAATATTGTCAGGGCATATTAATATTTTGCTGTGATATTCTGATCTCGGGGGATAGTTTAGGATGCCCATGTAGATATCCTTGTGCATGTGTAAGTAATGTGTGTATGGTTTGCTTTGTAAGCATGTGGCAGCAAAATCAGACTAAAAAGAAAATAATACAATATTAATTATTATTATTATCCTTCATTGTATGAGCATGTGGTAGTGGTAGAGGTAATTTGTTTCAAATGTGTCTATTCTTGGTTGAAAAATGAATTTCAGGTCAAAATGATTTCAAACTTGTTTGATTTATATCTCCTTTCCTTCCATCAAACTGAAACAAAGGAAAATACAAATCAAACTAGTTTGAAATCATTTTGACCTGAAATTCATTTTAACCTACAACATATACATGTAAGCATAGAAGGGAATTCAAAACAGCTGGTGATCAACAGACAGTAGCGGGTATCTTCTGTATACGTTTCCCTGTACATGTACTTCTCCCAGACTCTCATTTGGCTAAAACAACGTTAAGCTGGGCTATTACCTGCTGAGACAATACAGTGAATTTTTTTTTTGTCATTCAACTGTAGGTGTATACTTTGAAAAGATCTTGAAGGGCTCACAGATGTCTGTCTGGCTCCGCAATGTACAGTTGGGTATCTATGGAACACTGATTGGTCTGATTGGTATGCAAATCAAGGATGGTGACAAGATTGCAGAGAAAGGCCTCCTCTTTGGATACAGCAATGTCGTATGGATCGTCATTTTCATGCAAGCCTTTGGTGGCCTCCTGGTTGCAGTTGTTGTGAAGTATGCTGACAACATTCTTAAGGGTTTTGCAACATCACTCTCTATTATTGTATCATGTGTAGCCTCAGTATATTTGTTTAATTTCCAAGTCAGCGGTCAGTTCTTGTTTGGTGCTGCATTAGTTATTTCAGCCATATTTTTGTATGGACGACCACAGAATCAAGTGAAGCCCATTGATAGCAAACCTCCTTCCATAGCAAAAGTGTAGCACCTTTCACCTCAGTGTTGATCATCCAAGAGTGACAAAATGAGAAGTTGAAAACTATTCTAGAATTTCTCTTTGGAAAAATATGAAAAATGAGAAAAAAAACTGTACTACAGGAGAGTACAGTTTACTTCTCTAGGTCTTTCTTTTGAATTATTACACCTTACAGTATAATCTATAGACATTACAGTCTTAACTATCTGTAGAATGATTTTACTTAACCTGTGAAATAGATGCTATTAAACTACATTTGTATTAATATGCAACATTTAAAAAGTAGAGTTCTTCTGTCCAAGGCACTATCGTGTGAGGAAATTTGATGTTCACAACAAATGTTATCCCGAGAATGTAGTTGAAAGGGCCGCTTATATGAAGTTTGAACAGCAAATTCTGAGGGAACGTATCACACGTCGGGCGTGAGACAGAAGGACTCTATTGTTGTTATCGTACAATGCTAAATTTTAAGTGAAAATTGCCAAAAACAGGCGCTATGCGCTGATAGGTGCCTCCTGAGGAGAGACACTATTGCATCACATGATTGATTTTGACCAATGGGAGCATGCAGAAATTTAGTGTTGTACTAGGATATGCACTATTATTACTTTTGCTTAGTTTTTGGCTATTAGACACTTATCACTCTGCAATGTAGATGCCATGCACCATGCAATGTGTCACAACTAAGCATACCCACAAGGACAAGTTACATGTTAAGGAAAATATTTTGATCCTTGTGCTTGTGTTTTCAAATGGGCATGTAAGCTGTTGTGCTTGTTCTGGTATGATCACCAGTAAATGAAAAATGACAATGAGTTTTCTCTATGAACTGAACACACCAGCAGGGTATCAAATGAAAGTAGTACATGTATGCAAATGGCATTTGTCAGCAGTTTAATTCCCCTCTATAAGATTTCATGTTGAAAACAAATGCCACATTGCACTGCAGGTACATGTAGGTTTCATATAATTAATATTTATGGAACTGTCCATTTGTTTTATTGTTGTGTACGGGTATCATACAATGTAGTGCTATGTTTTAACAGTATTGTGTTCTCTTTCAAGATAACAAAATTGATGTGTTACTACTGTGACATGGAAGTACTGTATTTACATTACTGTAAAACAATTTTGGTCACTCATGGAGCTTAACCCCAGGCCCCAAAGTACATGCATTTTTTATGTTCATCTTGATGTTCTTGATGTAGTGCATATAGTACTAGTGGGTATAATTTCTTTAAACATCACGAGATTCCATCTGTTAATTGTGATCATTGGCATCAATATTATTTTTCACGGTGGTGTATAATTTGTTTACAATCATGCTTTAAGAAATGATGATGATCCTTGCAGAACAACAGAAAAATATTCAGGCTTGAACGGGATCCATGACCTCTGCGATACAGGTGCCATTGAAGTCTGTATGCTTTCAGGTTGTTCTTTTATCAACTGCTTTAAGTTGATATCTTAATTCAACTGCGAGAGTCAACATTATTTCTTATTTCATCGGCAGTTCACATGTATGATTATTTCATTTATTTGCTCTCATAACTGTACATGTTTTAACCAAGTAATTCTACTGTTGGGAGAAATAAGACCAAATACATACAGCACTGACATGCTGATACATGTCAGTGCTTAAAAAGTTAAGGACTGCAATGTAGCTTATGCCGTGATTTACTTGCAGTTTCAATTTGTGAATGGAAACCACTTATGAACATACATGTATAGAGTAGCGCTGTAGTGCAGGATGTTAGGGAGATTCAGAAGGGAAACCTTTAATGCAATTAGCAGCAAACTAAGTTACATGTAGAACATGGGGAGGAGTGTTGGACTCTCAAATAAATGAGATATGGGTGCTCATAGGAAATTTTTAAAGCAAATACTGTAAGGAGTGTCAGAATCTTGTCTTGTCTGCATAGTTAAATTCAGGACTAAAATGTGCCAATTCTGAAACGTTTTTAACACGATCACATTTTTTAAAGATAATTCTACACACAGCAGTGATTTATTTTGGATTTCAACAACCTAAGGGGTGGTTCTAGCAAGCACACACACCACATTTCTGTCATTTGAGTTCCCCCACCCCCCCCCCCCCCAACACATGTAGATTGATCAGTCAACTTATGTCTTGGATAATGTAGTTATGGATTAGAACTAGCCCATAATAATTGTAGGGTAGGGTAAAAGGTTAGGTTTACCCCATGATATCATTAGGGTCTTTGCTTACACTAAGCACCCAGTACAGGGAATTGAATTGAAGTGTTGACTGGTTCAAATCTTTTCTAAGTACAGTATTGTTTCACATTTAGTTGTAAATTTTCTTCATACCTAGCTAGCAATTTGCAATGCATCATGTCTTCTTGCCTAAGCAAATGGTGCCATTGCAATGCTGGTTGCTACATGTAGGCAAGGATCGAATGTGGGTATTGTAATCAGCAATAGGGAACTTACAGTATGAGAACTATGACAACAACTGGCAAGACAATCCTTTGAAGTGAGGTGAAAGTTAGTGCTCAGGTCATTGTTGGATTTGGATGGTGGTTTACATGTAATGTCATAGAGTGTCATGCAGTCAACCTGAAGGTCTGTTTGCCAAAAAAATGTGCAAAAATTCATGTGGTCAATATACATTGTACTCATTGTACACACTTTTGTTGAGCTTTAAGTTCTCTATTGTGTTCATATATTTTGAGTTGTTGTTGTAAATAGTATGCTTAAGTGTTAAGGTATTTAAAGAATGCATTCACAGGGTATACATAATTAGATGCACCAGTTCGGTTTAGACTAGCCTGCATGGCAGGCACGGAAAGGGAAGGGAAAGGGGAAGAATTATTTGCAAGTGCTGTGCGCTTGCATCTTGGCCTTCGCACTTGCGAATAATTACCCCCCCCCCCACCACTCCCCTTTCGGTACCTACCACACAGACCAGGTTTTAACAGGTATGTGTTCAGGAGCAAAATATTTACTTACATATATACTTATGTAATGTAACATGGCTGTCATGTCTCTGCACAGTTTTAAAAGTAATATTTATTTGGATTTTCACATCAACTTTTTAAATTGCACTCTATGTTTGTAAACCATTCATAGACACTGATTCTAGTTTAGCATGGAGTTTATCCTGTGTATTTTCCAGAAGTACAGAGGAAAAGGCTTTGGCTAAAGAGGGAAGATTTTTTTTTAATTGTGAAGTTGGGAGAAGAATAAACTGCAAGTAATTATGGTAATTATTCCAGTGACTTGTTTTGTTTTGTACTGTTTTGTTTATATGCTTTTTCCTAGGCTTTTTTCTTTTGTGTGCTTGTTTTTTATTTACAACGAAGGTAGTGTTTTTTTCTGAATGCCCATATTTTGATTTCAACAATGAGAGATTTTGGTGCAGAAGATGGAAGTTTGGAAACATTAGAGCTGGGAAATGAGGTTTTGAAAAAAAAAAAAAGAAAAAAGAAAAGAAAAACACCTGTTGAGGAGAGTTCGGTAGAATTTGAAAGTTTCTTTAAACCCAAGGCAAAGGTAAGCGTTTCCATAAGTACTTTCAAGTTCTTGCAGTCATCCTCGAGTGTCCTGACCAGTTAATGTATTGTGACCATGCACAAAAAGCAGTCATTTTTTTTTCATTTGTTAAATAAAACCAACAAAAAAAAGTTATGTGACTTTATGCCCATGTACGGTCAACAAATCAGAGTCGACACTTGTAGGTCCTTCGATCAAGGAGAAGTAAACCTTTTGATAAATATCTTCAAGAGAGGAAGGGTTGAGGGAACTAAAGCCAGTAGTATTTTTGTCAGCATTTCTCCGCAATTACTCCACATGACATACCTGCCAGGTATCACAGAAACCTGGCGGGGGGGGGGGGGGGGAACAGAAGCCGGGGGTTACTCCCCATAGTAGGCTATACGTGGTATAGTATACTATGCAGTACACTAGAGGGTAGGGAAAATTGCCATTTTAGTCATGATAAGAATGGGTCACAAAATCGGCTGCAAAGTGAAAGAAATGGTGACTAAAAGCGAAGTATTTCAAAAGGCACCAAATTTTGACAGAAATGCCAACGCTAAACACATAAAAGCTTGCACCCTTTGAGCAACTGAACCAAAATGACTGAAAATCCAGGAAGAGCGTTTTACACATTTCACACATTTGGTAAAAAATAAATAAAATAAAATAGTATATTTATTAAACCTCCGGGCTGAGTCTCCCCGTGTAAAACGTTTTTTTTGAGTCCCCCAGCCTCCTCCCCCTTGGAACAGAAGTGTTTGTGTGACTTATGCATGGTTCAATTCTACCTGTTACCATGCCCCCCCCGGGCATACCCCCGGGGATTTGCAATTTTGTTTTCATTTGGCGGTCTATCCCCCACCCCCGGGCACGCAGAAAGAGACAATTCCCCACCCCCGGGACTCCTCATTGACCACAAATACGTTGTTTTGTGTACAAAGCATAGATTACGATATTGATTTCCGTACAATAGCAAAATCAGACGTATTGTTAAGATCTTAAACGCTTTTCTAGAGTTTCTTGAACGAAGGACACTACAGTTATAATGTCTATATTTGAAAAAGAAAACTGAAGAAAAACCTCTAACCGCAGTGGCATACGGCTAGCGAGTAAAGAAATGGTCTTCGCCACGTGATTTATTCTACATATAGCACATACACACAAGAGGCCCGTGAACAAAAATTGATGGCGGCATTTTAAAGGCGTTTTTCTTAGCTTGTTTCATAAGAATGAACACTGGACTGAGACCTCTGTTTAATATAAAGCCGTGCATCCGCATATAAAGCCTATTTAAGTCATCTTAGTATATACATAAATACGCTGAAGAAATATTTATTTTGTTTGTGACGAACGCCATCCATTCGAATACGCATCAAACGCACATTCGTTTAACAATTTAAAATAAAAGTACCTTCGAATACAGATTTTAATTTTGAGAGATTATTCTTCTCTAACCAATCTGCTGCAAATTCTAGAGATTCTCACTGGAAATAGGCAGTCTTCTCCACGCGGTCCGGCGTCAACCGAGAAGTGACGTACTTCAGAAGAACAACAAGAAGTTATATTCGATTTGCCCCACACCCCTCCCCCCGGGACAAGTCGGCTTCAAACAATTCCCCACCCCCGGGACTGAAGGGCTGGACTTGTCCCCGGGGTTGCCCGGGGGGGGATGGTAACAGGTAAAATTGAACCACGCATTAGCCTTGTACTTAAGTTTAGTTGTAAAGATGTATTAACTACCCTCTGTTTTCCATCCTGGGCAATAAAATAAACTAACCAACTATGAAGGGTAAATGATTTCTTCGAGCATTATCACTAGTAATTGATCTAAAACGGTAAATGATGTAATCAGCGCAAGGCAAAACAGAAAGAACAAGGAACCTTATCACGGTGTTCCCCTTTTTTCCTCGAGAACTAGGAAAAAAATGAATGAAAACCAGATTTCAAATAAATAAATGAAATATAACTAAACAAACAACCAAACAAATAAATCAGCTAAACGATAACCTTTAGTAAGAGAACGTCATTTTGCTCACGCCTTTGGTCTTCGGGCGGGACAAAAAAGCCTAACCCCCCCCCCCCTCCTCCACAGAAATGAAATGGTCCTTTCCAACCGCTACTTTCCCAAAGTGCAACTGGGTCACTGCTGTCAAAGTGATAGTACAACACGGAAGTAGAGAAAAACTTTCAATCGTGCCGGGATTTATTAAAATTGCAAGTATGTCCCTGTCCAGTGAAATCAGAAATCAAGGAAACGAGTTTTTTCGTCGAGCATGTCGCCTGAACCCAAGTTCTTCGCCGCAGGAGGCTAAAGATCTCTACGAGAAAGCTTTGTCTTGCTATTATCAAGCAAAGGACAAATCAGACAATCGTGACGACGAGTGCTCCGCGGCGAAAAACATCGGCAAAGCGGCGTGGAGGATAGCAGGATTCCTCAGCAAAAAAGCAGAGAAACCTCAAACCATCATCTTCTATCTCCACGAAGCGATCAAGGGCTTATGTACAGCTTACAATCACAGCGAAGCCTGCAAGGATGTTGAGTGGCGAGCAGAAGTGTTTGAAACTCTCACTGTTTGTTTACAAGAGGTCATGAATGCATCCGAGGCGCTGGAAGACGCGGATCAAAAGATCGCGCAGCTAGAAAAGCTTTGCTCTTTAAACACTGTAGTAGAAGCAGCACCCGACATACAACTCGCTTTGGCCGTGCTTTATTTTCACGACGGAACCACGAAACTGCAAAATGGCGACTACAAGAAATGCTTGACACGCATGAAGGATTGTTACCGACCCATCGAAGAAGTGAAGCGGTTAGGTCGTTACGCGGAAGTGACGTGCGCGACACGCGAGATGTTGACAGAGGTACGAGTGCTTGAGCAGGACGTGTTCTACAATACGTGTTCAGCCTCGTCGATACAAGCGCGAGTACAGGGAGACCAGCTCCTGCAGGTGGCACTACAAGAACAAGAAGATCTCGACATGACTCTGATATTTGAAGTTATTGACTGGTACAAACAAGCTGTGGTCCTGGCGAGAGAGGTGGATATCGAGCAGGAAGCCATTACTGAAAGTCGTCTGGGTGTCGTCTACGACAAAGTATTGAAATTGACGTTGAGAGCTAAGCAATATTTCACTCACAGTTTTGAGCTGGCTGAGTCCTTAAAGCCTCGCATCTTCACCTCCCTCGAGTGGTACAAGGATTGTACTGCAGCGCTGAAGAGATACCAAGATGAGGCTCGCAGGAGAGATGAACAAGAAAGACAAAAAGTCCGGGCCAGTTTCCTGGAAGCGCTGTCTGAGGAGCTTGACGACCTAAGAGCTCACAAATTAGAGGCCATCCCTCTTATTAAACACCTGTATACAAAGTACCCTCCCAAAATCACCACGTGGAAGAAACCAAGCGATGAAGAGATCAAGAAATGGGGATCAGTGGAATCGGAGTCTAAAGATTACAAGAAGATTCTTCTCAAAGCGCTGAGTGTTTATCACCCTGACAAAGTAGATGAAAACCTTTATGGCATGAAATGGAAAGTGCTGTGTGAGGAGATTACAAAAATGCTCAATTTTCACTACGAACGCACTAAAAACATCAGTGACTGAACTTTGGACTACTGCCCGGTCGGTCCAGATCTCCCGTCCGTTAGGCTTTTGCACATTATGAGCATTTTAGAGAGAAAGAAGCATTTTATTTTTTTCAGACAAATTAAAATACGAAATGATTTTCCAGGAGAAAACGAAGACTACACTGAAACACCTGTGATTCCTCAGTACAACAAAAAATTTTCTATTCTGGAGTGGTCGATTGTTTATAACCCTTTTGAAAGAACGAACAGAGTGATACTGTATTAATTAACCACGTTGTTATAGTATACATTGTTGTTAAAGTTAAACAGATGTTAAGGACGTTTGCATTTATTAAGTAAACTAAACATGTGCATAAAAAGCATTATTCGACCATTTCAGTGGAGTTGCTGTGTAGCTCGAGCATACTAGTGGGAAAACTGGCATTGATCCAGAGCGGGATCTTAGACGGCGCATTCAACCATATCTGTTCTTTCTTTCCATAATTTTTCTGTTTGTTTTCTCTTCTTTTTTTTCCCCAAAG
This sequence comes from Siderastrea radians, assembly GCA_964017195.1. Lineage (NCBI taxonomy): Eukaryota > Metazoa > Cnidaria > Anthozoa > Scleractinia > Rhizangiidae > Siderastrea > Siderastrea radians. The sequence goes on from OZ024899.1 coordinate 20,007,526, forward strand.
GTTCTAATAAATGCTTTGTATTTGTGTCATTGAACTCTGCGGTATATATGTATTGGGAAATTTCGAGAAGCATTGAAACCCCAAAAAGTAACGGAAGGGACTGTTTGGGTTCGTCAACGGAGCTGAAAGAATCGCGACGATTGAGATGAGCGTCTGCGTAGCAAGCAAAAAAAAAAAACATAGAGTGGTTAAGATATAATTGGACTTAATTCATATATTAGAGAAATCTGAGTTCGTTTTCGGCGGTCTAGTACGCGAGTATTCTGAGCAGCGGAGACCATCATTTTATTTAACTATCGGGTCAGCAGTATTTTAAAAGTAGTGTTGTAATTAGACTGGTCTACACTGGTCAGCCCCAAAGAGGGACACTAACACGGCGGATACATACTGTGACTTGTAAAGAGGTGAGGAGAAAATTGAATAATAATTAAAAACCTTAATAAATTTATCTGCTATTTATATAAGGAGTATCTTTTTTGGAAAACCAAACCAAGGGCGCTTTCCATTCGACCAAAAATTTTGGAATTTTCGAAACGAGAAAGAATGGTATGAAAATTTCCTAAGAAAGGTTTCCGAAAACTTCGAAAAATGTTGAATTTCCGAGTTACGAGTTACAGAAATTTATGGAAACTCCGGGAACAAAATGAAATGGTACTGAAGTTTCAGGGAAGAAATTTTCGAAAATTTGGGTAAATCTCGCAAGAAACCGAAAATAGTGTTCCATTCACTACTGGAAATTTACAAAAATTCAAATCTGGATTTTTTTTAATAGAAAGCGCCCCTGAACACCCCTTTCTTTGCACGCAGACGCATGGGTGTCATTTTTGCCAGGTTGTTGCTGTTGTTGACGGTGGTACTGGGGACCGTTTGTTAACCCTACTGATACCGGTTTTTTTAATCTTTTGAGACAATGGGGAGGGGCGGGGCAGATTCCGCCTCTTTAACTCAGAAAATAATTTAAAGCTATGGCAACGAAACGTATAGAGCAGAAAGTACTTTCAAAAAAGGTTTCCTTTGACGTCCACAACATGAGCTGATGTCGTCATATAAGGATTACCACACATTCCCAAAAGGCTGCCATCTTGGATTTCTTGAGTTTTTTTTCGCAAATCCTCTGAAAGGCACTCCTATTCTCACTCTGAATACGATTAATCCTCGAAAAACCTTTTTCCTCGTCGTTATCTAGATGCCCTTAGTGCATGGTCGCGGAAAAACTATTTCCAAATCTTTCACTTATTACTAGAACGAGCTTAGTAGGGTAGTAAGGTCTGTGAATCAAGATACGTCACATACATTATATTTTCCTGCCTTAGCGCGCAGTCATGAAAGTATTAAAATATTCCGTTAGTGTGGCGTTGTTCTCTTAAAAACACAGCTCATTTATACAGCTCAGTATTCAGCTTTATTAGCAACTCTCACAATGGTTTATTTCGAGTTTTTACAATGCAATGCGAGACTTACAGTCCTAGCTTGCAGCTTTCAATTCAATAGTTAAAAATGCGAACGTATTTTTGTAAAACGATAATATGTTCCTTACACTCCTAGGTTGCAAGAAACCACAATATAGTAAAGAAGAAGAAAAAAGAAAAAAACGGCTATATTTTTTTTTAAAAAAAGGCTTCAAAATCTAGACAAATTTTCCCAGGGGACTTTTTCTCTTCCGTTGTCATCAGGAAGGCTTCACTTGATATATAATGCACCAAACTAGGTAGCTACTAAAGAATTCGTAGTGCCGTATTATATTGCCACCGCTCATTCAAATTCTAAAGTCAAAATTGAGTAAAAGCCTGTCGTTTTTGCTACCCAGCCGTCTAAGTTAAATCAACCGTAATTAGCAGAAATAACACCAAAATTGCGGCACCCTGCTCCACTGACACCATCGATTCTATTAATTCTGCGTGGTATTCTGCAGGCATTGCTTTAACGCGTACTGATATTAATGCTTGTTCATCAATTAAGGCTAAACAACATTTAAAAAAATCGGAATGTTAAAAACGTGACCTTAAAGAACGTGTTCGACTTGACCTCAATTAATCATAGACACTAGAAGTATAAATGACGCATATTGTCCATTTCATAGGCTTCGTTGTCCCTGTATTGGCCAGAAACCGCATCAGGGACATCTGCCATTGCTTTTCGGTGCTTCGAAGCACTACGTTTCTTTTTCCGGTTCAGCAACATCTTGGCCAGAAGAATCGCAATGAGAACTACAAAACCTCCACAGGAAACACCAATTATGAACGAAGGCTTTTTGTACCAGCTTTCAGTTTGCGGATCCAGGGAAACTGGGATCCCCTCAGTGGACGGTCCCGTCAACAAGGTTGTCTCGCTTTTCTTGGTTGCTACAAGACGGGACAAAATGTGAACAAAGATGCACGTAAAGGTTAACTCTTTTTAGTGTAATCTTAAGCAAGCAGTCGCTAGTTTTCTTTCAAAGGAAACCCCCACTGTTATCTCAAATTAATGTTAAATTTTAGAGAAATCAATAAAGCCTAAATTCCAATTCTTTTAGTAAGAAAGTGGTGGGGAAGTTTTAATGTACCAAACATTTGACATGAAGACCACCTTTTTTGGGGGGTTTGAATTTCCAGCACGCTGCCATTTTGAATTCTTATGATATCACACGGTTCCCCATATTGTAAGTTGTATACAAAAGAAATTTGCTTCTTAACAATAGTGGCAGTCATAAGACGGCATACACATCCAGAATGGCTGCGGCACGGGCAATTTAAAAGCGAGCGAAAATGGGTGAATTAAACATAGATTCTTTCTAATCATTTAAGGTGGCTCCGCTGTAACGTTGGGCTCACTCTCGTCTGTAACAAACGATTGGTGAATTTTGGTGTTTATCAACAGAACGTTGGGGAGGGCAGTAAAGGTCTCGGGAGTCCTAATTTGGCCTACTGACTGATTCAGTCTTACTCGAGAAATATTTGCAGTGGATGCCAGGATTCATTCCAAAAAATGCCGGCAATCGTTCCATGTTACCTTTATACAAATGTGTAATAACATGCTGTTTGCAACTGATTTAAAGTTGTGTTTCTGCTGTTGTCGCAGGCTGGGAGTTTGCATGTTGATGATAAGAATTAAAAATACGTTTATTTTTTCTTTGACATCCTCAACACAATTTGATGACGTCACTTGACGGGCAAAACACGTCATGATTTCAAAACTTCTTCCGTCATGGACCCGCCATGGATTTCTGTTTTTTATATATCTAATAGATATTTTTTGGGTTTCAAACCCTTCCCTCTCACGCAGGAAAAATGTTGCCTGCATCTGTTGCTTAAAACCGATAACCATGTTGATCATTTTGAATAAAAAAAGTGTCGTGTGCCATGAAAAAGAAGAAGAAAAAAAAAAACAAAAGCAAAAACGGAAGAAAATAAACAAATCCTACTTTCTTCGGTGCTAACTTCTGTTGTGATTCCACTTGTAGCTTCTGTAGTGGAAAAAATAAGGCAACTGAATATAAGTAATAAACGAATACACTGTTGACTTGAATATGAATCCAGTGAATTCAGTTCTAAGAAAGTAAAGGCACCTTCTGGATAACAAAAATATGTTACGGCAAAATATTATTATGTATTCAAAACAAATGCAATTTAGCGCAACTTGATTACTATTTCTTAATATATTTAATTAGAGCAATATTCTGAAGCCAAAGAACCTCTTAACCCTCGGAAGTACAAGTGAAGTGACACACCCACCGTGGTACAAAGGGGCGGGGGGTTGATGGAGCCCCCTATGGGTTTTCGTTATGTTCGAAAAGATTTCACCTTTAGGAGAAAGGCTGTGACCTGCTCAACAAGAAGAGGTAAAAATTATGAGTTGCCGCGCTGCTGGGGGCCTGTGACGTCATCCAAGATGGCTGCCATTTTGGGTGCCATCTTGGATTTTACCGAAAATTAAAAATTGTCAAAAACGTTAGAAACTGGAAGTTTTGATGCTGGACATGTAGAATATGACTCACTAAACATTTTGCTGCTTTTTGTAGATCTAAAAAGTGTAAAAAACATGCATTTTTCTTCAAAAATAACTTGAACACCTACTACTTATGACGTCATATCTTGTAACCATAGTAACCAATTCCCACCAAACTTATGTCAAAATGTGTGTAAGGGATATGCGCATAGATATTGTAAACAGCAGATCTAGACAATAATTCGTCTTGGAAAAATTCAAGGAAAACCTTATTAGAGGGGGCACCTCTCCCCCCCTCCCCCCTTGTACGCCCGAGGCTTAAGAACGATTACATTGCGTATAAATATTATGAAGACGTAACAAAACTTTGAAACTCTGATCTTGTCGGTCTTTGCTTCGATGTGGGTTGAGTTTGTTACTGGTTCTGGTTCTTTCCCCAAAAGGATCCCATTCCCATTAGGTACGTTTTTTATTTTACATTTCATCACCTTGCACTCTTAAATAACTGTATACCACACAAGTGATAACGCAAAAACTCATCAGAGGCGATTGCTGCTAAACCCTATTCCACCTGGGCTTTTTTTGAGTTTCTGAGCCTAAGGGGAGGGCACAAAGTGCCCCCCCCCCCAAAGATCTCGAAAAGTATTCACCCTGTTGTGATGAAAGTTGACACGTTTATAGTATGTCATTAGCTTAACAGATTGGGTTTATGACGTGTCGATTATGACGTTTCATGACGTCACAATGACGTCAAAAAGCAGCCGTTTTGAATATTGAGCCGCCATCTTGAATCCCAAGCATGCAATCATACAGTTGACAATGACGTCATCGAAAAATATATGAAATTGTCTAAGAAACATACTTAATCAAAACAAGCACAAAAAGTAAAGGATAATCTTCTTTTTTCAAACGAAGGGGAAAAAACTAAAAAAATGGATTAAAAAAGACAAAAATAGTCAAAACACCTCCTGAGTAGACGGTTGCTATGAAAACGTCAATCATTATAGACTTGTCATTGACACAGGAAAATTTTCTCTGATAAATTTCAGGAAAAGTCACGAGATTTGGTGATTATTTGTCCAGCCGTTTAAAGGCTAAATAGGGTTAAATAGCAAACGCTTTCCTAAATCTTAGAAGCCAATAATAAGACGCAGAAATTACCAATCACTTCTAAGTTATAATCATAGTTATGAAAGATATCAGCGCAGAGAGACTGATTGTCTTCGTATTTTACGTCTTTCAACTGTTACTACGAGCTCATCATCAACAAGGCACATCACGTTTGAAGAAATAGTTTTAGACATATGTGCCTAAAAACAGAAAGTGCGCAAGCGATTTTCAAACGCTGAAGAGGGGTGGACAAGAGAAGCAAATCAGAGATGTCGCAGTTCAAAGCTCAACTCAAGCTGCATCCTTCACCAGTGCAAACTGGAACATACTTTCCTTTTAATAGCCACAAAAAAGAGGCTTTTAAGACTATTTTCGCTCAACGTTCGAGCAGTAAGTGCAAACGTTAAGTTACCAAAAATAGTCATAGCAGGATAAAATGTTGAATACAGTTAAGAACAAATTATCAATACGTAAGCTGCCAAGCTGACTGTGCTATAGAAAATTGAATTTGAAGTCATCCGTTTTTTAATTAAAAAGACTCTTCAGGTCAGTTCAAAACAAAATGGCATAGGTTTGACATAATTTTTTTTTCGAGAATGCTTGAGAATGTAATCGCGGGGTCACTTGGAGAAGTGAATTAAAGTGAGATGTTTTAAATAGCATTCAAAATGTTACCGTGCTATTAGTAGTATTTTAGTGACTAACTTTTGCAGTTATTGTTCGAACGTTGAGCGGAATCCGTCTTAATAAAGAACTCCTGACAGCGAATGCGGGTAGTGACAGTGGCGACTCTTTGCTCTTTGCACTAATACTTCTCTCAATAATAATAATAATGATGATGATGATGATGATGATGATGATGATGATGATGATGGTGATGATGATTGTTAAGTTAAGGAAAGTACCTTGAGTAGTAAACCCAGTAGTAAATCCTTTTCCCTCAGCAAACACATTCACGGTCAGCTCGATTTGGCGGGAACACGACGGCACGCCGAGGTCACGTGCGACAACGAATAGCCTATACTCCATCTGTATTAGGCGATTAACAGTAGTCAGTTCTCCATTTTGTTGGTCCACTTTAAAAGAACCATTTGGATTGCTAGCAGACAAAACGTTGTATATCACCTTTCCATTTAGTCCGCTGTCTTTGTCATTTGCAGACACCACGGTCAACAAAGTTCCTGGATGTGTATTCTGAGACATATTAAAATGCTTTTTCAGAGAAGAGTCGAAAACGGGGCAGTTGTCATTCTCATCAACAATATTGATGTACACGAACACAAAACTTGATTTGCGTGGTTCGCCGTTATCCGAAGCCATGACTTTCAGCTTGTGAAGTTTAGGCGTCGAGCTTTCGTAGTCAAATGACGACGTGGTGTAGATTTCACCCGATAAGCTATTGATTGCGAAGGCAGAGTTTGCGTTCGGGCTGTCCGCTATCGAGAAGAATAACTCTCCATTTCTTCCCGAATCGGCGTCGCTCGCTTGCACTCGGAGAATCTTCGTTCTTATCGGGACATTTTCCGACAAAGACAAGTTGTAAAGAGGTACAAAAAACACTGGTGCGTGAAGATTAGGTTTAGCTGTCGCGTTGCACGCCACACCGTCGTATCCAGGATAACACTCGCAAGTGTTCGGCAAAATACAAACTCCCTTGTTAGAACAGTCATTGAGTCTGGAACAGTTGGCCTCACTGCAAGCTGGACCATGCCAAAGGGAATCGCAGGCACATGTGTCAAAACCAACACAAACGCCGTGACCTGTAAAAAATGCTTATGTTAGAATAAAAATTCTTAAACCCATCAAAGGGGTCTCTGAGATGTTATTGTTGTCCTTGTTTTGAAAAATAAAATGAAATAAAATGTAAGAAAAGGCAAATGAACTCGTTTTTTGGTTGCAGACTGTACTCTCCCCCTTCTGCTTCCCTTCAAGAAAAACAAACAAACAACACCCTTTTTCTTTCCAGTAATGGCAGTATAATATGGTTTGAATATCTAGCTTGATTAACCCCCCTTCCCACCAAAAAATAATGAATGGATAAATAAATAAGTAAATAAATAAACAAATAAATAAGTAAAAGAACGAATGAACAAACGAAACGAACGAATGAATGAATGAATGAATGAATGAATGAATCAGAGCTATCAAATTTTGCTTTGAACTTTGTTATTAAGCTTCACATCACACTTCTCACAAGGTTGTTAAGACTGCAGGTAAAAGCTTTAAAGTGGTGTAAAGGTATGTAAGTGATTAAAATCCCATTAAGTGCAATTTCCATTATTACCTGAACAATAATTTAAAGCTTCGCAGGACGCGTTAGCGCAGTCGGCTCCAGTGTATCCAGTTTCACATTTGCAAAAGTTTGCTTCTACACATCGTCCATGACCAGAACAGTTGTTTACAGACAGGCACGAGGCGATACTGCAGTTAGCGCCACTAAATCCAGCATAACACCTGGAAGTGAGTAGAAACGTGTCTTCAATAGACATCTAGGGCATTATTTTTAATAAACTGAAAATGGTTAGAAGCTGTAAAGAAAACTCGGTCAAGATCAAACAAGTTTCGCTGTAGTATTTTAACCCTATTTTGCCTGGGCTTATTTTGAGTTCCAGAGCCTATAGATATCAAAACGTATTAATGCTCTTGTGATGAAAAGTGGCACGTTTGTAGCACGTCATTAGCTTAACAGATTGGGTTTGTGATGTGTCAATTATGACGTTTCATGACGTCACAATGACGTCACAAACCAGCCGTTTTGAATTCTTAGGCCTCCATCTTGAATCCCGAGTCTGCAGTCATACAGTTGACAATGACGTCGACGACATCGAAAAATATATGAATTTGTTGTAAGAAACATACTTAATCAAAACAAGCACAAAAAAGTAAACGGTTATCTTCTTCTTACAATTGAGGGGGGCAAACTGAAAAAAGACTTTAAAAAGACACAACATAGTCAAAATACACTCTTGAGTTGATGGTTGCTATGGAAACGTCAATCATCATAGACATGTCATTGACACAAGAAAATTTTCTCTGATAAATGTTAGGAAAAGTCACCAGATTTGGTGATTATTTGTCAAACCGTTTAAAAGTTAAAATTCGTTAAAAGTCAGCGCGGGCACCTCCCAGGCTACAGTACCGCTCGAAAGTATTGGTGCATAAGCACGCGGCGAAACCTCATCCGGCGCCATTTTGTTTTCCTCGAATTTGTCGCGGTGGGACGAAAACCGCAACCTCGGTAAGGACGAAAGCGACCGAACACCGCGGCTGACTTGAGGCGGCAATGCCTCGGTAACCAAACAATAGTGACTAATTTCTATTGTTTTGGCATTGTTTATACTTTATCTCACTAATATTCTCAAAGGAGCAAATAGACAAAAGGTTAACAGTATGATTTCACAGTATGACTTCGTGATAAAACCGATTCGTGTGCTGTCACGCCGGCTTGTCGTTGCGTGTTTTTATCACCGAGTGAATCGTAAATAAAGAACTTTAAAGATCGTGTTTTATTTGGTATTAGATCGTTTAAGGAGAGCTACGAGCAAGCCGATATATTTAATTGTTTTTTCGAGTAAGTCGGTAGTCCGTGCGATACAAACACGAGAGGTCCTCATTTCAGACTTTGCAAGACGGCGGGACTAGGCGCCACAATCATGCACAATCACAATAGAATGGATTTTTCGGGCAGCCGCAAGCAAACTTCGAGCGAACGAACAGAAGCTGACACGTTCAATAGTAAAGTAAAACAAGTTCTTTATTTAAAAAAACAGTTTTAGTCGGCAAACACATGACTATTTGGTGCCAAGCATTGCGTGAATATTATTCAAAAATTTGCGTGCCGAATCGCGAATGCGACGTAAGCTAAAATTTTCACAATTGAATATGCCTTCGCCATACTCAAACATGCTGTCAAAAGCGAAACTGTTGAATGTAACTTCAACTAAAAAGCGAAAGTTATGATGTTAGAAAGAGAATTAGAGTAAAATAGCAAGTTTTTTCCTGAGATTATTTTTAGTTCACAGTGCATTGCACTGAATTTGAATTTGCATACTGTGAGTCTCAAAATATATTGTGCGAGCGATGTGGGAGCAAATCGAACCTTTCTTGATCCTTCGCGCACTGAATCCTTCGATGATAATTGTAATAGTAAATGAAACTCATGTTGAAACTCAAAGTCAATGCCAACTGTAAAAGAATTTGTAAGAAATAGCGATGTATAACCCGAAGTTAGTTTCAGTTCAAAAGCGCATGAAATTTGCATAACGGGTGAAATCTGACCTTTTCACTGCACTGAACGTCAGACGGTATGTAACGCAACAATTCTATCTCTGTGATATCCGTTTTATTTCTTCTAGCTGTTGCAAATGACACGAGTTTCCATTTCTTTCTTCAGCTAACGTCAACGTTCTCAAAAGTGCTCAGAAGTCAAGGTTTGTGAATCACGGTAAAAGCAAAAATCGGGTTTACCTCGGTGTAAGAACCTGACAAGATTTTCTTTGTTTGTTAGCTTTTGTTTTGCTGTACGGTATTGTTTAAAATGTTTTTGTTTCCTTTGTTTTACGTCATCCGTGAGTTTCACAGGTTCTTACACCGAGGTAAAGCCCAAAAATCAAATGTGAAATGTATCACATCATAAAATCATCGGCGCGCGACGTCTCGCTTATTGAAGTTGATTAATCTTTGAAACAAAGGAAACAAAAGGCTATTCAAACACCACCGCGTCCTATTCTTTACCGCGGTATTTTTGACCGCAAAAAACCGAGGTAAAACCGGAGGTTTCAAAGAAGTTAGACGAGGTTTTCCCGAGGTCAAACCGGAGATACAAACTGCGATTCCACCGCGGCAGTATCGCGGAAAATGCACCAATACTTTCGAGCGGTACTGTAAATAGGGTTATCAGAGTCTTTCATTTTTACCTGCAAGTGAGGTTTCCGCTCTGTTTGTCTTGCACACAAACTCCATTCCCACTGCAGTTTCCTAGTAACGAGCAATCTGCTACGTCACTACAGTTCATCCCCTGGAATCCTGGGAAACACTCACACGTGTTACTCGACACGCACTCGCCCTGTCCAGAGCATTCATTGGCGCCTGCGCAATCAGGTACGGCGCAGCTGTCTCCAGTCCAGCCTGGATTGCAGTCACACTTATATGGAGCATCGCAGTGTCCTTGACCTGGAGTATGAAAATCGGATTTTGGTTCTGACTGCGTGAATGAAAGGTGCGCGCGTGAAAGTGCACTCACGTGGTAATGTTAAAATATTTCATTTGTTTTGCTGTGTTTTGCTTCTTATTCTGACAATAACAAGCTACTCAATTTAATTTCTGTAAATAAGTCCGTTATATCTCAACATAAAATGAATCAATAAGACAATCCGAGTGTTAATAAAAACACTGATAAGGAATCACAAAACAAAAAACAAAAAGTTTGCTCCAAAAATGAAATGAATCGGAGACAAGAGAATAAAGTTTTTGAAGTCCTTGTTTGCCTTACTGTAAAACTGACCTTTTGCTGCAAAAGAAGCACCAGTATTTGAGACAGTAAAGCAGATATTGGCAAGCTAAGGCGTTCCATAACACTGCAATTATCTTAATGTAATGAAGTACTTTTGTTTACTAAAACCTGTAATACTGTAATTTACGTGGGTTATTATCAAGTCACACGAAGAACAACGTACAGGACCCTTACCAGAGCAGTAGTCGAGAGATGCACAGGAGAACTGGGTACAGTCTTTACCAGTCCACTCCTTCTCGCATTTGCAAACGTCATAATCAATACAGATGCCATGTGAAGAGCAATTCGAAACATTGAAACAAGTGGGAATGATACTGCAGTCAAGGCCTGATGACAAGGGGAAAGAAATAAATAAGTATTAATGTCGTATTTAAAATCGTACTTTGTTTTACATCAAAAAATATATATCTATTCGCCAACGTCACCTACCTCTTGGGGTGGCGAATTAAAAAAAACAAAGCTGCTTTTTTAAAGTGGAAATGCACTTAGCAGATACAGCTAGTTTACAGGCATTCCACTGAAATAATCATGGAACAAATGATCAAATTAAACATAAATTAGGCGGGAGGCAAACCAGTTGGCTATTTGCAAGTGTGGTCGAGGAGTTTAATAGTCAGCGGATGGATAATGTCTTCAAAGAGGTTAAATTGTTTTTAATTTTCCAAATGTTCCGAGACATTGATACCAAAACCTACATGATCACCGACAAAGAAGTGAATTCCATTACTTGTTATGGTGTTTTCTGAATTTTCAATTTTCTTTATCATCTAAGTTAGGTTGTTTTGTTATTTTAATTTAATTATATTGTTAATTTACATATCCACATTTCACTTCTTTTGTTTATAGTATACAGTATCAGCCTATAAGTTGCCATCTAGATGACGTTGTTGCTGATGATGATGATGACGATGACGATGACGACGTCGATGACAGGGACGATGACGGTGATGATGATAATAATGATGACGAAAGGAAGTTAAAAAGTGTTGTGAAAAGCAAACAATGCTGGACACACCACAGTTGTGGGGGTGGGGGTGGGGGTTGGTATCGACATCGTATCTCCTCACAATCTGAGAGCCTGAAACGAGCCCTTTATGTCAAAGGCGTTTAAGGAAAACAATATTTATCTCAAATTAGTCCTTTTGTAGGAAACAAAAAGAAGACGGCAGCCCACATATGCAAGTTTCCCCTATAAAGATAAGGGCCCTCATATGCTTGTCAAGCGATCAGTTTAGCTTTCTTAATCAGCAACGTATTTAAAAGTTGTCGTGATTGCAATCCGGTCAACAAAAGACAGGCTAAAAATGTACTTCCTGTTAATTAAGTCTGAACAACTTGCCTATGTATCCGTCAAGACATCGACACTGATCTGTCCTCTTGCATACACCGTTTCTGGAACTTGTGCAGTTGTTAACGTTGTAGCACGTGGCTGAAATTATAATCGTAATTATTTCAAGATCAGAACTTCAAAACTTAGTGATAACAAGAGCCACTGATATTTTGTTTCTATATACATGGCTGTTTATGCTTAAGGTGTTCACTTTAGGGTCCCATAAATACTTTGCACAATTATGAACATTATTTTTAATTCTTTTTTTTTTTCAAGGCCAAAAGAAATGTCTATAGTTTTTGTCTAATAAAAATGCGTCATGAAAATCCATATGCCTAGGCGAACTACTTTATGATATAGAAGTTTTCTTATGACATTGAACCCGCTGAAAATATCTGAACAAAGTAATATATTGAACCTCCTATGTGGGGGAGCGGGGTGTAGTGGTTGGCGCGTGGCACTTAAGATCTGAAGGTCGGGGGTTCGAGGCCCATGCAGTCCCTGCCATCGTGTTGTTTCCTTAGACAAGAAACGTTACCCCACAATGCATGCGCATCTCTTTGCCCAGGCATATAAATGGGTACCGGCGATATACTGCTGGGGGTAACCCTGCGATGGACTAGCATCCCATCCAGGGGGAGTAGCAATACTCTCAGTTGTTCATGCTACAGAAACTCCTGTGTGTAAGCTCCTCGTGTAAGCTATTTTGGCTCGTACCTTCTACTTTCTAATTCTGAACAACATTTTTTATACCAACCTTTTTGTTTGCATGTCACCCCTTCCCATCCGTCATCGCATTCGCAAAACCCTTTCAGGCATGTTCCGTGTTCGGCTGAGCAGTTTGCACAGTCACCTGGAAAAAAACTTACCTTCTTAGTTTTTTTTTCAGAAGAGAGCCTGTGTTCGAAATAAAATTATTTTTTTGTGTAATATATTGTAATATATCAAAGGGGTATCAGCGGCTCTTCGCCGTTGCCTGCAATAAAAGATATAAGGACTGTTTTTTAAGTATGACAAAACACTTAGATCACATTTAGTGCGACCAAAGGCTTTGCCAACTCAACAATACAAGATACACAGATAAAGTCTATCTTGGAGAAAAGGACAGAGGTCTACGGATTGCACGAACTCAGACCTCACACGTTTGTAAACATGATAATGAGACCGCATGCTATCCTCTTTAGGACAAGGTTAAGTCGCAGCCTGCGTAGCAAGAGTCTCCGTAAACTTTTTCCCGCCCGTTCGAGGCATTTTCCGCTTTTTGGCCGCGCGTAAATTGAATACGGAAACGCTTGCTTCGCTGGCTTTATTGACCGCGACCCACATTGGTACACTGGTAGGGTTAATTAGGGCATTCACACATTACACCTAAAAAACACCAGTCGGGATAATGGAACTGCAATTCAAAAAGCATGGATGCTCACAATCAAACATCCTAGAACGGGATATCGGTATTACAGCGGACCTCTGAGGGAAGAGAATCTATTTAGAGCAACGAATATCGAAATCCTCCAATCGGTAACGACCACAGCGACGATTGAAATGCACCAATCAACTTCAACCACGGATCTTCTAATTATGACCCACAGCCGGTCGATACCATCGCCTGATGAAGACCGGCAGTGCGGCAATCGAAATGTCACGATCCACATCCGAGTGACTAAATTGTGAGACAAAAAATTGACCTAATCTGTTATTGCAAACCACGAAGAATAACGTATTTCCCGGCAATATTTTGTGTTGTTTTTTATGCCATTTCATAATAAGTGTTGTCACTCACCCAGTTGACAGTTGTCACCAGACCAGCCAATCATACATTGACATGTGGAGTTAACACATCGTCCTTTTCCAGAACACTGGTCTGGGCAGTCTGAAAAGCACAGCAATTTTTCGTATAAGCAATGTCTTACTATGATGAAACATGACACGTGTGCTTTGATTGCCCGAGACATTTTCTATTGTTCTCAGTCCCCTCACATAAAAATTCACAGGGGAATTTACCCGAGGTTACAAGGAAAAACGTCATTTTCCCCACACAAGCCTCATCTTTACCTAGACAAAGTTGCCTTGTATAATCACTATTGTTGACTTTTGCTGCTGTGGGAATTTACAATTGTTACAGTACCTTGCTGCAAAGTTTCTTGAGCAGTAAATGACGAATCATTTGTCACTGCTACGTCGTAAATACAGCTTCTCAGCATCGCATGTGATAGTCCAAGTAAAGAGCAGGCCGCGGTGGCTTTCTACATGGAAAAAGGATAATGTTGTGTCGTAAGAAGTAAGCTAGATTTTTTTGCTTATCTGTCAACGAAATATAGGTTAGATTGATTTTCAACCTTGTTTACCACAGTTTTGGTAACATAGGTGACCAGGTATTCTCAAAAGCGTTTTATTTGCTCGGTAACACCACCCACCTGAAGATACGTACTGAAATCAGATGTCATTCCCCAGTGTGTTACCACTGACGACTTGCAAATATGAAGATATGTGAAAAACTGTTAATAGTATGTGAGTACTTGTCTCTTCAGGATCTATTAGCCACGTAACAAGTGAGCTGACAGGACGTTCGCTTCAACATAAATCAACCTGCTCAATTTCCTTTGACAGTAACATGATTTATAGTTTTTAAAAGCCTCGATTCAACGGTAGTCTTATCACATTTGTGTTCATTTAAATAAAATAAAATAAAATAAATATTTCCATTTAAAACTATCTTAAACTAGAGCTAGTATTTATATAACAATGCTATTCCTCTCTGAATGAAGGTCCTACCGCAACAATTGTATCATCAATCCCAGCCAGTGAATACAAGGGGATATAGTTTGGATCATTGTAAGACGAGTCCATGACGTCATCACCGTGAAAATTAGATGAGTTCCATGACCATATCTCCTGACTGAAGTTGGTTTGGACAGCGGTAATACGCCCTATAGAAAATCACAAACTGAATCACTGTTACTATAAACTAATTGGGATTTTGAGACGGCAATTCTGCATTATAATTGACGGCTAGTTGGAAGAAAATATATTCCGTATTGGGGGGAGACGTGAACTGACAGAGCCCAATACGGAGAATATATTTTCTTCCAAATCCGTTGATTTAACGCAGAATTGCTGTCTCAAAACCGCAATTAGTGTTGCATGACGATTCAATTGTTTTTCGGGCAAAACAAATGCAAAACTGAGAATTTTCTGCACAGATTGCTAGATAAAATCTTACAACTTGTCAAGCGTTGAACACGAATGATTGTACGCGCTATGAACTCTTTGTTTTGCAGAACAGTTAGCAAAATATTGACTTTTCTCACCATAAATCGGTGCTTCCCAAAGTAGCATCTTTATGTAGATTTTTTACGTTCGAGAAGTCGAAAAAATAGGTAAAATAACGCAAACTCGACGACCTTTTCGTTTAAAACGTTTTTAAAAACATGATTGCATGATTAGCGCGCACACAACAATGCCTCAACAAAAACAAACTCTTAAAAACAAAATTAATTCTCGTCTTACCTTGGCTTTTCGCTAACACGGAATCGAAAGTTGAATATCGCTTTCCTTTATCTTTCAAACAGCAAAGTAATTTACATTTTTTGCCCCTTTTTGACGAGAAACTTTGAATTTCTGTTTTGAATGCAAGGAGTCCAACAAAAACGGCGCGAAATTTACAACCAATCACTGGCTTGCTTTTGAGACGTCAATATGTAGTTATATTGACGTCTCAGAAACAATCGAAAGAAACTGAGAATCGTGATACAATCTGCTACACAGCTAGTCTACTCCACGATCTTGACATCTTACCCCCCCCCCTCCGTCCCTCACCCCCCATCATAACAGTCTGAGCCTGAACGGCGCAAAAGAAACCCTGAATAACCTGTTGGTCCATAATCTCTTCGACAATGACATGATGACGCATTTGAACTGAGGAGTTTGAAATATTCTAAAGCTTTTGAGTGAAGACATATTCAGAGTTTGGTTGTTGGTGGGTCCATCACCGCGAGGATCTTTCTTTGATTTCAGCTGCGCAGTATTTGAACTTACAATTGACCACTGCTCAATTGCCTAGAGAATCACACTAGTAGCGTGAAGGAAACGGGTTCAAACCGCGTCTAAAGGCCTCAACTTTTTTCAGACTAAATCGCAATTTCTTTAATTGCGAACATCACTACGCGAATGATTCTTCATTTGAGAACGATTATAGCTCAAGTAAACTTAACCGGCAACATTTTGGCATGAGTGTCTTGTGTCCAGCAAACTTGACGTTGCCATGGCAACCGCTTTGTGACAGCCATGTTTTTTTAAAAATCACGATTCTCGCTTTAATTGCAACTCTTTTAATGTTTTCTAATCGAATTTGTATTTTTACATTAATTGTAGCAACAATTTATCATTTAGGAAAAAGCACTCACTAAAAAAGGAATTTAGTGCTAATTTGAGGAAAATGTGAACTTTAAAACGTGAAAATCCAAGATGGCGGACTTATCTGGTAAAAAAGCGATTTCTCGCTATGAATCACTATTCGCGATAGACTTCAAGAGTATGACATTGTTAATTAATTAACTAAACTTTTTACAATGAACTGGCTTCATTTTCGTGTTTACTAAATGAGGCAGATGAATTTAAAGAAATTCAAGATGGCGGATCAAAATGGCGGATCCAAGATGGCGGACACCAGAATGGCCATTTTATCTCTGATGTGAAATTTATCGGCACAATTTCATGTCTTCCAAAAATATACATTCAGAAAATATATTAAAGGTTCCCTTTACATCCAACAAAAGTATTTTTACTCCTTCAGGTACAGTATTCAGTAAATTTATTTCTTTGGAGCTTCTAAGTGAACCATAATGACGTCATACACGTCACCGTGACATCACAGTATCTGTAGTGATTAGAATTAGCCCCTTCACTATGCTGTGCAAATTAAGTGGCCATAGCGTAATTGGCTTTAAAGTTACATAGCGGGGGCTGAATCGCCCCCCCCCCCCTCCTCCCTGGTCGCAGTAGCAGAAGGTCGAAAAAAGCCTGGTCTGGATAGGGTTAAGACAAGCAAACCAATAATTCTGTAGTAGTCCATCTAAGCACAACAACTGTACCCTCACACTAATTGGTCAACCGCAATAATGATAGTGATTGTGCTAATGATAATGATCATGATAACGATAATTATGACTATGTCATAGCATAGGATCTGTTTCCTCCCAGAAGCGTGGGAATGGTAGCAGTGGAAATGGCAAGGAACTAACTACGGGCCTACAGCAAGACTGATTTGACTGATAGTAGACCGACAAATATTGCAATAAGAAAAACAGATCGAAACGCTCCAATCATGTTTTGAGTCTTTCTAGGCAATAACAAATGATCGATGACAACGCGACTTAACCGATCAATCAACTGACGATACACAATCCACCATTAGCGTCACCCAGCCGAACTCACCATGATGATTAAACTCAACCTACTTATACCTTGAACAGAATTGCTTAACGCATGATAATACATATTTAAATAACATACATGAGTCAGCAAACTGAATAGGATCATTATAATGCTCTCCATTTGGTCCCCTGAGATCATTTGAGGGGTCATTGTCCATCACTCCGCAGAGTCCTTCTGTGTGACCCTTAAAGGCTATTGTCGGTGTGAAGAGAACATTCAGATACTGGCGGTCCATCGCGTGACTATGACGCACGTCAACTGTAACTGTCAGGCCTGAAATGATCAGAAAAGTTTGAATTTCTTGTTTACGTACGATTGACCTAGCATGAAGATAAGAATTTGCTGGATTACAAAGACATTAATCATCCAAAGGATCGCAGCTAGCATAGGACATCTTAGGAAACCACCTCTCTGAAAGCGACAGCGAGCTCACCGAAATCATAGAGATTTGTTTTTCTGTTAATCAATTGATTTAACGAATATAATAATGCATTGCTTAGATTTTAAATGGAAAGAAGAAAGCGGGTATTGTGGTATAGGCCTAGAAGCAAATAGCATAGGTGTTAACATCTCAACCGTCTTGCGGACGAAACAGTGTTATTATTAAAACCCCGACGTACATCCCTGCGTTGGAGCTGCTGTTAATACCTGAAAAGCTTCCAAACCACCGCCATGTTGCTGATTGGCACGTTTGGTCGTCTGTATAAAGCGCCATTCAAACGCTTAAATCCTTATATTAACCTTACGCTATACAGAACATCGAAAGCTACCTAACGACATTTCAACCTTTCATTTTTTTCTCAAATATTGTAAAGCCTCAAGGGAAAGGGAATTATTAAACCATCCTCCTGTCGCGCCTAGCACGGTTACAAGTTATCAGTAGTTAATGGTTATGAGAATTATTATTTTGACCAAAAAAGAGCATTACAGACCTGACTCGAACTGCAACGACACAAGCATGATTCCCGTCTCATCTGATTTATTACTAAAAGTCTTTTGGATATCCATTATTGCACTTCCGTTGTCAAGTGTCATCTTACGCCCAATGTGGGATGTTATGTTCACCAGAGCGCCATTGATCCTAAGTAAATAGATGTTATATATGTTTTTAGCAACAGGTTAGCTTTAGATCTTTGTAACGGTAATAATAATAAAGACAACAATAATAACGATAATGATGACGATAATGGTGGTGGTGATGATGATTATGATGATGATGACGATATAATGACGACGATACTGATACTGATATCGATAATGATTGTAAAAATGACATGACTTAAACTGGTCTAAGTAATATGAAATGGAATGTGTCAAAACAAGGGAGCATTAGATCTTTTAATTGGAGAGCATCTCGAAAAAAAAACACTCCCGTGTTTCTTTTCGTTAGCCTCTTTATCTATTAAGCTCATGTTCCTTTTCTAATAAGCGTCTCTTTAGGGTCTAAAAAATAAGCCGTTTGTGTCCTCGGATCCCTCGTATTATGCATGACAAGTTGTGTTGGCATTAAATTCCAGCCGGTAGTGTCCTTCATACATGGTTAAAAAATTCTATTTTGACAAATGTGGAAGCCCCCTCCTTTCATTAAGCCCACCTTTTGTCAGACTTAAAATTGATAAGCTCCCCAGAGAGGTTTATTAGAGGAAATAGGATACTTGCTATTTTTGCTGGTTAAAAGACCACATTTACCGTAGTTTCGGAAATTTTCCAGCGTTTGTTCTATTGAGAGACATGATTGACAGCATACTCTGTCCGACTTTTATAGCCACGCCTCCTGTAAGCGACGCCCTCTGGTAAGCAAAGTAACGGAACTGTAATCCAAAGTCATTGAAGAGGCTTTTACAGCCCCAAAATTCGCCAATGCCGAAGTAATCAAACTCGATACCTGCACAAAGAAAATGAAGAAATTAAGAAAGTAACAATAATCATGATGATGACGATAATGATGATGATGATAATAATAATAATAAGGTTCTTGTTGCGCATTTAAAATAAATTTCAATGCGCTTGCAATAACTATTAAAAGTAATTATAGACAGTATTTACTACTAAAAAGAAATGTTTTTAAACGAGTCTTAAAAATCGAAAAAGATTAGGAGGATTTAATAAAATTGGGTAAGCGATTCCAAGCTGCGGTACGTAGCAGGGGGGCAATTTTGTATTTCCGAGAATCAAACACTCTCGCTTTCTTATGCCACTAGAGTTTATATAATGGTTTCAACCTTTTTCAACATCACATCCCCTCAGCATTACTGCTAAAGTATGTCTCAGAAAAAAATCTCGGTCATCCAAAGTTTTTTTTCTTTTAATTTTGGAAACTAACACAATAACTGATAAGCGATATCTTCATATAATTCTATCTTTATCCGCAGTTCAAATATATGATTATTTCATATATTCATGTTCATTTCTCCATCTACGGGATAAATACGAACTCTCAATTGACCAGCTCCCAGTTGGCTTGATACTGAGCTCAGTTGGTTACAGCGCTGCACCGGTATCGCAGAGGTCATGGGTTCGATTCCCGTTCAAGCCTGATTTTTTTTTTTCAGGTTTCTTTCTTTTCAACTGATTAAGTTGAAATACCTTCACTCCGATGATCTTCATATAATTCTATTCACGCTTCAGGTAGCTGAAGCTGAGCAAATTTTGTATCCTAATTTAGAGCGGTTTTCGTTGATCGGTAGGGTAAGACATGAATTAGATAAAACAGTTTTGAAAGTGCTTAAAAATTAGAATGTATGAAAAGACTGCCTCTTACCGTCCAGTGTCTCAAGATGAGGGTCGCCCCAGTTTCTCCACGGTCGTCTTCTTTCGCAACAGGTGCCAGTCCACCTGACTGAGCACACACAGCGAGACCTGCAGTCGGGCAAAGCAACTGCTACACCATTACCGGAACAACCAGCTAAAATAACATAATGATATAAATAAATTAAGGAAGGAAGGAGGGAAGGAAGGAAGAAAGGAAGGAAGAAAGGAAAGAAGGAAGGAATGAGAACAACAAAAACAACGACAACAGCTCACATGGACAGCCCGGAACATCCGGCTGGGAACATCCAGGTCCTTTCCTTCCCACAACGCAGTTCGGGTATTCACCACATGGTGGATGATCTGGACATTTGTAACGCTTGTTCACAAAGACTGGTTTCCTACCATTCTTGCATTTTCTAAGATAAGAGATCATTACATTGCTTAAGTAAGGCATGACGTTTCCTGTTTCCAGGTAAGTAAAAGTAAATATACAAACGATCGGTTTTGGGTAAAGATATTCACCTCGACTCTTTCGCGTGATTATTTGGTTTTTTTGCATCGTTTTTAGGTCGAATTAAAGTGATTTCGGAAAACTTGGGTTCCCCCGTTTCTTCTCCTAAAAACAATGGTACTTAAACTCTTTGAATTAATAACAAAAATCAGTGCATGAATAGACAAGCAAAGGAGTCGAAGCTTTACTCTGATGCCCTTCGAATAGGAAACTTTATTTCCCCATAAAATTCCTTACAATTTCGCTGTTTCTTAATGGTTGTTCGTGACATTCCAATTGCAACATGACAGTGTGGCGCTTATATATATAAAAAGAGAAAAAAAAAACACACACACAAACAAACAAACAAAAAAACTCGTAGAGAGTTAGATTCCTCTGGTTATGTGATTGTATAAGGTTCTGTGGCTCATTGTAAGGCAGAGAAACCTAGACATCACGGAGGACGGGCAAATTATTAGACTAAGGGTGCGTTGCAATAGTGCCCTACACTGCTGTAACAACGCAAGAGTTTTCTACTTCTCGAACAACGATGTTGCAACAACAATGAAGTCAAATAGCAGTTTACACAAGCCAGTGTCACCAGTTATTTATTGACGGCTTTTATGTTCGTAGGGCTTGGACAGACGTGCGCATTGCGCTGTATCTGTATAACGTCGCTGGATATCAAATTGTCTTCATTTCTTCTGAAAATTGACCTAAGAGCACTTCCCGTAAAATAGTGAGAGGTCATATGATCTTAATTCCGAATTAAGAAGTATATTTCCAGAGACTTACGGTGGGCATCTACAGTTTCCATCAGGACCAATAGTACCCTTGTTTCCATTCGCACATTCGCAAGGTGGAGGTGTAGTGGGGGGTGGAGTAGTGCTCTGAGTTGTTGTGCGTTCAGCGGTTGTACTTCCGGTTGTCACTTCCGTGGTACTTTGGGGAGTCGATTGTTCTGTAGTTGTACTTCCGGTTGTCATTTCTGTTGTACTCTGCGTAGTCGATTGTTCTGTGGTACTACTTCCGGTTGTTCTTTCCGTGGTAAATTGAGATGTTGGGTGCTCCGTAGTGGTCATTTCTGTTGTCTTTTCCGTAGTTGAAAGTTCTTTGGTTGTTTGCTTGGTAGTTACGGCAGTCGTGGACTTTGTTGTTGGTGGTGGAGTAGTTGGACAACAAGGCTAAAAAAGCATCACGCAGTAGTATTGTAAAACTGCATGAAACTTACAGTAAAGTAACGAAAATGAAGCAAGAAAACATAAGCAACAAAACTTAATAAATCAGTGGATTGTTCAAAAGCAATCATTTTTTTAATATATATATTATTATTTTCTTAGAAAGAGTGGTTTGTGTAATTTCAACTTCTGTGCCACTGAATGGAAAGGTTGACCATGAAATTGATAGTTGTTAAAAGGTAAGGTAAAAAAAGGTAGGTTGTTAAACAGCCCTAAAAAAGAAGGTTCCAAGGACCGGGAGATCTCGTGGTTGTTGATGCTTTTTTGCCTGTGTGTTTGTTAGGTTTTTCTTTTCTTTTTCATTTCTGCAAGGAGACTTTGTATTTTATTTCACCATTATGTTTCTCTCCGTTAATCGTTAATCAAAGATGACGTTTGATCTAATTCTCTAACGTTCTTTTTATTGCCAGTCTCGCGAATTTTTCACATGTAAATCTTGGTCTTTCATTAATCGTATCTCTTGTTGAGCTGAGGATTGAAAGCATCTTCTCCTTTTCCTCTCACTCTTAAATTTGAACTTATCGTCTGGTCTACATTTTCAAGAGACATAGCCATGAGTACTAAATTTCGTCGAACTGACCAATGCAACTAATAAAGAATAAAACATCCTAAGAACACATCACTGTTCCAACAGTAATCTAACACTATTTCTCTTAAATTATACTGCAACAAGTTGAATACTACTGAGCGTGAAATCATCAATGAACGACACGAGTGATCACTCTAATCAGCGGGAATTACCCTAGTCATTTGATACCTCAGCGCCTAAAAGTAATGAAAAGATCGTCGACAAGGCCTCCCCCCCATCTCCCCCCCCTAAAAAAAAACAGGAATACCAAACATCACACAAACAACACCAAATCTACAGTTCTCCCGGAAATAACCATAGGAATGCACCGAATTGTGGTCACATAATCTCTTTAGTTGCTATCGCAGCCAGGAGGTTAAAATGAGTTCTCTATTGTGTTGTGTGAGACAGGCTGTTTCAATCCCGTTATTTAGCATTTCAGTGAAGATGAAAGTTAAAAAAAAAGCGAGCAAGCTCAAGAAAAAAAAAGAAGAAAGAAAAAAAAAAGCTATTAATGCAAGCTGTAATGTTACCTCAGTTGTTCCACAAGAGAAGCATACACTGAAAAAGTGATAGAAAAGGCATTTTGGTGAATTACCTTTTACAATATTTCTTTTCAGATGTAAAGTAGATTCATGTAACTAGCGAGACTATCTAGGAAAGCAAAATTTGGATCTATTTTAATAATTACATTTATGTAATCCTGCTGGAATATTTTTTTTAATTTGTTACACTAATATTCATTACATAGCACCCCTTGGATGACACAGAAGTTTACTGATTTACCTCAGCGAAAACGAGAAATCGTTTTGTCCAGATCTCCGCTAAGCTGAACCAGGACTGGAAAAAGGTAAGGTCCTCAGAGTGCTAGGGATTATGCTTGCTTGGACTGTCAGCATTTTCCCTTTCGGTTTTGTTTATCTTTGAGTTTTATCGGTTTACTTAACATAGAGATCCTGAACCTATGCTCTACAATGATTTCATCCTTCTCCTTCTTTAACAGAATGAATTTTGTGATATTGAGGAGCTTTTATTTTTATAAATATACATTGATATAATAATTAACCAATTATCGGACCCATTCCACATGTTTACATACGTTCCTACGAATATTTAACATTTAGACATTAAGGAAAGACAAACTTTTCACTCTTCACTCTTACTCATTCATACACTTAGAGTCCTTTAAGGGCCATTTACCTCTTTCCTACACTCGCAGAAAAGATCGTCCTGCTTAAAGCTAAAATTTCGTAGTTCTTTTTTCCGAAGCCAACTGACAACTTCCCAACAATTTCGGAAAATCCATAACTTAGTTTAAACTCGTTTGGCTTCTTTAAATCTTTCACACAATTGCTGCTACAGGGTGTGATGGTAGCTTTCAACCCATAAGGAACCTCAACACTGAGTCGAAGGATTGACCAGTCCCTGTAACCTGAACTACGTCCAGGGCGATAGCCAACTGCAATTAAATAACAGTGATTAACGAGATCAGCAATGAAGGCTATATTATTAGACAGGACGTTGCTTGACTTTGAATATTGTAGCATGAAAGAATTTTTCAAGAAATTCCAACCATGCTATCCAGAATGTCTTGATATTTAAGAAGACAAAAAAATGACACATAAATCCATTACATGACGGCTCACTTCAGCCAAATAGTATTTGACCTTGTACTTATTACAATTTTTTTTGATTGATTATTTTGATAATTATGACTATTGTTGCAGTTTTCTTAGAACAAATCTAAATGCCGTGGCTAATCTTTGCTTTTTCGTAAACAGGTCCTTTGCTTTCAACGAAAGCTTGAATGACAAACTTGCCGTAATGCAAATGTGAGACCCTTTGGCTTAGACGACAATCTATTGGTCGTTATCAGTCATAAGGAAAAGGACAATGGTTTGGCGGATTTATATTTGTGTATATGTGTGGCTTTGGATAGTAAAGGGGATGAATCGGAAATTGTTAACATCTAATATTCCATTGAAGCAGCCCCTAGATGGATGGATGGATGGATGGATGGATGGATGGATGGATGGATGGATGAATGGATGGATGGATGGATGGATGGATGGATGGATGAAAAGTATGAGAAATGCCACGTTGCCCTAGCTTCCTACGCAGTCGTTTTCAGGGGAGTGGTATTACCCTCCTCCCACAAGGAGGGTAACTCGACTCCCCTAAAAACGACGCGTGGGAGGCTAACGTTGCCATAGTGCTTTGATGGAAAAGATTTATACATGTAAGAGTACATCTTGAGTATTTTTACTTACGGAATTTAAATGCCTTTTTCCAAAACTTGTTGAGCTTATTCACCAATCTTCTTAACACCTTTGGCTTACTAGGGAACCTGAACGTGAGCTTTGGGATCAATTGGCTGTCTGCAGTAAACCCTTTTTCGGCTGTAACTCGACCAATGTTTAAACCACGATTAACCTCGAACTGTAAACCAAATAAGAGTACTAATATAAAAAATAAAAAATAAATTTTGAAAAAGTCGGAATTCTACATCCATTTCTCCGAGTTTTAGGGATTGTTCTTTCTAATGCACGGTTAGCTACTGGCACTAGTTATGCACGTGCAATAATAATTTCTGTTCATCCTCATACATTTGATCAATCTAGCGGCACAGAGCGATGGAAAACTTCGCATGGAAAAATATCATCCACAAAAATCCCTTGGTAGCAACGCCAGATCTGAAGTTAGGAGTCACCCTTGATAAATCTCGTTTTAGACACGCTTGGGTAACAAAATGATGAGAGGTTACCCTAAAATAATTTGAGTTTAGGCCAGACTTGCTTTTCTGCATCATTTTGCCTAAAGTATCATTGTTATGATACATGTTAGCTTTTTTCTGCTATTGCGTTAAGGTTTCTGTTAGCTCGCATTTTAGCGTTTGCTCGTGACCATTCCACTACGAAAACGTTAGATTGAACAAATGAATCAGTTATATCTGTGCCAGAACTAAAACTATGTGTTTTCAGAGAGGACGTTAGGAAGGTTTTATATTTTCTCTTGTTTATATATCACGCTGAATTATCAAACTTGATGAGGCACGGTAAATGTTAAAAAAAAGTTTCTGTATAGCACTTCCGTTTAATTGGATATAAAAATTGACACTGGATACATTGCTTTTAGCTAGCAAAATCTCCGCATACCACTGCAGACTAGTTTTATTTGACTTTTACCCCTTATTTCAAGGGCACTGGTTATGAACCATGATTGCAAATTACGTTTTCGCCTTAGGATTTGCCAAACTATATATCAAAAACGTTTTGGTTACCGCTTTGACAACGGAGAGAACTTTGCATCGTTGGATTTGAATACTCTTAATTAACAAACGCGCCCATGAGTTTTCTCTTGAATTTTTCGAAGACAATTTTTCATAAGCACCTGCCGTTTTCAGTAGCAGTATAAATATCCCTTAGACACACTTTGATGCAAGCTTGGTATAAGAAGCGGTTACTAGAAACTGTTTCTTATCAAGAAAGAGAAATTTCGCCATAACAGAAAATGGTCAAGCACTTTTCGGACCCAGATGCGTGTTTTCACCTTTTTTTCTTGGTGGAAAAGAAGAAAATGTTTGCAAAAAAGTGTTTGATTTTGTGACATTGTAATTGTTTGTCATTGTTCAATTTCCGTAGGTCTTTTTATAATTTCTTACCAATCTGGATGACGTACCAAGCCCCCAGCACACATAAAAGAGGTTTTTAACTAAGCTTAATTATCTGGGAAAACACAACAAAACCCGAACCTCTCCCTTGTAGGGGGAAGGATCTTCCAAGGGAAAGGATCAATCATGTTAAGACCATACCAGATGGGATAACTATTTCAAGGTTTACGAAATTTACGGTGAATGTTAAAGTGAATAAAAATAATAATAATAATAATAATAATAATAATAATAATAATAATAATAATAATCAACGGAAGTTTAAATCTTAACACAGGTGAAGGACTGTTTTACTTACATGAGGCTTGATTTTTTGACATCCTCCGGTAAATGTGCAAAATCCGCCCAAGCCTATCTGAGCTGAAGAAGTGAATGATATCTTGGCAAACACTTTTCTCTATGAATAAAAATATAGCGATGTCAATAGTAATGTTAACTGTACATAACAGAATGAGTAATAGAGGGATGTGGTTTGACATTACGAACATGGCGTCTTACCGAAACTTGCATCGATTGAACGATTTCTGCCTCAAAAAAGAATGCGCATGGAATACACACGCCTGCAACAGGGATGCAAAATCCAGGTCCAATTTGAACTGGAGGAACAACTGGGGTTGGAAAACTGAGTATTGAGGAACTACAAGATAAAATCAATCAATCAATCAATCAATCAATCAATCAACCAATCAATCAATGGATCGATCGATTGATCAATCAGTCATTCAATCAAAGACCAATCAGTCAGTCCGTCAGTCAGTCAGTCAGTCAGTCAGTCAGTTAGTCAGTTACTCAATCAATCAATGAAAAAATAGGAGAACGTGTCCTTAAAGCAGTTGTGGTAACTTAAAATAGTTATCGCCATTCGCTTACCTTTTACCAATTCCAATCTCAACATCCACGTTGTAAATCACTTCGCCTACCATCTCCAAACCAAATAGTGTATCTGTAATAACTAATTTGCCGTTCTGATCTCTGTAGGTAAACACACCAACGGAGACAATAAAGTCCGCGAACACTTTGAACGTCTGTTTGACTGCTACGTAACCCTTTCCAAAAAGCTAGAATCAATAATGCAAATATTCAAGAATCATCAATTGATAACAATAACTACTTTTGATAGGTTGCAAATGAATAAAATTAGCTATCTCGGATATCCTTCTCAACTTGCACTGTGTTATCCTGTCACGAGCGTGAACCCTTAACTAAGATCTCCTTGTAATCAGTTTTGAATGAAAAACGAAACAAGCAAACAAACAAATCAACACAACGAAGATGACTATGTTAGGCACTTTGTGAGGTGATGTTCTTACTGACGTATTTAGGTGTGGCATTCGCTAATTTTGGTAGAGTGACACTGAGAATATTTGGGCATTCACTTGTCGAGATGTTTTTCTCTTGTTTGAGATAAAATCTGACACGTTTTGCCTTTGAGAGCTCACGTTACTCAAACATTTGCAAAACATTTGTTGAAACAAAACAGCTCAGACAACCCTCAGAATTAGTTTTTCTTTAAAATCTTCAATTAAAAAAAAGGAAAAAGTCTTATTTCTTATAAATAGAAAAAAATGCAAGAAAGAATCCAGTCCAAAAGAATCGGACGTGTTCACAGACCATGGCACCGTGTCGTTTGATTTTCACGCTTCTACAAAAGCTACCCACAGAATAAAAAGAACAGTATACAATTATCGCAACGGTTACTTTGACGGTCTTCGGAGAGCTTTTGAAACCTTGAATCTACGTAATCTTATTCAGGACAGCAGCGACATCAACTCGGACTGGACTTACTGGAAGGACGCATTTATGAGCGCAGTTTTGGATTTTATCTGAACTAAAAAGATTAAGAGAAAAAACACCCCGACTTGGATCACTAGCGAAATCATCCACGCTCTGCAGAAAAAGGAGGCTGCTCGCTCAAAGCTGAAGAAGTCTCCTACTGACCATCAACAACAGGAAGTATTGCGAACTGCGTGCAAAGGCTAAAGCTCTTATAAGTGAGAGCCGTGAAAATTACTTCAGCTCACTCGACACAGATCTTGCCCGGCAGCCTAAACGCTTTTGGTCCATCTTAAAGCTCAAGCATAAAATGCGGACTTTCCCTGAAGCGTTGAGCTCGGGCGATGGCAATCAGCAGGGTCCTCGTGCATCAACGCCTCAACAGATCGCCGAGCTGTTTAACTCTTATTTTGTGTCGGTCTTCACTGCCCCCTCAGAGGTCCACACTTCGTCAGCACCTTTTACGCCCTCACATCCCACTTTAAATGAGTTAGAGATCCCGGTAGATTTGGTTTTGACATCTCTCAAACAGCTCGATGTAAACAAAGCAACTGGATCCGACGGAATTCCAGCGCGCATGCTGAAGGAAACCGCTGACCAGATCGCACCCTCCTTGACCTTGTTATTTAACAAATCCCTGCGACTCGGAATTTTTCCGGGGGACTGGAAACTCGCAAATATTGTACCCATTTTCAAGAAAGGCAATAGAGACTGTGGAGAATTATCGCCCTATTCCTCTTCACCGTGTCATCTCCAAAGTTCTCGAGCGCTGCGTTCTCGCGGGTCTACGGGATCACGTATCCCACCTCATCAGTCGCGAGCAGCATGGTTTTCTAGCCGGTAGATCTTGTGTGACTCAGCTCACTAATGTCTTACACTACATTGGTGGTCAACTCGACGCTAGTAAACAAATAGACGTCATATATCTCGACATGAGTAAGGCTCTCGACAAAGTGGATCACGCCAAGTTACTTAAAAGGTTGCACCAATACGGCATTACCGGCAAACTTCACGACTGGTTCCGTTCATATTTACAGGGTCGCAAGCAACAGGTTACAGTTCTCGGAGCCACCTCCCGAGAACAGCCGGTTACATCCGGGGTACCACAAGGGTCCCTATTAGGGCCAATAATGTTTCTGCTTTTTGTGGATGATCTGCCAAACACTATTAAGACATCGAGAGTTTCCTGTTACGCTGACGATACCAACATCTTCAAGAGCATCGATTCTACTACAGACTGCAATGCCCTGCAATCTGATCTTAACGATCTCGTCAGTTGGTCTGAATCATATGGGCTCATATTTAATCAATCAAAGTGTAAATACCAGCGCATCACGCGTAAAAGAACACCTATACAACACTCTTATACTATCAATGAAACGCCTTTGGAATCCTGCGATACAGAGAAAGACCATGGTGTGTGGGTGTCAAGCAACCTTACCTCGGACAAACAAGTGATTAATCAGTGTGCGAAAGCTAACAAACTCCTTGGCTTTGTGCGCCGAGCTTCTAGGTACATCCAAAACACCCAAACGCGTCGCACATTGTATCTTTCTATCGTCCGGTGCCATCTTGGTTACGCAACTCAAGTATGGTCACCAAATTGGCTTACTAAAGCGAGTTGAGAACGTGCAGCACCGTGCAACAAAACTAATTTTGAAGCTTCCCTTCCGTTGCGACGTGACCTATAAGTCCCGCCTCCAACTAACAAATCTCATACTTGCACGAATTTTTGGACATAGTGTTTTTCTATAAAGCTGTAAATAATCTAGTTTTCGTAGATTGTGAAGCTCTGCCTGCAACTAGACGATTAACGAGATTTACCAGGTCATCGAGCAGCAATACTATTACTCATATTCCTAAGCAAAGTAGAACTGTTACTTATCAACGCTCATTTTTCATACGCACATGCCGCGCATGGAATATTCTGCCCGATGAGTTACGCACAAATCACATTTCTCTAGCTTCTTTTAAACGCTTACTACTTCAATACTACAACAGGGCTCCAGATCTGTACGACGCTGATGACATCAGAACCTGGAGAACAACCTGTCCCAAGTGCAACACAGCGAAGACTCTCCTGCGCCCGCCGTCTTGCTGCTTTTAGTAATTTAAAATTCCGTCCTTATTTTTATCTATTAGTAGCTTTAGTCATTAGTCATTTATTTTATATAACGTGGGATCCACTGTAATTGGCTAGGCTGTAGTGCTGTCCCTGCCTAATAATTTTTATGTATATGTGTTGTTTTTCTTGTTAGGAAAAGCTAAATAAATTAAAGGAAAAATAGTTAACTGACACCTCCCAAGAGAGCTTGTAGATTGTTTACCTATTAAGCAAATGCAAACTTGTGAAAGGTAACTTAACTTAACAAGAATCACTTGTGTTCCTTATCCACAAAGCAAACAGATACGCAACATGCATGTCAAGGAAAATGCGATCGTGTGCAACAAACTTTATTGCATTTATGCATTCCTGTTTCTATTTTTTTAAAAATATGGTCATTTTGTTGATAATCCTCTAAATATAAAATATCCCTATTTAAGGGAACACCTTCATTTTGCTTAACATTACTGTTACTTAATTAAAATATAGATTTAGCCAAGCCTAAAAGTGGAGCTCCACTTCTTAATTTATAAAAACACTCACATTGAAGGTGTCAAAAACAAAGCCCCCCCCCCTGCCCCGTTTTGGGGCCACGCTCCTTATATCGCCGTAATTTAGTGTTATTTTTAATACATATCCAGCTGTTTGTCAATCGCAGATTGATCAGGCTTTACACGCGAGTGTTTTTCCTTGGAAAATGTGTTCGGACTACCGCAAAACCCATGCTTGTGGACAAAAAAAATGCACTAACTCTGCTACATTTGGCGTCGGGACTGCTGCAAATGTTGCAAACGCAATGGATGTGCCAACCGAGTCTGCAACAGACCACAACAAAGATGAAGTCCTCGAAGGCAAATTTCGTTTTGAACTTTGCTCTTTCCACCAAAAATACAACTGAGCAAGCTCAGGTTGTTTAGCAAAAGGATTTTTGGTTACCCAAAAGTACCGCGTGATTTCCCGCCAAGAAATACGTACGTACATACGCACGTACGCTGACATCAGAACCAATTTTTTTTCGCATCGATAGGTTACCAGACTTGCCTTCGGCCGCAAAGGAGCTCTGCTGTAAATTGTTTCGATCACTTTCATCGAAAGTAGCATAATATTTTCTACACTCACCGTGATCTTTCTTTCCTTTTGATGTGTCTTTCTAAACTTTATTGTATTTTTGTTGATGTCCCTTTTCTGTCGCCTGTGTTCCTTGTGTAGTTGGTCTAATGTCACAGCAGTGACTGCTGTTCCATTCACAATCGACTGAACAGGAAGAACCTCAATCAACACATAGACCTCGCTTTCGTGTGATTCGATGACCTAAAGATAAATTCTTTCATTAGAACCACATTTATTTGCTGTTATCTCACAGTCAGAAATTCACGATGTGGTTCAGTAAAATTGGTAAGTACGTGTTCTATTATCTCAAGGAATGAGATCTCGCTTCCAGCGGACGAAGTGATAATTAACCAAGGAGAGAAAACTACTGTTTAACACATAGCGAGAATTTCTGTGAAAAATGTAGTATACATGACGCTTTGTCTGCTTGCTATGTCAACAGTGTCACTCACAGTGTGTGCAATGACGTAATCGTTTTTATGGAATAAAAAGACCGCATTCAACCTAGTGCTACACCATTTCATTAAAGCATTTTAATGACATAGTTAGTCACCTTTGCTATGAATGGATAACTGCTTCTTCCTATAACTGAATCGTTGACTGATATGTTCGCTGATAGTTCACCTTCAAGCTCTGTTATCATCAAGCCGTAGCTGTTGTCGCCACCAATACAAACTACGTCATTATCGGAGGATGAACCAGGCAGACGACCCTTAAACCTAAGCAAAATGTTTGACACTAATTTAATACAAACAATATTTTAAACAGCAATTTGCTTTAACTTTGGAGGATGTGTCATGTTTTAATAATAACAGAAGTAGTGAGTAAACGTCACCCTTAGAGCTGGGATACAACTTGATTAGTTGTCAAGTGACTAACAGTATACCCATTTATACACCTGGGTGGAGAGAGACAAGGTGGAGCAAAGTATCTTGTCTAAGGAGACAACACAATAACAGGGACTGGGCGTCGAACCACCAACCTTCAGATCTGAAGTTCAGCGCGCTAACCACTACACTACCGCACCCCCCACGAAATTATATCTATGCTAACGCAATTCACTTTCATCCATTGAACCTTTATCCAAGGTTTAATATGGTTATAATTTATAATGGATATATGATAACAGTACATACTCTTATTCAAAGCCAGGCGATTTTATTGAAAAGAGATATTAGATGACGATTACTCTTAAGAAATACAGATTTACACCATACTTTTTTGTCCAGGTGGTGTTCTCAGTACATCTCTCAAGCTCGGTTTCCAGAAAAACCAAACCTGAAGCGTTGTAGACTTTAGTCACCCTCTCTATAAAGCCATGGCTCTGTGCGGAAACAATTACATCTTCGGTTCTCACAGCTATTTCGTGTTCCTTGCTGATCAGCAAAAACTGAGAGAACACCAATTCGTCATCCACTTTATATATGTGTCCTACACACTTGAACACTGGTATTTCTAGAAGACAAATTGATTTCATTATTAGAAATCGTTCCAAATGGTGGCATGGCGGAAACTAGTTTCTAAAGCACAAAATGAATTTGCAACTTCTAACAGAAAGATACAATCCTCCAGTCGTTTACTTGACTGTTTTCTGTAAAGAAAATTATTATTAATCACCAGTACAAAACTGTACAAAATGACACATTTGTAGGGCTAGAAATTTGTTCAGGAGCAAAAGATGCAGCACATGCATTCCACTGTCAAATTTTAACTTTTAACTTGAGCATCTTTATGTTGTGAAATTGTTGTTAAGGTAACCGGACGTCCATTCCAGATATTGCTGTTTTTCCTCAAAAATATTTATTTTTTACGAACTTTAGTTTTAGATAATTGTAACAGCAAAACAGGTAATTGTGTATTTAATGTCGCTCTCAAAAGTTTTCAGCCAGTGAGCATTGACTACTTATATCGTAGAACCGGACTAGCAATTATCAAGAGCTTTGAAAAATCGATAAACCAATGGCAATTTAAGCATGTTCTTATTCTATCACTTTGAGTGCTGTCGGGCAAAAATAATGTTTTCCTCTAAGTTTTTGTGTTTCTTATTTGATGAAATTCCTTTATATAAACTTTGGCTGAGCGCTTGATTCGTACATTTTTGCCCTTAAAAGTTCTTACTTGTCAACGTATAGTGAATTTGTAATAGATTAGCCAGAAAATCAGCTTTCGATGAATAACACCAACGTATGCCATGCCAGCATGACAACTCTACAAAGCCATCTTCCCTTACCCGAGGATAACACGTGAAGATTAGAGTTGTTTAACGTGATATTTCCATCCAGGAGCCCATTTAGGTCATCCAGGCTTGGCTCGTCATCAACTGTTGATTCATCAACCAGGTTAACCGGAGAAACTCGCTGAGTAAAATCTGCATACTGAATGACTTCCTCAATCCGAGCCGGAGATCCGAGGATCATGACGTACGGCCCTATCAGAAAATCAGAAAGTAGACATTGAGCAGTCTCTCTTTCCGCTCAGGGATAGTCGAGGAAAGCGATCAAGCGAGCGAGCGCAAAATCGCCTGCCGCATTAAAATGTGACGCGCGTGCCGAGCCGCTCGTGTAGTGAGCTTTCAACGCGGCCGGGGATCTCGTGCTCGCTCGTTTGTTCGCTTCCCACGACTATCCCTGAGCAGAAAAAGAGAGTGCTCGTAGTCTAGTGAGAAACTAGTACTTCGTTCTTCTTCTAAGCTTGTTGAGCCGGTTACGTTTGGTCACAGCATAAGAATTATTTTTCAAATCTTTATGAACCACAGCTACACCCTATCCTTCATTTTGCTGCAAATTGTCATGCTACTTGAAGTATTTATCCAAAACTACGTAAACGTATTACTCTGTGCAACATCTGAAAAAAATACAATTGTTCATTCGGAGAATCACTCAGGGAAAAAGCTATGCAATCATTGTATGGCACGAGTAAAGAAAATTTTTAAATTTCTTCAATTTTTTTTTTTACAGAGCGGTATTGAAAGTGACTTTATTTCAAAAAATAATTCTTAACAGTTGCATACAATTTTTTAAGCTATACAAAGCCAAAATCAAAAAGTAAAGAAAGTCAATCTTACCTGTAGTAGTGGTCTCGTTAACTTTGTGCATCACACCGCCTGCCTGCGGACTGGATAGCACATCACCAGCTTTGATACCAAGACTTCTCGGCGCAACGAACACTGTCGCAGTGCCATCGTCACCAGGAAGTGTGACAGGACAGCTGTAGATGATTGTAGTGTTAGGGTCGATAATCTTGACATTGCTTCGTAGCAGAGTGTTTTCTATTCTGTTTTGATCTGTGTAATCCACCTTTACCAAGCCGTGAGGGCAACGGGTGTCATTCCACGCTCTGCACTCGCCTTTTTCCTAAGTTCAAGAGTAAACAACATTTGAAGCATATAACCCTCTTAAAGATTATTAGAATCTTAGTGGTAGGACTTTAAGTGAATTATTAGCCATATCTCAGAGGCCAAAGACTGGTATTTCAGTTTCAGGTTTCGAAAATCTTAAAATATGGTTTAGAGGAAGCCGTTTTGGTAACTCGGCGGAATTTGAGCTAATTCAGTCTAATTAGATCTTCAAACTCGCCAATTTGCAGTTTTTCAGAGAAAAATTTTTTCTTACTCGTGTTTGCACAATGTATATTTCAATGCATATTTCACACCTAACTGATTTGTTTTATTTAGATTCATTCGTTGTTCGGGTACGTTCTCCTTGATATCCACTGCGTGACTGTTACTTCTGTCTTCGCCGTTGGTGATTAGCATGGAAATATTACCGAGCGTTTCAGAGAGATAGAACCTTCCCTTTTTAGGTTCGCTTTGTGTTCCGTGTCTCCTTGATTTTCAAGATGATTTTGTTTGTACGTACAAACCGGCTTCAGTAGCAATACGCAAATCCCTTACAATTATGTTGGCAAAGTAACATCGAAATGGTGATCATGGTTACGAGATGTGACGTCATAACTGCTTTGTTGTCAAGCCATCTTTGAACAAAATCTCAGGAATATATTGTAAAACAAGAAGACCCAAGGGGTCCATCAACCTCCCCTTAGTACCACGGGTAGGGTAAGGGTAGATTGTAGACGTAAAATTACCACATAATTGTAGCAGTTTTCTAGATCGTGACACTTCTGGCATGATTCCTTATTACTTGTCTCTTTGGTAAGGTTACACTGTCTGTTGGCACAGTCAACTCTCTGAAAAACAATTGAGAAATTTTGGAGTGAATACATTTTGTTATTTGTTCATTCGTTTATTGAGAGCGTTCAAAATGAAGGCCAACCCCGAGGGTTCAAGCTAATCATCTTTTATTGTTTTGTTCTCCCGTCTCTACAAGGAACATATCAAGAAAACTGCACCTTTTTTAAACGTGTCATTTCCGCTAGAGCACTTCAAAGATTGCACTTGATCGTACGTTGAAACTACTGATACAAAATGGCACAAGGGCAGATAATGGGCAGCATTTTGGGTGTCAGCATTTTGGGCGTGGCTTACCCTTGCGAACTGAATTTCCAGAGAAGATGGAATTCCTAGGAATTCTTAAGAATTCTTAAGAATTCCAAACGATTCCAAGACATGCAAATTAGGAAAAACGTAAAAGCTTGGAATTTCTGAGAATATATGGCAATGTATTAAAACTGCACTTGGAATTATTAGGAATTCCTAGGAATTCCCAATAATACCAAAACTGATAATGAAAGGGATTGGGAATGTCTGAGAATGTATGGGAATGGCTTAATTAAATGGTTTGGGCTAATAAAAATGGTTGGGAATTTCTGAGAATAAATAGGAATGACTAAATTAAATATGAGAAATATTGGCAATTTCCTTGGAATAGCAAATTTTTAAAAGTCCCTGACTTAAATACATGACAGACTTCAAGTTGAGGATATTTCAGTAAAATGTCTTTGGAACTTCCAGGAAGTTATGAAAAAGGACATTTAATGTATCGCACAGTCAAACAAGTCTTAATTTGTTTTCTAAATATTTCAAGTATTCCTGAACCCTTGAGGCCAGGTCAGGCAAACAAAACTACAAGGCACATACATGACTCAAAAATAAATAAATAAAATTTATTTATTCAATAAAATAAAGAATAAAGAAATAAATAAATTCCTTGTGTAAATTATGTGTTAGTGCGCTTGTTGAATTGAGGAAAGGATGAATACATACATGTATCATAGCAGCAAAAGCATCATATTATGCTACTATTTTCTGTTTACAAAAAATGCATATCCTTAAAAATTGTCCATGACATAGGTAACTATAAAGTATCTTAAAAATATTGTTCATGACACAGCTTCAACCACACTCCATTGAAGTTACGCAGTGTACTAGGCTGCATGGATTTGCAGAGTTCCCTTTGAGAAAGAGCACTTTTTCCATAATGCCCTCTTCCTTTGCCAGTTGAAATTCACCTCTGAAAACAAAGAATAAAATAAAAGTACACATGCAATTTTATTGAAAAGATACTCAGGAGTTGATGTGTGTAGGGGCAGATAGGTTGGTGTGAGCCGGTCCAGAAGAGCTGTCCGCTCCGTACACATCGTCACCTGACTACTATAGTGCACGCACAAGTCATCATTCATTTAGTATTTACCAGGACCTTTCCATAACTTTCCAATCAAATTCAGCATTAAAATGGTAGTATGATAAAATACTTTTTGACTAAGTTAGGTCAGCTAGGCTGGGCGGCAAAATATTTGGATCTCGGTCATGGCGCATGGAACTACTCTGCCCGTATTCCATGCGCTAGAGCCAAATACTTTCCCATCCAGCCCTCCCACTCAGTCAATAAGTACATATTATTATTAGGAGACAATTACACAACAACAACGTTTAAGAGCGTATCACGCAATTGAGGACAGGACTTGTGATTATTTCACTCAGACTAATGACTTCACTTTCTTGTGGATTTCATGTTAGTAACAAAAATGAATACAAAAGTAGGTAATGTCGAGGAAGGGATTTAAGAACACCCAGCCACTTATTTACGAGTGCATCAATGTTTTGAAAATGAACAAAAGAGACCATTGTTATTCAATGACATGCAAATGGGGTCAGACATTCTAAATTTTAGCTTGTCGACCACAGGGTCAGCTGTACCCAATCTTTTGACTGAGTTTGATTAATATTAATGTTTGTGCTGCTGCACTGTATACAAAGCGAGCTGTTGTAAAGATCGTTCCAGCTGGTTGCAGGACGAGAATGCTCCTTGACGATGTAAACCTGTATAAACTCGAGCATACAAATTATTCTTTTATTCGACCTATTCAATGGCAAGAGATGTTGATATCTCGCAATTATAATTCTATATTCCTCTAAAAGTCTAACTCATTGTTAAAATTCGAATATGTTTCAAATGAAGCTCACTTTTTTTCACGGGATGTTTATGTGTTGATGAGATGTTGATATCTCGCAATTATAATTCTATATTCCTCTAAAAGTCTAACTCATTGTTAAAATTCGAATATGTTTCAAATGAAGCTCACTTTTTTTCACGGGATGTTTATGTGTGGCCGCCATACTCGGCTTTTCTGTCAACACAAAATGGGCCATTCCATGTAATGTCTGCAACTCCCCCCCCCCCCCCTCCCCGTTGAGGTACAGTGAAATCTTAAGGCTAGGGAGGGGGTTTCAAAATTCATTTTTGAAGAAGTAACTATGTCGGTTCCTTTGATCTTTCGAAAACATCTCCCTTTTAAGTAATATATCAAACACGAGAAAGAGTGTTTCATCAGGATATCCAAACACCGAGAAGTGGGTTGAAAAAACGAGGCGCAGCCGAGTTTTTTTGACCGACTTCGAGGTGTTTGGATACCTGATGAAACACTCTTTCGAGTTTTTGATATGGCTTCTCAAACCATTCATAATTCTTGGAGAAATTCAAAGTAGAAGTTCGCAAAACTTTATGCTAATTAAGATCCGGTATCCAAACCACCGTCACGGTAGTGATTTCCTTTGTTTTCTCATTATGAATTATTAATGAGTTTGAGAAGTGGTGGTGCAGACATTAAATGGAATGGCCCAATGGCGTCCAACTGCAGAAGACATGGTTTAGAAACTGTTCAAGAAATTAAAGATTGCTACTGTACCTTTATGTAAGAGAAGGTAGCTCTGCATCAAATACTACAACTCTTCAACCACTGGAATAAAAAACTATCCATGTTTTCCTTTCTGGCTCACATAAACAACACGGAGATAATCAGCAAATAAACACCCCAGGGAAGAGTCATTGGTTACGCGGAGGTTACGCGGAGGTTACGCGCGCCTGCAATTTTCAAGCGTGCAGTTGTAAATCACATGACCTCTTGAAAGTGGCCCGGTCGCATGGCTGTCTATGAGGGGATGTGCCAAGAGTTGCAGGTTATCATACGCGAAAATGGTTTATTACGCTATTCTTTTGGACTACTTTCGCTTACGATAAGTGAGGCTCAACCCCGAATTGCTTTGGTGGAAGTTGATCGTAAAGATGGTGGATAATTGTTCGATTCAAGATGATTGTAAACAGACTAACCGATTTCAAGGTGAGTAACTTACATTTTATTTTCTATCGAGGGAAACAAAAGTTCCCTTCATCGCGACATTCTGCCAAATGAGTGTAACAAGCCTTAATACAGTGTATAAAGCGTGCAATTCTTCAAGGAACAGAAATCAGAAGGGCCGTTGTTCAGTAGAATTGCCCCCAGGGGGGACAGTGTTCTCACTGGTAAAAAGTAATAACCACAGGCAGCCCAGACGCGTTGTAAGTGGAGTTCATTTAAAAATAGAAAAGGGTGA
This sequence comes from Siderastrea radians, assembly GCA_964017195.1. Classification (NCBI taxonomy): domain Eukaryota; kingdom Metazoa; phylum Cnidaria; class Anthozoa; order Scleractinia; family Rhizangiidae; genus Siderastrea; species Siderastrea radians. The sequence continues at coordinate 20,046,307 of OZ024899.1, forward strand.
AAATATATGTAATAGCACGAAATAAATCTTTAATTCACGAAATAAATCTTGTTTACTTCTGCTTATTTTGTCCTGTTTAATTAATTTCCGGTTAATCTTGCTGCGCTCTCCTAAATTACGCAATCGCTTGTTAGCGTCGCTGCTTATATAACCCGTTAAGCCTAAGGTTTGCAGAGATTTATTACAGACTAACCGGTGATAAAAGAATCGAGATATCTTGAAATAAATCGTGTCTACCTTCAGCTCAATGTTCCCCTGTTCGCTCCTGGCTGGTTTAAATGACATTTTGTGGCTTTTTTCAATCGGAGGTAGCTTCCACTAAAGAAGAATTAAAGGCTGGTGACCCGGCCAACGAACCATCTTCACGCGAAGCGCAATAAATTCCCGAATAATGGACGGATCCGCTCCAAATTGCGATCAGCTGAACCATGGATTACGTGGGTTTCTGTATATTGCGCGCTGGCTCTCAAAATCCATCGCAACAGCCCAAGAATCCCTCATTTATCTACCTAAACTTGACCTTTTCGCTTCGTCATGAACCCTGACTCCGACGGGTAGGCTACGGGATTTGAATACTCAAGCTCAGCGACCGCGTCCGCTCGACAAAATAGCACTGGCTACGGGAGGGACATTCCCAAAGCACATTCGATTCCAGTGGTAATAGTACCGTCCCTCCCGTAGCCAGTGCTATTTTGTCGAGCGGACGTGGTCGCTGAGCTTGAGTATTCAAATCCCGTAGCCTACCCGTCGGAGTCACGGTTCATGACGAAGCGAAAAGGTCAAGTTTAGGTAGATAAATGAGGGATTCTCGGGCTGTTGCGATGGATTTTGAGAGCCAGCGTGCAATATACAGAAAACCACGTAATCCATGGTTCAGCCGATCGCAATTTGCAGCGGATCCGTCCATTATTCGGGAATTTATTGCGCTTCGCGTGAAGATGGTTCGTTGGCCGGGTCACCAGCCTTTAATTCTTCTTTAGTGGAAACTACCTCCGATTGAAAAAAGCCACAAAATGTCATTTAAACCAGCCAGGACGAACAGGGGAACATTGAGCTGAAGGTAGGCACGATTTATTTCAAGATATCTCGATTCTTTTATCACCGGTTAGTCTGTAATAAATCTCTGCAAACCTTAGGCTTAACGGGTTATATAAGCAGCGACGCTAACAAGCGATTGCGTAATTTAGGAGAGCGCTGCAAGATTAACCGGAAATTAATTAAACAGGACAAAATAAGCAGAAGTAAACAAGATTTATTTCGTGAATTAAAGATTTATTTCGTGCTATTACATATATTTTCACCCTTTTCTATTTTTAAATGAACTCCACTTACAACGCGTCTGGGCTGCCTGTGTAATAACGAATTCAAAACCATGTGGCGTTTGCTCTTAGCAGGGTGACTTACACATTTCATAATAAGTTTAGTTGTAAGTAACTTCACGTTGCCTACACGCTAACCAACAATTCAGTTTCTCTCAGATATGTGAGCACATTAAATTGAATGCATTATAGTCAAAGCCGGTCAGGCGTTCCTGTGGTTAACGGACTAGTGAATTCATTATTGGAAAATTGATTCCGTTCGTTGATTGAATAATCCATTCGTGAAATGAATAATCCAATATTCAAATTGCGCCTCGCTTCAATAATCGAATGTTGATTTGATTAATGAACAAATGCCTTGCCATATATTTCTCCTGAAATGCCAAATTTCAAGTTTATTCTTAGTATAAAGGGCAAGATGGGATTGTAGAATAACGCAAAGGTTGCGTGTCACAGCAGACAACAAAGATCAATCGATCGAACCACAGGTAACCAAAGCGTAATATGAGAGTTTGTATGAAGCTGAAATTCGATCGAAAATAATCGGCGGTTTTCCGCCGAAAATACATTAAAATCGAAATAAAGCTTAAAAAATCTTACCTGTTGTGTGTGTGCCGTGTTTTTATCGCTTTTCCGAGCTTCCGGAGGCCGTTTTGGGCGATTTTCTGCTTAACGTTCGATGCGACAGCAAGTCACGTACTAAAGAGAGCTAAAGGTAGGAAAACGGGAATTCAAATTTGCCAACCGACATTCGAGGTCCCGATCAAAATGCCCGCTAAAAATCGATTCAATCCATAGTCAGCGCTTTCAAACCACAACACATTTCAAAAAGGATAAGTGCCCTACCTTTCTATGTGATTCATCGTCAATTAGTTTATCTCTCGAAGTACAGCCCTGCATTAAAAACGAAGTAACTTTTCGAAATCGCTGCCATCAAAGGCTTGTAAGGAAAAGAGGGTCAAAACTAACGGTCAAGCCTGGGACAAAGCGCCAAATTTCGCTCCACCGGGGGACGACATGAGTGACTTCTGTGTCGCCAAATGCCAAACTCACCCTCTCTCCGGTAAGTCAAGTGTTGTACCGCTCAAATTTCGGCGGGAAATCGCGCGCGGGTCGCATTCAGAAGCTCGGAAAGGCGATAAAAACACAGCAAACACACAACAGGTAAGATTTTTTAAACTTTATTTCGATTTTAATGTAGTTTCGGCGGAAAACCGCCGATTATTTTCGATCGAATTTCAGCTCCATACAGACTCTTATATTACGCTTTGGTTACTTGTGATCGAACAAACTGGTATGCTTCTGCAAATATTCACAAGTATTCTTTAACCGAAACGGCAAATATCAAAAAGAAGAATTAATCGTATGTACCAAAGCCGGTAGAAAAAGAAACAACATTCGCTAATGGCGTGTTTATGGAAAAATTAGAATACTAAAATAACTTACCTGCTCTTTGTTCAAATCCGCCATGTTTGCCGGCCCGCACTCCCTTCCATATATGGTATAGCTTTTGTTCAGTAATCCAATCAACATTCGATTATTGAATCGAGGTTCAATTTGAATATTTGGATCATTCATTTCACGAATGGATTATTCAATCAACGAACGGAATCAATATTCCATTAACGAATTCATTAGTCCGTTAACGACGAGAACGCCTGAGCGGCTTTGACTATAAAAGCCTAAATTGTTCTTCAATGACCAGTCAAAGGCGATTGAACTTGAAATGAAAACATACTTTTGGGTTTTGTGTGATTTAAATATATTATTGATGTTTTAAATCAAAGATTAACTGATATGTAACAACAGTCATGATTTGATAAAATTAGAATAATAGCAACTTCAGGTCTTTCCCATTTGCATTTGACAATGCTCCATTGGCTTAAGGTGGAATTTTTGCATTTCTAAAAGGCCCCTTTTAAAGGGGTTTGCATATGGAAGATTTTCATTGCAATCAACAATTTTAAAGTGGTTACCAGATTCATGGGTTTGTCCCCGAGCATTATTTTGTGAATGTCCAATGTGTGCCTAGATACAGTCATGTACTGAGCAATAATTTATCATGTGGGCATATAAAACCCCAAGACATGAAACTCACATTTTCAAGAGGGGTTAAAGTCACATGTTTGACTGGAGCAGAGTTCAGCCATCTATTACACGTTGCATAGCTTTAGAAACAAGGCTGCTACCTAAGAAAAATTTGAAGGAGCCCACAAAGCCAAAAGCTGATAAGTTAGGAGCCCAACCTATGAAATGCTGGGTGCTACAGCAAATTAATTAGGCGCCCAGAGCTATTCCTTGGGCGCCCCAGGCTACTGGGCTCCTGTTAGGCAACAGCCTTGAGAAATGTTAAAACTTCAATTTCTTGATGAAAGGGGTCTTTAGATCACACTCTGTGATGCAAAACACAACATCCTGCAACAGAATTAAACACAATATTAAGCCGGGCCGGGCATTACAAACATCAGGAAAGAAATTCATCACGTTGCAGATTATAGTAATTTAGATTCTTTAATAATTGTCACAAATTCAAACACGAGAGGCTGAAAAACCTATCGCGTTCTTAAACGAGTTAAATTCAACATTACCTTATATGCCAAGAGTGGCGTTAAAACCACAAGAAGAATGGGGCAAGGAAAAGTGACCCTGCACGAAAGCCGTTGAATTTTGAATTCTGCCCCTGTGAGGTGACAAGTCCTAACTGTCAAGGTATCAAATATCTAACCAATCAGCAAGCGAAGCAAACAAGTCAACAAGTCGACCTCACGAGTTTCAGAGCACAAAAGCCGTAAAGCAAGCAGAGCGAGCTTTTTAGGCCGCAAAGCTGCGGATCAAGCGACGAAGTCCCACGCCATATAAAATAGGATGAAGGACTTTTTCGAAAGTCTATGTTTTAAAAATGTGTTCTATTCGAAATCAATACAGCTGAAGTTAAAAATATTGAACTCCAGGGACATGAAACTTGCAATTACAAAGAGTATCAAGCCACTACCGCAGAAGACTTCACCTTTACATTTATGCGTTGCAAACATCTGTAACCAGGAACAAGCCATACCATCTTCCCACAATAGCAAATAACCGAACTCAGTGTAACAATCAGAATGACTGCAAGATAATGCCCATTGCATGATCAAATAAAATGTCACAGATCCTGTCATTACGGAGATCCCAAGAAGAGAGGCTTGAAGACTACCATGCACTAAAACCAGCGTGCAATACCAGAACAAACGTGGCAACAAACTGCAATCATTAACCAGATGCAACCGGCCGAGTCACATTTAATTTAAGAAATTGAATCGATTGAAAAACCGACAGACAGCGAGCAGTCGTCCTATTTTCCTTCTCGCTAAGAGACTGCTCACAGTGTATAAGAAACCGAGAAAGGTGACAAACCATAACACCACCTTGCTGTTATTTGTCACAATAATGAAGTCTGTCATCATGTGCCATTTCAAACCAATCAGAATGCTGCATTCATGGACGAACGCGGAGAATTCAAAATTCAATGGCTTTTGTGCAGGCTTACTTAGTTTTCCTTGCCCCATTCTTCTCGCCAGCCCGCTGCGCTCGCCAACTTCCGCCACCAAGATACTTGCACGAATAGCACTCTAAGCAAGCCTGCTCGCAGGCTAGACTCTAGTGAGTTCTTTACACCACTGGCATGAACCAAATATTAATTAAACTTACTGAACATCTTTTGTATCACACTAATTTTTTAAATTCTTGTTTTGATTGCAAAATTACTGAAAAGTCTGTAGCACAATCAACTGGGCTGGATTGCTTACACTGTTTAGTTACATACCAGAAGTTAAATTTCAGTGAAAATTGAACCTCATACATCTACATTGCTCCTTCAACAATCTCCTAGGTTCTATAAAGTACTGTACTACATGTACTGTGGTGTAGATAAAATGAGAGTACGGTTTACATTCACCTTAGCTTGATATTAGTGGTAAATTAATTTGTTGTTTATGAGCCAAACTTTTATTAATCAGAATATTTTTCATCAGGGTCTACGTATGTACACGTTGTATGTACTCCCAGTTTTAAAGCATTGTACATGGCAAAGAAATGCATCACACTTGATTGGGTAAGTTACTCAAACATATACATTGTACATTAGAATCCTCATTGTAACACTTCAGTTTGTATTGCTTAGATCTGTTTTATTTAAACATACCGGTCGTAGGTGCAACATGTAATTAGGCTTTGGGTCACAGCCTGTTTTTCAGGGATTATGACAGAATTACGTACACAGAGTTTGGAGTTGTTGAACTTTGTCATGGATTCATGTCATATCAAGGCAATATCTCCTTGGTGATAACTGCTCGAACTAAGACATGAATACTTCATGTAGATTATAGTGGACTACATGTACATTGTGACTACAATATTGAACAGTCACTGAGACAAACACCATGCTGAATATTGTAAATAACTACAGAGATTGGTCATGCATTAACCAAAATAATTATATTTTTGAAGATGGCAGAGTAACCAGAACAAAACATCTTAAAAATTTTAAAAAATAATGTGCTCAACATGTTGCATATAGCAAGCAGAACATTAATACATGTAGTAAATAATCCCTGACTTAAGTCAAACCCCTGAAATACAATGTATTTGGCTCTCAGGCATGGTACACAGACCTCCTGCATTTGGTCGATACGCCATGACCTTAAGCCAAACATTTTTCTGTCTGACCTTCTCACTCATTCAATAAGAACGTATTAGTTTGAGCCTTTGAGAACCCCACACATGAACATGTGAAAACCATCACCATGTATTCACTAACTACAATGTACATGTTCTTTTATGGTGTATCAGAAAATTCTTTTCTGGTTAGTGTTTTTAAGGTTTTGAAGTGGTCTATCACTGTAATGCTTAAGCAATGTGGATGTCACTCAAGTGAGAGCTTAGCTTCAGATTTCTTTCATATTGTGCCACTCAGGCCTCCACATCTAGTTTGGAACCCACTACTTGACTGTTTACTTTATTTTGTTCACTGCTTGAACTGTAATTGTAAATGTATGTTGTGGTTCAAATTTTTCTCTTGTTTCAAAATTTTAAAACCAGGTTAATTTTTATTTTCCTTTGCCTTAGATTTTGGTAATGAATCTGAGAAAGGGAAATAAAAATTATACTGGTTTGAAAACTTTTAAACCAAAGAAAAATTTGAACCACATTACCTGTACATGCACATATGTAGCTTATATTAATTTTATTGGAAATTAACACTGCAACCTATTAAATAATGTTGAGTGTATAATAGGTCTAGAATTTATATAAAATTTCGATTTTTTTCCCTAGGACTAGATGTACATGTATAAGGCCATCAGAGGATTGAACTCAGAAGATTATTAACAGCAAGTGAACTAAAGGCAGCCAAAACAGATAACACCTACCTGTAAAATCAGTGAAGGCGGTACTTGATGATTGTTGAATTGTATTTCAAATTTTGCCTCATCAACAAAAATATAAGGTACAAAATAATATTGAACTAATTTAATCATTATTTAACTCCTGTTGAAGATATGTTGAAAACAGACATTCTGAGGTAAACTGAATGTGCCCTTCATACCAAGAGCCCAGGGAAACCAGGTCTTTCTTAATAATAATTACATGTATTTGCAGCTGACCTTTAAATTAAGGGATATTGTATCTTGTCCAACAGCTGTTTTTTTTAATTACCATTTCGGGTCATGTTTCTGTTGTTTCCTCCACTTATTTAAGAAATTCTCATTTATTCCCACAAATTCCTGACCATATTCCTATTTTTTCCCACCGTGTATTCCCAAAAATCCCCAGTTATTCTCAAACATTCCTTGGAATTCCTAGGAATTTCTGAAAATAACTGGGAATTCTATCTTTGATTTTCTTTTAGTTGGAATTCCTAGGAATTTCAAGCCAGCACCATTTAAGCTTGGAATTCCTAAGAATTTTTTTTTAATGCACACACCTACATATACAATTTACATTATATTGGCTAATACAAAAAACGTGATACAGCTAAGAAGAAAAAACAATACTGAATAAAGGAATAAAAGAAAAGAAAAGAACAAGTAAAAAAAATAAATAAAGAACAGAAAAAAAAATTACAAGATATCAATCGAAAGGCACCTACCAGTTACTTACAATCTACATTCATTGCAGTAGTGCTTACGTATAGCTATAGATATATCGCTTCGAGTCTTCCTTTTTAAAGTATTAATTTTTCGAAGGGGAGAAAGAGAATTAGTGAAGAGCGCATTTCTCTATTTGCCATTGCATCAACATTTTATTTTGGAATTCTTTCTGGATAGGTTTTTTCTCAAGACACTTACAACTGTAGACATATTGTTTCAAAAGAATAACAAATAAGTGTAGTCTGCGTCTTGGGTATTCTGATAATTGATGAAAGTCGGGTATTCCATTAAAGGTAATTTGCTCGTTAGAAAGTTCAATTTCGGTCTCGTTTACGCAGTTAAACCACATTAACGCTTCATAATAAAAAGATTTTGTCTCGGAGCAATCCAGAAAAGTATGCTCTATTGAATCTGAGTTAGGGCAAAAGGTACAGGTTGCATCATCGGTTAATCGAAATTTATGCAGTGTTTTTTTGGTTACTATAATTAATTCTATGCAATAATCTAAAGGAGAGCTGTCTTAACTTGTTGTCTCTTGTTGATTGATATACAAAAGAAAATTTGTTTTTCCATTCTTTATGAGTATCGGCAAAATTGACTTTCCAGGTTTTGATGCCAGTTGGTTCTACTGTGGGGTTTTTATTAAGTATTTTATAGTAGTGTTTGCAGCGCATGTCTGCCAAATCTACAAGATTGCTTCCAGGAAACAAAGATATCGTAGTAGTGTTTAGTAGCTCGTGCGAGGGAGCTTCACATTCCCTGGCTTTCTTCTTCAAGTCGGTTGGAATAGCTGCTATAAGTTGGAAGTAGTGGAGATAATTTGTTTTTATGTTGAACTTATTTTGAAATTGTTGGAATGTTAGAAAGTTTCCATCAACATTTAGGATATCTTGTATAGAGAGGATGTTCTTCTTGAACCAAGATTTCCAGAAAAGCGTATTTTTATCAATAGTTATTTCCTCGTTATTCCATAGCAGGAATTTGCCATACGAAAATATTTTAGTCTTATCTTTAAACTCTTGGAAATATTGTAAAAGCTCCCGATAGAAAGTAGGTAAACCATTATTTATGGAGGCCGCATTATAGTTGCATTTAAGAAGGAATTTTAATCCGCCATAAGTATTGAAATAATAATTTGGAATTGCTTTCCACGAGTCGGTGGTGCTGCTTAATAACCGACTTATCCACGCTAGGCGCAAAGATTTTACTACTGCAGAAAAGTTTACAAAATTGAGACCTCCTTCCGAAAGAGGTTGGTACATGACCTTTCTTTTTATCTTTTTTTTGTTTTTGTTTTTCCACAAGAATGAAAAAAGCTCTGTTTGAACATTTTTTATTACTAAAGATGGAACAGTCAGCATGGACGCTGCATAGACTAACTGAGATACTCCTAACGTTTTAGCTAATAGTGATCTTCCGTATAGCGTCAAATCCCTGGAAAGCCACAGATTTAATTTAATTTTCATCTTTCGAATCCTGCTAAGAAAGTTCTCTTCGATGTTTTTATTTTGATTGTACGATAGAAACGTGCCCAGAACTTTAACAGGGTTCTTTGTGCTTTTAAATTCTAGTATATTCGAGTTACTGTGTTTCATTGTACCCAGCCACATTGCTTTAGTCTTTTTCTTATTTAACTTTAAGCCTGAGACGGTGCCGAACCATTCAATTGTTTGGAGATGCGATTTAAGAGAGTCCGTGTTGTTAGTTATTATAGTTGTGTCGTCTGCAAATTGTGAAATTTTTACTTCTTGGTTGTTTGGTAAATATATGCCCTCGCAGTTCTTGTTTTGGCGTATCTTAAGGGCTAACAACTCGACCGCAAGAATAAATAAGGAGGGGTTGAGTGGACAGCCTTGGCGAACTCCTCTTGTTATTTCGAAATAGTTTGTCATAAATCCGCCATTTACGACGGAGCTCTGTACGCCGTTGTATAGGACAGTAAACCATTTTTTGAACTTATTTCCAAAATTAAAGACTTCTAAGGTTTTTGATATGAAGCTCCATTCCAAGGTGTCGAATGCCTTTTCGAAGTCTACGAACAAAAGTATTCCCTGGAAGTTTTTGCTATCTGAAAACTCCATTATGTCACTGAGTGGTCTTATATTTTGGCCTATATATCTTCCGTTGACAAACCCTGTTTGATCAGAATGAATTAGTTTAGGTAAGTGTTGCTCCATTCTCTTGGCCAATACTTTAGAAAGAATCTTGTAGTCGATATTAAGTAAAGATATAGGCCGCCAATTCTTTGAATCAGACAGATTTTCATCACCTTTCGGAATGAGCGTTATTGTTCCTCTCTTCTGGGAAATTGATAATGATCCTTTGTTAAATGCATCGTTATAAGAATTTAAAGGGTCTTTCCAAAGGAGATCAAAGAATGCTTCAGAGAATTCCTTTGTGAATCCATCTTCTCCTGGCGATTTATTGTCCGCAAAGGATGTTAGAGCATCTTTTAGTTCCTCGAACGTCAGATCCTTTTCTAGAGATTCTTGTTCTTCTGCATTTAATTGTGGGATGTTAAGACCTTCGATAAATTTGTGAATGTTATTGTTGTGTTCAGATACATCGCTGGTATTATTACCAGTGATTTTAGAGGTATACATTTTGCTATAAAAGTTCTCAATCTCTTTATTAACCTGCACAAAGTTGGAAATTACCTCATCATTTTCTGACTTAACTTCTCGAATTAGTTTTTTCTCTTAGTTGTTTTTTTCTAGATTGAAAAAGTATTTCGTTGGCTTTTCTCCTTGTTCGAACCATTTCGTCTTGGATCTAAATATAGCCTCTTTCCCTCTAGTGTCGTGTATCCTATAAGATTGAGTTCTTCCATGAGATTTATGAGAGAATTTCTATAGTTTGTAGCTTTCCAAGGCTGGCCACCTCGCTTATCGATTGGATTGAGAGTTGTATTCCAATCTCCCGAAATTACGACATTTGAGGTGTCTGTATTCGAAATGAGTTGTTCGCTTAAGAGACGGATGAAACAGTCCTGGTCACGGTAATCCGTCGGGGCATATCTGTTTGTTACGAAAAAGCATTCTTCATCTATTATGACTTTAACAATTAAAAACCTTCCTTCTGAGTCCGCTTCGACGCGTCGCAAGTGAAATGTGGAATGTGGATTCAAAAGAGTGCAAACGCCTCTGGAGTGCGAAGAGCCATGCGAAAAAAAATTTTGCCCCCCCCCCCCCCCCCCCATTCTGCAGGCCACACTTTTTCGTCCTCGATTGATGAATATGTCTCTTGAAGACAAAAGATCGTAGCTTTTTGAGCCTTCAAATAAGAGAAAATTGCTCTTCTTTTGTTGACATTGCGTAAACCTCACACATTTAGAGAAAGCAGTTTTAATTTAAGCCACATAGAATAATTAGGCGAGTTTTGTCAGTGTAAACTTTTGCTAAAGAACAGATAGTAAATAAGACTAGTTTTATTACATGCAGTGATAAGAGTAACAGCCTATGCTGTATACTTAGCCCTTTCAATAAAGCGAAATAGTTAATGGACATGTATGGAGATCGGTGAAAAACCAAGTAAAATCGAAGGCAAGTTTGCCGGATAAAGACAACAATAGCGGAATTGATAATAATAACATCTACACACACATACCTACACACAACAAACAAACCACAAAAGTTTTGAGAGTGTTCCATCCTCGTGCTCCTGTTCAGTTTCCGTCCCCATTTTACGTACAGTTTATCATTCTTAGGAATTTTGTAATACCTTTAAAGATTTTCCAGATCCTAGGCAGTTTTCTTTCATAACCAAGGATTATTAATTATCGGCGATTTATATGAAATTGAGGACGTGAAAACTTTCCTTCAGCAAACGCACATCCGCACGTCAAGCTCGCGCAGACTCACTCATTCCTAAGAATTCTTAGGAATTCCAAGTTCAAATTTACTGTGAAAATTCACACCTTAAATTCTTAGGAATTCTTAAGAATTTTTTCCTAGGAATTCTTAGGATATTCCTAGGAATTCCTAGGAATTCTTAGAGTTATTTCGCAAGGGTAGTCTAAGGATGCAGGGGACCAGGAAATGGCCCTCATATGGAGAGTGGTCTAGGTCAGTCTCTCGTGGGTCATAGTCAAGGGGAAACTAAGAAAAACCTGATGGTGGCTCTCTGGAGGGGGTGTGCAGATCTGTAAAGGATATCTTTTCGACCCTGTCTCCCAGGGTTAAGCTTTACTCCAGGGTAAAGGGCAGCGAAGGAGTGCACTTCCCTGCCAGCACTAATTTATTGATTAAATTTATTTACTACAACACGAGCATCACTCAAGCAAATGCAGTCAAGAGTGTCTAGGAATATTGCCGACAGTGGTTCAAATTAAGGAAAAGATGGGGGGGGGGGGAACTCGAGTTTTGCATGTACCGAATTATCCCAGCAGTGCAAGTTATTTAAGAAGGGAGAGTGAGCATAAGTTTGGCACGATGGAACCTTTGTTGAAGTGCCTATTTGAGAGGTAAAGTTACTCTGGATTTTGCGCCTGGTGTAAATTCTTGTTGATACGAAATTTCCTTATAATGAGCAAGCATTGTGTGACTGTTAAACCAAGGATACCCTATGAATACTTCTCTATTCAAAACTTTGTACGTAACCAATTTTTACGGCGGGATTTGATTTAAATTACAGGAAAACCAGGATTGGCCCTTTCCGATAAGCGCACTCGCACTCGCGCCACTTTGTTTTTTTCTCCTCCAGTTTACTTCCAACTCAGATTACATTCTATTTAAATTTCAGGACAGCCATGATTGGTCCATTGAATTACGTGCACAGCTTGTCAGAACGCATATGATTCTCTGTTAGGCAAACGCTCGGGAGGGAGGAATGCATAACGAACCCAAAGAATGTCTGCATGAGAGGTTTTATCCTACAAGAGTAAAGTTTTCACCTGGATTTTGTTGGAACAATGACTGGCGTTTCCGACTGTGTAACAAGTGTAGTAAAACCAATCAGGACAGTATCCGGTATATGGGCCTCTTGAAGTTCCCGGCATGCATTGCTGTAAACTATCACACCAGCCACACGCTGGGTCGCCCTGGGAACACGTTGAGCAGCGACGGAACTTTGTGCAGTAGGAGAATGAACATCCTCGTCCCTGTGAGACAAAGAAACAATTTGTTCAATGAGATAAACAGGGAGAAGTCGTTGACAAGTACGCTTTCAATAAAACGGGTAGGGTAGGGTGCGCAAGCAGCCTCGTGATGTAGAAACCTGCAAGGTTTGCCTACAGGCGATGGATTTCTTGCTGCCGGTAGTGGTATTCACGGCGTAAGTGCCTCGAAAAGGCAGTAATGGCATCATAGGAGAGGATAAAGAAGAAGAAGAAGAAGAAGGAGGAGGAGGAGGAGGAGGAGGAGACGATGATGATGATGATGATGATGATGATGATGATGATGATGATGATGATGATGATGATGATGATGATGATGATGATGATGATGATGATGATGATGATGATGATGATGAAGTATATTATTAGCAACAAAATCAAGGGGTTTTTTATTTTGCTTTCTTTAGGCAATTTCCGTGCATGTGCAAGGATTCTGGGCTACAGATACTAGGCTATCAAATTAATGGAAAGAAAAATATTAACTTGCCGCAAAGTAAACTAATGGAAAGAAAAAATTAACTTGCCGCAAATCCTGGTTTACACTTGCAGACGTTTGGCCCCACACATTTACCGTTACCAGAACAGTTATGCACGTCATTACAATCAAACTGAGAACAGTCGAGTCCAGTCCACCCTCGACGGCAAAAGCACGTAGCACCAACGCAGTCACCGTTATGGAAACAACTGTTTGGGCAGCGGATCACTGAATAAAAATTAACAAGGTTTTCGTATGGTCAAACCAGAACAGGTAAAACTTGACTGCGGTAGAATTATACCGACATTTCGACAATTTGTACTCAGCTCACTCAGCTATTACAACAAAATAGAGAATGAAGAGATTGTGTAAACCTAAAGAGTTGGCAAGGAATTAATATAATTATGAAGAACCCTTCTTCTATAAACGTTTCGTTGTCGGATATCTATTTTCATCCCTCACCTTTACCTTTATCTTATTTACTATTTTTACAACGTGGATACCTTAAGGCAAATTGGGTGTCTGCCGACACAAAATGACCGCAAGAGTAGGTTAGGTAAGATCTTCGTTGGAATAGTCGAAAATGTCTAATTCCTTTTGTTAAAACTGCGTTTCTATAGCACTTTCTTCTGTCGAGGGCTTAATTGATCGTTGCAGTTAAGTCATAGCTACAATGTCGCTACTAGTAGTATCTCTAAAGATATTTCGCCTACCAGCATTTCTTGTGCAGAGAAAGGGATAAAAGCTGTTACATGGGACAAGTTTTTGAGTTTCGTTTTGGGTGATCACAGTACATTGCTGCTCTCGATCGCTGTCTTCTATCTGTTCAACAAACACAAATGTCATGTTAAGCCTTTCAACTACATTGACACAAAACTTGGCTACAAAAGTTTCTATAAAACTCGCAAGCATGGTTCTCTCCTTGATCTATGCGTAGTTCATACGGGAATGGATTGGAACAGAGTACAAGGAGAAATGGGGAAAAAATACAAATTGCAAGCAATGCAAGCTTTTAAGCTCGTTCCATAATAAAAACCTCACTGAGACTGCTCTTTTTCTAAAACGATACTAAATGCACAATAATCGGCTGCCCTTATAATTAAGAATTGTCAGCATCGAAGTAACATGAAGACTCATCTGAAATTAGCTTATACTTAGTGTCTGCAACCTTAGGAAGAAGACGAAGAAGAAGAAAAAGAAAAAGGCAAGCCATGGTGATGGGTTTCAAACATAAATACGTACTATGTCTGTCCACACCCACATTGGTACATTTGGTTTGCCATCTGGTCTTACAGCCCTCAACCTTGATGTGATATATATCATATCTGCAGGTATGTTAGTAGATGCTACGTGTCCTCCAAAGTACTGAAAGGCAAAGACGTGAACGTCATATACCTTCGAGGTGTTTATCACACGGCGAAAGCTTTAAAAAACGAAAGTTTTGTAATGACAGAATGACTAAGAGAGTACAGCTGGTAAACTAGGCTTCAATCTCGCAGATCGGGGAGTACGGTAGTTAATGATACCAGCACTTGTCTTATCGTGTACTATCAAGAAAATTTGATACGATTTCATAACCACCCAACATTTTAGTGGAAAAACCCAACAATTCTCTGGTACCTATTTACAGTCCTAGCCAAATATAACAAATGGAAACAACATTTGGATTTGGAACACCTATCAGCAGCTCGAACGTCTGGAAAGCAAATTACCCCAATTGACCCAAATTCTTTCACAAATGTTTTTGGCGTCTCGTTGCAAATCACGTTAACTTTTTTGGCATCCTTTTCTTTTTTTGCGCAATGGGAAATATGACGTGATCTTTAAAACGTGATGGTGCAGATCCTAAAGGAAACATTTTTGGGGGTCCTATGTACCATGAACGTCTCGGAGTTAAGGATGGGGCAATCTCTTGGCTCAATATCTCAAAAAAAAAAATCCAGGGTAAGAGGGTTAATTGATACAATTAAAACAACCAGTGACTAAAATAGCCTCTTAGCTTTGTCACAGTAAGGTGAAGTCCAATTGGATGGGTTGATGAACCATCCAGATGACTCATCGAGCCCTCGATCGAAAGGTGATGCACTAAACATTTGCCCAAGCCATTGAACTTTATTTACTATTATTTTATAGAAAGGGTTGATAGTCACAAAAGAAATAATTAGATACCTGACAATAAGAGGTAGCTTCCTTGAACGTCCTGCCTCCACTTCGAAACACCATGCACGTTGAACCTACGCTCAGCCAGGTAGCAGGGCAGCCAACTGCAAAACAATATTCACATCAAGGATAACATCACTAGTCATCTTCTGAAAAGTCATTACTTGTAAAACAGTGTTTAAGCACTCACATTTAAGTCAGAGTAATATTCCTTGCAAATTATTTACAGCAGAAAAAAAAAAACAATCGGCAGTCACCTTTTGAATTTAAGTGACTAGTAACACTATAAAGTTTCCAAAATATCAAAAATCAAGGTTTTCTCTTCTTCTAAATAGGTGGCACCAGCTCTTAACTACTTTGCAGTTATTGAGCATGGTTGGAACCGCTAAATGCCGTTTCTTTTTCCACTGTGATTGCCTGGTAGCCAAACTAAGTAGGCTTTGACTTTCCAAGTACAATGTACAAATGCAGAAGAGAACGATGGAGATAAGTTGTTCTATAAAGTTCTTAAAGAAATACTTTAAAGCACGACAAAAACAAACAAAAAAGACAATAACAACACTTATCTAGAAATAAATTATTACCAAAAAAAGAAACGTGAAAGAAGCAAACAAACAAACAAAGCGAAAATAAAACAAACAAACAAACACTTTGCATACTGGATAACATGTCCCTCGGTGGCAGTCGTTGGAAAGGCTTATATTCCACACTAGCAAGCGTGTAATCGTCTCCTTTCTCAAAAATCCTCGAACCAACTTCCGACTCCATTCCAACACCCCACCAGTTCATATCTGCGTGTATTGGATCTGACACCGCTTGTCTCGTGGAACTCAGTTCGTACAGATTGGACGGATTCTTAAAGTTGTTTCTGTGGTATTCCATAGGTCCGTTAGATAAAATAGTAACACCATAGTTCTGCCCAATGCCTCGATTAAGATAAAAGGTGTTAAGTTCACACATCTGCTTAATGAGCGAAGTACTGGTGAAGTTATATTCAATCGAGTGTAGCCCAGAGTTGTTGTAGAAAAAGTTGTTTACAATCTCACTGTGTACGTCAGAAATGTTTACAGTACTACCGTAGCCCAGATTATTTTCAAACGTGTTTTCCACGATGTGAACAAAACTGTGGCTGTTTTCCAGTCTTCCTCTCTGCTTTACTGCAATCGTTCCATTTGCGTTGTTCGAGATAGTGTTACTGTATATCAAGCCCATAGAAGCTGTTGTGCCCTCATTCCCCGATAAGCTGGCATCAATCGCACCTAAATAGTTTCCTCTGATGTCGTTGTTGGCAAGAGTAAAATTGTTGTCTTGGATGTCCAGCGAGATAGCTCCTTTTTCTGTTGCATTAGAATGGGAGCCATCTATATCAGTAATTTGGCAGCGATCTATGCTCAGAGGAGGTCGGCGATTGCTTCCGTCTGCCACTGAGGTGTAGTTTATTGCCTGATGGAAGTTGCCGCTGAAAACACTGTTGAATATACGATGGTGTGCTGCAAGAGATAAAGCTAGACTTACAAGGGATACATTGGAAAGAGGCTGTTGTCTCCTAGAAAACTGAACGATAACACTGCCTTTTTTCGGTGTAGTTTCATCCCACTAGGTCCCAGGCACTTTTAAGTTCAATCATTTCTTTCAAATGCTGAATACCCTTCTCGCTTCATAACAAAGAAAAATCAATCAATCAATCAATCAATCAATTTGAGCAAAGAAGAACACTTTTTACCTCCATTTGAGCAGCCTAATAGTTCGAGATTATCAACAATCACGTAGTTTCTGGAGTAATAATTTGACGACTTGTTGCATTCGCCTTCTAAAAGCAGCCTGTACTCGTCAATATCAGTTGGGAGGGTGATAACGACCTTTTTCCAATGCCATAACTCCACGTTTTTTGCTCTCCAAACCAGTCTTTGTTCAGTTCTCACTGATGTATCTATTGTATGATGAAAACAAAAGATAAATATTCCAACCTCTAAATTAGCTTACAAAGTCAACGCTGCACCTAGTAAACATAAAACGAACGAAAGCGTCTAGGTACGTCCCTCGGGCGTACGGGGGACGGGAGCTACCACTTAATATAACGTCTCAGGTACAAGGAACTATCCGGCTGGTGAGTGAACACTAAAAAAAAGGCGATGAATAATTTCTCTAATTTCTTCAAAGATGAAAAAAAAGAATCAACAACTTAACTCTAGAGCACGAAGTTTGAAAAATCCAGCTAGGAGAAGTTGACAAACAACTGCACTATCTGCCCGTTTTAAGATGTAGAAGGAAATTTCGTCATTGACAAAATATTAAGAAAAAATTCGCACGTGTTAAAATCATGTATTAAAAGGAAATTATTCTACCTTCCCAGTAAGCAAAAGACGGTAGGCCTCTGTGAGATGAGATCCTGACCGAGTCCTGCTCGTCCTGCTCACATACTAGTTCCGCATTCCTTTTAGTCAGCACGAAAGGCGGGAAAATATACGCATAGTAGGTGTTCCCGTCTTAAATAAGCCACAAACAAGCTGCAATGTTCGCGTCTTGCATAAGCCGCAGCTTATATGTAAGCCTAACCCTCCAACCCTAGTATTACACAACCCACGACTTGCCTTGTGTAAGATGCCAACGGCATTTTTTACTACCATTTATACGGTCACTTAGCGTCTGATGTAAGTCGCATTTTATTTCACTCGTATAAACGGCCCTAACAATGTGCAGAATTTGCATATCCTGAAGAAATGAATTAAAAAAAAAAGAAATACATGCTAAAAATCAAACAAACCTCTTTGAATGTAAAGTGATAATGCCGCTCTTCCTTTTCTTTGCAAGCGGTAAAAGAAAACGAGTGAGCATAACTGGGAGAATTTAGTGATTGGCGGACTGATAAGAACTGCGCGTGCGTCAAGCTGATATGGATTATTCGTGACGTGCAGTCGTCTTCCTTTAACGATAAATGAAAATGTAACTAGAATTAGAAAGAAAAGCAATTCATCATTATCATCATCAATAACATGAATGGCAATAACAATAACAATAACCGAAAGAGGCCTTAATGGGAATGATCTAAGGCTGGATCATTAAAGGATATTGAAACAAATGCCTCCAAAAGAAAGATGTTGCTATGGAAATGGTCATCTTCTGAAAACGGAAGCAGCACAAAATAATCCTACGTTGTCTTAATCATACAGTCAAACAATAAACAAACAGGCAGAAAAAGAAAAAACAAAGAAAGAAACAAACAGGTAAAGAAGTTCACAACCACCAACTTTAGTTGTACGTCAAAAAACTTGACCACTAACAAGTGTTCGACGATAGCGAGTCATACGTGAATTTCGTAGTCAACCATGCGTGCTGCGCGGAGTTTACTACACATGAGAATTTCTAAAACTGGTAATTATGAAACAGCCTTTGTTATGTTCAGTAAACTCGAAGGCCTCAACTTTTAACTTCCTTAAACTTTTCTTTTACGTGCAAAATGCCACAAAATGTCAGGAAGATGATACTTTCTCTTGCATTTGATTCTACGAGACCCCAGTCACTGTTCCCCAAACATTAGAAAAGCAGATCACTGAACCGTTGCCAACAGCTACCTGCACCTTACAAACGACTGATTGCCGACATTAACAAGACAGACAAACAATAGACAAACCAACTTATTTGACTAACAATAGACCAACGGACATTTGACTAACAAAAGACGGATCGAAACGCACCAATCACGTTTAACAGTCTTCACAGCCACGGCTTAACTGACAGACGACCAATAACATCACGAGATCGTCAACCAATCAGGACGACGACCAGAGACTTATAACATCTACTGACGATTCACAGTTCACTTGACTGTGATGATGACTTCCGCTCAGGTTGTCGAAACGTCAGTTAATGTCACCTCAAACAGTCCTTCTCAGGACTACACTCACCCGGACGATCACAGTTTACCGAATTATGGAGTCTATTTAGAAAAAATAGCATTACCGTTATATGAAAAATAAGAGTAGTCTTCTCCAGTGGACAGCCTCCACCCGTAATAACCTGTTCTGAGCTGCCATGTCGTGGTGACGTTGAATCCATTGACTGATATGTTGGTAAAAGTACTCCATCCGCAAAAGCCCTCCTCAAACGTGCACGGTGTATCTGTGAAGGACAAAAACAGAAAATTAAAGATAAGTTAACAAACGTAAATCATCAAGCTTTTCTTTAAGATTTTTGGCTTTTATACAAAGCCCCAAAACACCGTATTCAGACCAAGGTAGCTGATTGTAGTCCCAGGGTGGAAATGGAAATGTTTTGCAATTGTTTATTTGTTATTATATTGAAGCAAACACAATTAAGTAATGGCATTTTATTGTTTTTGAAATTTGATTCTTCCATGGCAATGTATACTGGCATGTTTGTTTTGGGCAAAATTTGGATTTTCTTAAATGAAATGTTACCTTTTTCGTAGCTTTACATTTTTATGTATACATACTGTGTGTGTTTGTTTTCCAACGGTTTAGATTACTTTTAACCCTATTTAGCCTGGGGGAGGGGGGCACATTGTGCCCACGCTGGCTTTAACGAATTAAACTTTTAAACCGCTAAACGAATAATTACCAAATCTCGTGTCGCTTCTTAAAATTTATCGGAGGAAATTTTACTATGTCAAAGACGTGTCTATGATAATTGACGTTACCATAGCAACCATCCACTCAATAGTGTATTTTGATCATTTTCTGCCTTTCTTTAGTCTTTTTTTCAGTTTCTTGATTTTGTTTGTAAGAAGATCATTCTTTACTTTTGTTTGCTTGTTTTGATTAAGTATGTTTCTTAAAACAAAATCACATATTATTGATGACGTCATTGTCAGCTGTATGACTGCAGGTTCGGAGTTCAAGATGGCGGCCTCAAACTTCAAAATGGCTGGTTTGTGACGTCAGTGTGACGTCATGACACGTCATAAGCCTAATCTGTTTAGCTACTGACGAGCTAAAAACGTGCCACTTTCATCGCAAGAGCTTTAATACTTTTCAAGATCTATAGGGGGCACTTTGCCCCCCCCCCCCCCCCCACCAGGCTCACCAGGCTCAGAAACTCAAAAAACAGCCCAGGCAAAACAGGGTTAAGACAATTTTGACGGCTTTGTTACGTTTTGGAGAAACTGAGATTCAGAATGAGAGATCCAAACTAGGGACTTTAGGAACAATTGTGTAATTCCCACGCCATGTGACTTCATCATTATGTTTGGGGAACTCCAGGGAAACACTTTTCGACGTAGTCTGCCCACACCAACTTACATCACCATATAAAGTTATAAAAGATATTTTACATAGGGTTAATATCTACCTTTGTTGTTACTCATTTGTTCTTCTTTTTCTACGATTTTATTGAAACGAGAAACGCCGGTTTCATTTTTGTCTCCACCATCTAAGTTTGAAGCATTCAACTGTTGTACGCAATCGACAGTAATATGCGTTAACTTCAATTTCACGACGGTTTTTTGCACACCCTACATTCTTCACCATAACTCACCTACTATATTTATTTCTTCTACTTGAATAACCATTTGAGAATTCACATCACCAGTCCATCGCACTGTAATAGCATCACCTTGTATGAACAACTCCTTATGAACAAGATTTGTCAACTGAGCGTTCGACTTGTCCACAATGTAACGGTAGATAGAGTCATAAACTTGTAGGCGTTGTGTTCCCTTCACGTATAAGAGTGTCATCTTAATGCCTTTACCTCTGGTTACTGTCAACACTTTCTGGCAAGTTACTCTTGCAGGTACTTTTACCACTAGCGGGATTTCAAAATATATTAGCGTATGATTTTTAACCAACACAGCTTTTTCCTCATCACAAAGAAAAATTTGGCCGTAATGGATACGAGGAACATTCTCTTTGCTTAATTCCTCAAAGGAAATCCCTCTTTGATTTTCTGCGGATTCTGAGTTTTCCACTACAATGTTTCGTTTTGTTTGCAAAAAGTTTATTCCAGTGTCTCCAGTTTTGATGAACCTGCTGCTATTGATATAGATATCGTTTCTTGGAAAATGTACTCTTAGTCCACCACCGATGCAGTTTCTGACGGTAATGAATCTCATTTCAGGCACGTTTATGACAGCTTCTATCGCCGGAACAGACATCCCATGACGATTACCACACAATGAAAACTGGACATGTTCCAATGTGGATGTCTCCTGGGAAACGTTAACATCTCTTGATGATATAAATCGCACATTCCCCCATTCTCCAACTTCGCATTTTACAACAAGAGAACAATTGCTGCAGTTAAATTTGGAGTTATTTATTGAGCACTCGTTCAGAAATGTTTCGTTACCATGACAATGAAGCGCCACCAAGAACGACTCGTTAAGATTTTGACCAATTTTTTTCAGATGTTCTGAAGACGAAGCTGGTGGCCCATATCCGAGCTGTTTACAGATAATTACACGGACAGTCGATGTGGATAAATAATCTGCAGTCGTGATTGTTTTCCAAGACTTGTTGTAAAACACTTCTGCCAGCCCCTCCCATGGGAAATCACCACCGACAAGACGAACCTGAACGCTGTATGGTTCATCAGTTTTGGTTGCTTCCCTAACGGTGAAATGTATTGGTTTAGCAAGCGTTCCACGAGCCTGGAGCTCTCCAGCGACAAGTATGCTTACTCTTGGGCTTATCTCTACCGTTACACCAGGTTCTATTGCAAGTGAGACATTTTCCAGAATTGTTAAATCTGCAGTCACGTAGTAAGGACTTTGAGATGCTCTAAGTGTTATAGACTCGAACAATCTACCTGAAAGAACATGGCCACGGTGCTTGAAATCGTGTTCAGTCGGGGATATTAGTGTTGGGTCATCACTACTGAGTAGAAATGGCCAATCGTTGGCGATAGCGAAGTCGTAATTGTCATCAAAATCTGATATCCTGTCACGCACTGCACTTGCTATTACCGTACCCCACCAGTTAAGTGTCACGTTCACTACGTCATGCTGAGAAATTGAAGGGACCCTGATGCAAAGTTCTCTTGGGTATTTGGAGTTATTAAACTTGTTATAGCGGAAAATGACGTCTTTGTAATAAAGGATGCCAGAAATAATCACGGCACAAAAATCTTTATCGGTTGACCGCCTTGACGAGTTATGAGCAGAATTATCGAATAAAGTGTTATTGCTGATGACAAACTCTGCATTCTGAAGAGATGGGGTGATGCTGTGAATCACTTGTATCAGCACTACACTGTCTGCTATATTTTCTACGAAGGTGTTGTTTGAGAATTTGGAGTTTTTCTCTATTCGCTGGGCTTCTATCACGCTCTTGCCTTCGCAGTCGTTCTTAGTAAACACGTTGTCTGTGATGGAGATGAGATCAACAGTCGCAGTGCCTTCCAGCAGCACACACCTTCCAATGTTGGACAGGAAATCGTTCTCTTTCAAAACGAAAACAACCGCCGTTCCACGAATGTCGATCACCCCTGTGTTCGTACAATTGTTGCCCGTAAAGATAT
This sequence comes from Siderastrea radians, assembly GCA_964017195.1. Taxonomy (NCBI): domain Eukaryota; kingdom Metazoa; phylum Cnidaria; class Anthozoa; order Scleractinia; family Rhizangiidae; genus Siderastrea; species Siderastrea radians. The sequence goes on from OZ024899.1 coordinate 20,068,975, forward strand.
TTCTACTAACCATCACATTTGGTTTGTGATGATAGTAATTGTATGTGCTCACTTCGACAGTGGGTCCTTCGTTGTGAAAGAAACTGTTGGAATGTAAAAGTATTTCAGATTGATAGTAATAATTATAATACCTGTTCAAGAAAGAAACAGCACCCTTCTTGTTCCAAGCAAATGTATTGCCGCCAGCAAAAAAGCTCCCAGCGTAACCTGAGAATGTAAGACCACAGTCACCACTGCGTGCAATGCTTGAATTAATAATGCGTATTACAATGTTTGTATAGGGTGAGTAAATGTCCACACCCTTCTTCCATGTTTCTTTGATCTCAGAGTTTTCTAACAGAAACTTTGCAGATGAGTAAAGGAACAGACAAATCCCGTGAAAATGGCCCCATGGTCGACTCCGATATCCATTTTTTGTAACAGTCGAGTTGACAATTTTAACAACTTTTATTCTGCTGGAGGAAATAAAGATTCCATGTGTTCCTGATCCCTGAATCAAACAGTTTTTGACGAAAATCTCTGGGGACGAGATACCACTTGCCCACCAGCCCCCCCTGATCCGGATTCCGAATTGCCTCGAGTTGGAAATTGTTGAGTGAGCTATACTAAGAGATTTCAGTCCGTCTTCATCGATAAAGATACCTCCTTGAATGCTGTTGAAAATCGTAACTCTTTTTATGCTGATTTGACCTCCACTGTAGTCTACCCGTTTACTTTCTGTAAGAGATACAAAACAGAAAAAAAACATAAGCTTACGACTAAAAACAAACAAAGAAAGAAACAAAAAACAAAGAGACAAACAAAACCAAAACACCACAGCATGCGTGGGTTTTTTGTGGCATTTTTCATGGTATGTCATTACCTCTTTAACAAGAGGAGAGGTGGGCAGCTTAGAGAATAAATAGTTCGCCTTACCTTTAATTGTATATACTAGGAAATTGATCGTATAGTGCCTGCGTTTTTTGAAATGAAAGAACACGGAGGAGCGGGTTGAGTTAAAAACAGGGCGATCCCTCCATGGAAAAGCCCCCATCTTCCACGGCGAACCAACTGACATATTCAGTCCATCATACACGTGCATGAAATCATTGTGGTAATATTTTTGAAAGTAGAGCACTTGAATAATAAGTTTATACCCTGGCTCTGTCTCCATGACGTGCTGACAAGTGAACTGCAGGTTGTCGTCCAATGCTTCTAAAGTAAAGTGGAATATTTTGCTGGCTTGTACAAATGTTTTGTTACTAGAGCAGATGTAAAAGATCTGGTTTACGTCTGGGCTGGCAGTGTCGGCGGCAAAAGTGTTTATCTTATTCCATACGTTTTCAAAATAGAAACCATAACCTCGATTTCTTGTCATATTGACGTCTGTAAGGGAGAGAGAAGGAGACAATGAATGAATGCCATGAGATTCCGTGTCTGTTACCGTAGAGTTCTCCAACCACGGTAGGTTATGAAATAAGCTCTGGTATACAACTTGAACTCCAATTCCGTCGGAGTTGTTTATCAATACGTTGCTGATGTCATGATGGTTGAAATCAATTCTGAGAGAAGCACCAGGAATATTGATGTCTCTTCGATATGCCATGCCGGCATCGTATATTTCGAGGTGATGCAACGTGCTCCGGTGATTTGACATTGGCAGGTGGAGTCCCACCCAGTTTTGTCTTTCGCAGTAAACGTACACAGTATGACCCTGACATTCAGACCCGTAACCCCATGCATCATAATTGCAGTTCATTATATCTGTATTAACGTTACTGTCACAGACAACATTATGGACAAAAACGGTTTTGTTTACCGGAAGAGATCTTGTGCGGTACAATTGATATTTAAGACTGAGCTGCTGGCATATGATTTGTCCTTCCGTGACAAACGATCTACCATGTCTCAAACACATTGGTAGCCATGTCCCATTGACGAGAAATTCGACTCTTCCTTCCGACGGTTCAGACTCACCTGCCAAACGGAATTTGCCTTGGAAGCTCTTTTTCATAAACCTCACTTTTTCGTTTTCTGTTCCATTGACAACAAGAGTGCCTTGCACAACCATTGCAGATCTGGGAGGAAACTGTAGGGTGGTATTCTTTGGTATAATCAGGGTGCCGTTGGTGAAAATAATGATGTCATCTCTTACCTCGTAGGTTAACGCTTCACTTGATAGAACCAATGATTTGTCCAATATTCCACCGATGGTTCGATTTCTCAAAAAACACGATGGCCTTGAAATGTTTGAATTGATGACACGTGACCTGTTGTAGGATGTGAAGTAAGGAAAAAAATGCACCGGGGATAGTTGAACTCTGTGGCTGAAGTCGAAGATTGTGTCGATAATTTCACATTCATCCGTTGTTCCCCACCAGTTGAACTTAGCGTCAATAGCGCGCTGATGATCATGACGCAAAGTTGAAATCTGGAAGGTAAAGCCTGGATTTTCAAAAACGTTTTCCCGTAGCATAAAACTGCCTTCCTTAAGGACAATCACTGCATGAAGTGTAGTGCGTTGGTAAAAGGTTTGGAAATTATTTTGCGTTGTAGCCACGTTTTCTTCAAAGGTGTTGTTAATTACGGTAGCAGAACGCGTTTTTGGAAATGCACTCAGGTCAATGTGTAAAACATTTTGACCAACGCGATTTCTTTGGAAAATGTTTTTCCATATCTTCAAATTAACTCGAGTCTGCTTGTTTCTACCACATTGATAATTGTCTACCAAAGTTAAAACTTTATCGGTGTTATAAATGAACTTGTTTGATTCAATAACCGCTTCCAAGCCTAGACGACCCATGCAGTTAACGTTGAATGTGTTGACTCTATTTTTTTTAAAAACATTTTTGCTCACGATAGCTGAGACTTTTCTTGTATTGCGTAAATTCCAGTACCAGTAACAATAATAGCCTGGGGACAGAATGATTCCGCCTCCGTTGCACTCAATATTATTATTGAAAATTGACATGGTGACGTTGACGGCTGATTCTTTCCAATACTGGCAATAGGGTCCTAGCCTGACCCCATACTGACCATTGTTATTTATATCGTTGCTTACAAGGCTCAAGTGCCTAAATTGATGCCTTGAGGGATCATTATGGTAGGTTCTAACATCCAACAAGTTAACACCGTACCGAGAGTTGGAATTTGCTGTGCAATTAAACAGCTCGTGATCACCTGCCTGGTTTGATATGAAGCAGCCGTCTTCCCTGTTTCTTGAGAAATTGCAAAACGAGAAGGTTGAAGAAGTTTTGCCATCAGATATTCTAACTCCACTGAGCCTATTTAGAACTGCAGTGATGTTACGGAAGTCAACACTTCCAGTTCCATCTGCGATTTGAAAGCCGTTTTTCCAGTTTGCTTCGAGCATCAAATCCGACACGTTACTTTTGTGAGCAATGCGTTTGAGGTGCACACCATTCTGAGAATTTTTCTTGGCAGACAGTTGGTGTAGGTTACAAGAAAGAAGGCTGCTGTTCTGGATTTTAAGACCTTCGCCGCGATTGTCAATGAAGTTTGTCTCTGTAATTGTTAATCTTCCCAGGATACGCTCGGATGACAATCCGTCTGCTTTATTACGATAGACAGCCGTTTTGGAGATGGAAACTTTTCCTGTAATGTCTTTTAACGTAACGCCTCTGCTGTAGTGATCATTAAACGTGCAGTTATATAGTAAGAGTGAGGAAAACTCTGAAAAGTAGAACATACAACAATGTTATTAAAAAAGAAATAAAAAGGTATACTACAATCCTGGCCAATTGGTTAAGGGACACTTGGCCTTTTCTTAATCTTTTTGTGAGCAATTTGAAAATAGGCGATAACATAAGCCCCTCAAAAGCATTTTACAAAGTTCTTTCCCCCGCTCCCCCTAAACAATGTTGAAGTACAGAAACTGTACAAGATACCCGGGATGTGTTGGACTCTGGACGGTCAACATCGTTTAGGGGGGCAGGGGGAAAAGATATTATTGACGTGTTACTAAAAATTTGGCTTAGTGTCCCAAACGTTCTGGCCACGATTGTAGGTTAGGTATACTATAAAAACAGTCTTTAACGCTCTACGTGAGGTTTTTCTTGATTTTTTCAGGACGAACTATCATATACAGCTACCGTTGTCAGTAGCTGCGTGCACATCCCTTGGACACATTTTGACACAAGTTTGGAAAAGATCAATTATCATGGTTACAAAATATGACGTCAAAAGTAGCAGGTGGAAAAGCCTTTTTACCTTTTCTTTATGAAAAAGCACAAAATGTTGACAAAAAGCAGCCAAATTTTTAATTACGTCCTATTGTGCATGCCCACCATCAAACATTCTCAATTTACTCCGGTTTTTTGAAAATTACCAATTTTGGGGAAAATCCAAGATGAGAACCAAGATGGTGGCCATCCTGGGTGACGTCACAAGCTCCTCAGCATTGCTGCAACCCATAATATGTACCTCAACTTGTAGAGCACATCACAGGCTTTCTACTAAAGGTGAAAACTTTTCGAGAGACTCGTTGTTGAATGGGCTATTCTGCCTAAACTAAGTCCCCCCTTTGTATCTGCATTGTTACGAGAAAACTGCCTGTGAAAATATGGTGGCCATTACAACTTAAGATTTGATGAGCAATAGCTCGCCAGACCAAATTGTTCCCAGTTAACTTTTCGAGGTTTCTGGTTGCATATCAAAACGTTCTAATCATTCAAAGTCGGTAAAGGCACTTTGCCCTCCACAGAGGCTGAATAGTAATTATATTTACGTTTCATTTTTCCTACACAAGCCCATCAAATTCATGTGCAAAACCACCCAAAATTCCAAATCGGAATTAAAAGACACACGATCTTAGAACATGAGAAGTTCTGCTGGTTGCAGAGAATGTGGCTAATTAGATACCGAGACAAAAAGATAGAACAAAACCTTTCATAGATATTTTGTCTCACTGTGAAGGCCTACGACTATGTGCAGGTATATTCGGTTTTCGACGCTTTCAACATAAAGCATATCACAAGTCTGACCATTAGAATTATTTTACCTTTGTCGTCTGTAATTACGAATTTTACTGTTGCTCCATTCCAGCCGTTGTATCGAAACCTTATGTACAGCTCGTGACCAGTGCTGGAGGTTGGCGTAACTGCCTGACTGACAACTGCCGATTGGTCCACAAGAGTAGCAACGGTCGCGTCTGTTGTGTTGCCATCGTGAACCTCCAATTCAAACTTCTCACCCATCATGGAATGATAATACACCGTCAAATGGCCTCCATGTTGAGCTCTGATTATCTGAAAATAGATCAATCAATCAATCAATCAATCCATCCATCGATCAATCTATCGATCCATTAAAAAACAAACAAACAAAGAAACACACACAAATAACAACTGCTAGTCCTAAACCCTCGGACGTACAAAGGGTGGATCTTGAATTTTTCCAAGACGATTTCTCATCTGCACCTCTCGCTTTCAATATCTGCGTGCATTTCTCCAAGACACAATTCGATTCACGTTTCGTGTGAATCAGTTACTATCGTTACAAGATATGACGCCATAAGTAGCAGGTAGTCAAGCCATTTTTGAAGAGAAATGCCTGTTTTTTTTTTACTGTTTTTAGGTGATGAAAGAACAAACTGTTGAAAATAGTAAAACAAAGTGTTTTTTTTAGCTAAAATAATTTCATTTCCGCTCTTTTTTAAATAATTTTTAACTTTAGTTAAAATCCAAGATGGCGGCCCCCGGCAGTGCTCCAAGCCATAATGTATACTTCCTGTTCTAGTACACTTCACAGGCTTTCTACTAAAGGTAAAATCATTTCAAAATTCAGTAACATTAAAATCCCAGGGAAGGTTCCATCAACCCTCTCACCTTTTACCACGGCGGGGGAGGGGAGGGGGGTGACTTTGGGGGGGAGTTGACTTTGGGGGGAGTTGACTTTGCTTATACGTCCGAGGGTTAACCTTATTTAGATTGTGGGCCCTGCGGGACCCGCTATGGGGGAGGGGGGAGGGCGGCATTCCGCCACCCTTCTCAACGTCAAGAATATGAAATTTATGACAACAAAACTTAAAAGGCAGACGACACGTCCAAAAATGTTTCCTTTGAGGTCCACAGCATGGGCAAATGTTGAGCATGTGCATTGACTTAGATGTTATTATTGCAACCAAATATTGACAAGCAGTGTTTTTTTTCAGAATTCAGTATCCTGCTCTTTTAATTTTATTAAAATATGTAACTTTCGCAGTCTTAAAGATGTTATTAGTGTTCTTAAGGGCCCATTACAGTATCTCGTTGCTATGGTAAGCGGTTGCCATACACGTGCAATTTTACTTCCGGTCGGCCGCAAATTTTTCGCGCGCTTTCTGGCCTCCCGGCGCCGTCGGTTCAAGTCGCCGACAACTGTATTTTTTTCGTTGCGACAAACACAAAAGAAACGTTTACTTTTTTAATTGATTTTAATTTTCTGCTTTACGTTTACAACATGTGAGTTGTGCCTTTATTTCTTAAACTGGGTGTTTCAGTTGAAAATGAGCTCGAAGCTATCCACGTACGCACGTAAACAGAAAGCGCAGCGATGGCTGCAAGTCGATGTGGAAATGCAGATCGCATAAAAAACGGCATTCAAAGATTTTCAGTGTCAGGTCGGGAATATAAATGTCAATGATACGGGAGCAAACCGAAATATGTTTTGTTCCATTATTCCGAACCCATAAAGAAATCCCTGCTGTCTGCAGCCGTGAGTTCCACTACTCCCAAACTACCTGACGTGACGTCGCTTGCGAGAAAAATGTGATCGATGTGCGAACCTGTGAACCTCTCTTCCCGAACCTGAGGAACTCCAGTGTTTAGACAGCTCTTCAATAAACGAAGCTCTCGAGGCCACCGACGTGCAGCCACTGTTGCAAGACAGCGTGGAGCAGCATACAGCAAGAAAGAAAGCTCGTAAATTGTCCTTGAAAGCGGCTCTACCGCGCGAATTTCATGCCCACACTGATAATGCTATTATTAAAACACACAATAGAAAACCTGACAAATAATGGTGAGCTCGATGCATCTGATGGGCAACCTCTGCTAATAACCTCAACCTCACTTGAGAAATAAGCAAAAAGTAATTTAAGCGATCTAAAAGACTGTGACTGTGGAAAGGAGAAATACGAATTTTGTCCGGTAAAACAAAACACAGTTGAAGAGTTCGACTTCGATGTGGACAAAAATTCAGCTTGAAGAGTGATACCTCTGTCGTGAAAGCCACAACCGGCGTCCAAGGTCTGCAATACGCAATTTTGTTGCTCTTTCATTCCTTGTCAGTGGGCAGTATTTCTAAGATTAAGTTTATTATAAAATTCTCGGGTCTCTCAGTCTGGACCACGGCAGTTCGACTCAGTGGATCCACATTGTTGACTGGATTGCGCCATTCGTAAAACAGGTCGCCGACTGGAGAGTGAAAGAAGCGAGAACTGAAGCAATCCAACGTGCCGGAGACCAATCATCATTTCATAGCCATTTCGACGGCTTTTATCTGACTCGCAACCATTATTCCAACAACAGTTCAGCTACCGCCAACGATGCCAAGAAGACTGCCAAGAATGGAAAAATTATCGCCTTGGCGACCTGGCCATTCAACCCTTACGCACCTGGCCATTGAAAATTCGAGCGTCACTTCCGGTGCTTCGAAAAATGAACTTTCCTCGTCGAGAAGTAAACATAGCTACGGTATTTTAAAATAATTCGAAAGAACATCTTTTTTCTCGAAATTTAAGCACGCTTTTTGCAAAAATACAAAAAACAAAAAATTATAACCAAAAGAGTGGTCAAAGAAGCACATTTTCTTCCTAATTTGTTTATTTTTCTTCATAAGCCAAAATGCATGCTTAAATTTCTTCTCGATAGCTTATGAAATGGTATTGTACAAGAAATTATGGACAAAAAGGAAAGTCTTTCAGTAAAAACGCATTTTTCTATTTCTGATCACGTGACATTGGGCGTGGTCCGATGACGTCATGAAATTAACCATACTTCCCCTCAATGAATATTGTCCAAATTTGGTCCAATGTAAGCATACATATGTTGAATTACAGCAAACTCATTTTTCCCAGCAACGGCCTCAAAAGATAATATAATGGGCCCTTAAGTCAATTACTCACCTTATTTAGCAGATTTCAAAAGAACATCTTTAAAATCTTTGTTATGACTTTGAAGTGGTATTCTTCAGATTCGAAACTACGTTTAATAAACACTCCTCAAGCGGAATTTTAAGCCTTAATTTTAAGAAGACTGCAATTTTCCGATTTAATGGTCATCCACTAATACACCAGAAAGGATACATGACGTCATTCACTCAAGAGCTTTAGAATGCAGTGTATGAACACAGCTTATGAATTATGCAAAACACGAGTTTGAGAGTGTGAAAACCCAAAACTCCCGTGCTTCATACTAAATAAGCCACTTTAACACACACTGCGGACAAAAGAAGACAAGCAGCCTTTATTTTTGCTTAATTTCTATAACTTTTGGCAAGTCTTGTAGTATTAAGTTGTAGTACTTTTCAGAAAGATAGAACCGCGAAACACCATGGAAAATAATCCTAATGGTAAATGTAAAGAGAGGGGTAACAGCTAATAGGCAAATAATTTATGCTATTAATTACCTTGGCACAATCGACTTTCGTGCTTGCATTCCCAGAAGCTTCGAAAGCAATTGGAAAAGTAACATCATTCGCATTTGCAGAACAAAAATCGACGGGGTGATGAACCATTCCACTGTAACTCAGTCCGTCTCCATTAGCTGTGTTATCCACCGCTGTGTTCACGATTGAAGTTGCCACCAGACCACTTTTAATGCGAATGCCAGCAATTTGGTTGTTCCTGATGTTACAGTGATCAATGGTGAGAGGAGAGGTAATCCCCTCGGATACGATACCAAATACAGAGTTATTAACGGTCACATGGTATAGGCTGGGCAGAAATTCACCGCCTTTTATTGCTTCGAAGGCATCAGAAATGCGCACATGTTTAAGAGGTAAAGGCTCCCTTGGGGCAGAAAACTTCACACCTTTCCAGTAAACTTTAGGGTCGTAGCATTCTATTCCTATGTCCTCGCCATGACCTGACATGTGAGATTAAGAGTAAGGAGACATTACATTTATTTAAGGTACAAATAGTGAAAATACCTAAATTCTAAATTAAATGGCCCTATGTAGGGGGCAGTCTTAAGATACCTTGAACTTGGAAGCCCGAGGTAAGAATAGAGTGAGGGGGGAGGGGAGAAAAAATAGTGGTAGTGATGTCATCCAAGATGGAAAGGTTTTGATGATTTTTCGCTCTCTTTATGATAAAGTTGCTCCATTATAATTACAAAAAATACCCACAAACACTTCAGAAAATTCCTTAAAAGGATAAAAGTAGCTAAGGTTTGATAAACCAAATCCTATACATTTTAATGTATGTGGCTAGGTGAGGGTATGGTTACCAGACCCCTTTTACTCACGGCAGTTATGACTTCCAATTCCCCGATGACTGCATTCCAATAAACTCGTCTCCCTTCCCTGGCACCCCAAATCGTCCAACCAAATTGGCCCAGTTCCTCCGCCATGTGTGTAGTACCTTTTGGCTTTTAAAAAACCTAGTTGTCTGCAAGCAACCTTTATTGAAAAGGAAAAGTAAGCCAAGTAAATATGACCCTGTTCGCCGTGAGCTCCTAGTTCTGTGTATGGGAGTTCATGGGTTCGATTCCCGTCTTGCCGTGCCTCAGATTCCCTTTTTTACCATGCTCGTGAGAACTCCGTCTTTACAGAAAAATTAGTACCTTGGACAAAACAATTCTAGATTAACTTAAATGATCGTAACTTTCAATGCTTTCCCTTGGTTTACCTTAACTTCATTAAAAATAAAATAAAATAAAGACAAATCGGAAAGGAAATTACGCTTGAAAAATTTTTCAATTTCTGAATGTTAACATCAAGACAGTTAACTAGGCGGAAAAGTATGCCCCGCTGATAAGTTTTTGCTTCAAAAATTCACCCTGCGTGTGCAATGTTTACTTATTTTTTTATATATTTATTTATTTTACAAGACGAGCTATATTATTAAATAGAGCATAATGCTACAATATTCACCAAATTCTTGCTTTTTAGAGGGTAAATTTGAACTATCTTTACTGCAAACAGAAACAGAAGCATAATTTCCGAATATTTTTTCCCACAAAGAGAGTAGAAAGCACAAAAAAAGATGTTCTCTTCAGCCACATACAACTGGTCTTGAACGTATCAAAGCAGACGTAGCAGGAAGCAGTCCTATTACAGAGGCTGCATCTTAACACTAGGTTAAAATTACAGCAAAAACGATGTTTTTTTTGTAATAACAGGTCACACGTTAACCCCTTGAAAAACATATTTTTAGGGATAAAGCAAAGCAAAAGCTAAACTCATCTCAGAAGCGATATTAATACTGGAGCGTCTCGAAGACAGACACAAGCTGAAGCCGAACTTTTCGCTCGCCAAAATTAGTAGAAATTAGTAGAAATAAGAAATAAGTCCAATTTAACCCTGGGGCGTACAAGAGGGGGGTGGGTGGGTGGATGCATGCCACCCCCCCCCCATCAGGTTTTTCTTCAATTTTTCCAAGACGATTTGTTTTCAGCACCTGCCGTTTGCAGTATCTGTAGGAATATCCCTTAAACACATTTTGACGCAAGTTTGGTGAGAATCGGTTACTATGGTTACAAGAAATGACGTCATAAGTAGTAGGTGGTCAGGCCATTTTTGGGTAAAACTGTTTTTTCGCCTTTTTCAGGTGAAAAGAAAAGTGTTTAATTATGTCATATTTTACATGGCTAGCATTAACAATTTCCAGTTTCCTCCATTTTTTCGTAATTTCTAATTTTTGGGAAAATCCAAGATGGCGGCCAAAGTGGAAGCAGGCCGTCAGGAGCGCCCCAACCCATGATATATACCTTGCAGAGCACATCAAAGGCTTTCTTACGAAAGGCAAACTCTCTCCAAAATATTGAAACATAGCAAAAACCCAGGAGAGGGGCTCCCCCCCCCCTTGTACAAACGGAGGGTTAATTAGTTCTTTTTAAAGGGGCTGTGTCACGCTATGTTGGTAACTTTTCAAAAGGCTAAAAAGTGTAATGACATCAATTGAACTCCAAAAAATAATGTTCTAGCTTTGTTGTTTAACCCTCGGGCGTACAGGGGGACGACCATTACATGTTTCCAACAAATCCTGCTGTGAAGCAAACTGAAGGACTTGAGAGACAATTACTAGAATGTGGCAAATTTTTGGCGCTGGTAGCGATGTGGCTGCGCGCGTTTTCCTACACTTTTTATGGTCTTTTCTGTATTTCAATAAATATACATGTGTGTAATTTTCTTTTTCTGTTATGTTTCCATTTTTATGTAATATAGGTAAAGCACTTTAAAGTTAAACTTAACCTAAACCTTAATTGTTTTTTCCTACAGGTTACTAAGGTAGTAAGAGCGACTTTCCGTAACCATCGAGCATTCGGCGGCAGAAGTCGAAAAATCGATTTCTTTCAAATTTTGCACGCACATAAATGGCTATTGGTAAAACTAGAAACCTGATGTGGTTCGTTCTCCCCAGAAGCGCTTTATTGAACGATACTGGTGTTATCGTTGTGAGCTCTCTGTGCAAACCACGACAAAGCGTGACATCTAACATGCTACACCTGTGACATCATATATCCAAATTTGGTTACACAATTTAGTCACGGTATTTGGTAACGCAATGCAAACAAATGTGCAAAG